>JAQHUG010000097.1:2960667-2984712 GCA_028555095.1 Dicrostonyx torquatus
CTCTTAGTCACTGAACCACCTCTCCAGTCCCCACTTAAAAATTTAAAAATGACATTAATTTATTGTGTGTATTGTGTACATGCGAGTGTGCACGTGCGTGCCCACATGGAGGTTACAGGGACGGAACTCAAGATTATCAGGCTTGGCAAGTGCTCTTAACCCACTGAGCCATTTCACTGGCCTCATGCCTGCTTTGTGAATGTGGGTTGCGGGGGGACCCAGATTCAGGCCTTTGTGCTGGCAAGGCAACTTTTTTATTGCGTTATCGCCCTAGCCTGGCACCTGACTTTGAGTGGAGTGTAACAGGGACACCTGGCTGCTGTGTAAGTCTGAGAAACTGATGTTTTTCAGGAGGTGGGAGGAGGTCCTTGTGTAGCTCCCATTATTTGGGTGTAAAAAACAAAACTAAGGTCTGAGGTCTCAGGAACTTGGAACACAATTCCAGGACAGCGTGAGGACAAAGAATGTAGGTTTGGCCGTATTTTAGCAAAAGAGGGTGGTTCCCCATCTCTGAGCATTGGGGTAGTTGGTGTAGTAGACAGTGGGCCCATTTCTCCCCTTTCCTTCTGTGTTGTTGAGACACCTAAGGAGTCCATACGAACTTGGGGCCGGGAGACAGGGCCAGCCAGCCAGCCGAGGCCACCTGCCACTCACCTGCGGTGCGGTGTGTCTTCCTTGCAGCGTCTGACTATGGAGTCATTTCCCGGGGGCTCTGCGGTGATTGACATGATACTGCTGCGGCTCCGGTGGGGCTGCTGTGAACACGGTACAGCTGTGTTACCGGATATTTATCCGCAATGCCTCCGCGGGCATAAATATTATATACGCGGGAACTAAATTTAACTTGGGATGTTCCCACTCCGACTTGGACAGCACAGGCTGGAGCAAGCTGGTCCCCAGCATGACCTTGGCTGGAGGAGGCTGAGCTCAGCCCTGGGGCAGTCAGCGGAGCTTGGAGCACAGCTGCTTCCACAGCTGTTGGCTGCCAGAAGCAGACGGGGACTGACTGAGCTGGGAGGCCTCATGACCCTGAATGGGCTGGGTTCTGTGGCCCCCAGCTGCACCTATCTGCCGGCTGTGCTTTGGCCATAGTGGGTGTGAAGAGGGGTGTTTTGTGGGGGGCAAATACCTTGGGTTTTGGCACCGGAGCTGATACCAGACTGTTGTAAATCCATTACCAAATTTCTACCTCCCTCAGGGTCTGATTTGAGAAGATGAGCTGACATTTTCCCCAGGGCACCCCTCGGGCTTAGAATTTCTAATCTGGTGTCTTCTGCAGGGACAAATAGATAGCTGGATGTAATTGAAGGCTGGGATCCTGCCTAGCTCTGTCCAGAAGTGGGGGTGTTCCCTCTGTTGCTGCTCCAGCAGCCCCCTACCCTGCCTGCTGCCTCCCAGGATAGTGGCCTGGATTTCTGTGAAGTTGCAGAATTTTGGGCATCTTTTGCCACCACCCCTTAAGAGGCCTGTCTCCTCCTCCCATCAAGTGTTAAGCTGGGAAAGGAGACCACAGGAAGGTGTGAATGCATTGCTGAGCTGGGGAAAGAGAAACTTCTTTAAATAAACATCAGCGAGGCCCCAGGCTCAGCCAGGGGACTCAGATGGTGTGCAAGCTGAGTGAGAACCAGGGCCAGCTTACCATCTTGGAGAAAGAGCTGGTGACAGGCAGCGAGCGGGAGGAACTGGGGCTGCCGTCTGCGAAATCCTCTTCGTGCCCCTTGACTGTCCTCATCAGAGCCACAGGAAGCAGGGATGGAAAAAGAGGGAGAGGGAGGGAAGTTAAAGTCTGTAGCTGGGGTTCTGGGGTGGTGGTACCACCCCCCCCCCCGCATGTGTGGATGGGGACAGAGCAAATCAGGAGCTTGCTCTGCCCTCTATGGCGTCCCCTGGAGCAACAACAGTGAAACCCTTACTCCACTGCTGGTGGCATTTTGTTTTTAAAATCAGGACAATATATCCTGCCTGGAGTCAGGCTGGCCAAGGGTGGCTCCAGTCAAGGCTAAACCATGTCACCTGTCTCTGTGCTCTCACAGAGGGTTCCCCTCCATGAAGAAGCATTGGGGAAACAGGAAAACTCTTGTCCAATTTCCCTATCATCAAAACGGGTCTCATCGTTCCCTGCTCAACAAGGTGAGCTGATGGCAGAGCATAGCAAGAGGGGCAAGCTTGTCACCAGAGCAAAGCCCTCTTTGTTGCCCCTTGTTCTCCAGGAGCTGCTTGGCATTTGTGTGACCATCTTCCTCAACTTTTGTGGGACATAAGTTCCTCTACCTGCACCTTGAGGTGCCTAGACCTGTATGTGTTCACAGCCATATAGACAGAGGTGCTCATTCTGTTCATGTGCCCCTCACACTAGGTGGCCTGTCAGGCCTCATGAGCAGTGATGAGGCACTCCCACTAATCCGTTAGAAATTTCCTCTTCTTTTTAAGGGGGGGATATTTTATCTGTAATTCACAGACCCTGGGACCTTTGCACATCACAATTGGATGAAGACTGAGACACTTAATGCTAGTAGCTACAAAGAGAATTTAGGTTGGGACTTTTCTCTCCTTCCCTCCCTAAATCAATAATGTAGAATGAAGTTGAGGTGGTCAGGGTGAAACTCTGGACTGTGAGGTGGCTCTCTTTATCTGAGGTCTCACTTTTAGCATTCTTTCTTGTACCCCCCACTTTCCGGATTCACCCTACTCTCTCTGCTCCTCTCTTTGCACAGCCCATATCCATGAACTTAAATTCTCCCATTTCCAGGCTCCATTCAAATTGATGTCCCAACTTTTTTCAACTCCTTCCTGGGGTGACATTTGGCACTTTCTACCTCCTCCCTGGGACCCTGTTCTGGGTATATGGGCTGTAGGGCACATTCTGAAGCCTTCCAGATCCCTGTGACCCTGCTTTGGGTATTTGGGCTGTAGGGCACATTCTGAAACCTTCCAGCTCCTGCCACATAGCAAGAGCATCATTTGTCTTGCAAACCTGAGCTGGTGCGAGGCTGAAAGAGGTGTCCTGAAGACATTATGCCTTGGAGAGCCAGATGTTTATGATTGAGCTGGCAGCCTCACCCTGCTGGGCACTGCCAGCCAGAATCTCGGATGAGGAAGGTCAAAGGTCCCTTTGCTGATGAGCTCAGTTCAAGACTTTGGGAGGTGACTCTGTACTGTTGCTGTGCAAGTATGAGGACCTGAGTTTGGATCTCCAGCATCCGTGTACATCCTCCGAAAGTGTGCTAGCCAGCTTATAATTCCAGCACTCAGAAAGCAGAGACAAGCAACCTGGCTAGCTAGCTAGACTACCCTTATCCATGAGCTCTAGATTCAATTGAGAGACCTTACCTCAATGAATAAAGTTGAAGAGCAAATGAAGAAGACTCCAAAGTCAGCCTTGGGTCTCTATACACACACATGCAAACCCACATGTGCATTTACATACACAGGGACAAGCATACACACATGAACATCACACAAACACTCATGCAAAAAATAAATTAATTAAAGATGCTCCATTTGGCCAAGAGGGCCACAGAGGCGATGCACCAGCGGACAGACCATTGCACACTTTAAATGACGGCAAGCATTAGTTAGTGACTGATTGATACTCACCACCCTGATACCCCTGAGGCCTAGCCCAGGTTGAACATGCAGGGTCTGTCACTGCAGAGGGAGAAACAGATGGAAGGAGAGAGGCAGAGTGACAGATGAGCAAGGGCAAAAAGGATTCGGGCAGCCCACTAACCTTGAAACTCAGATGCTTGCTTCATGCTGATGGGGGATTTGGCTCTCTGCAGCTGAAAGAGAGGGGAGGAGAAGACCCAAGACAGAAGGCACAAATCAAACAAGGCCCTAGACACACGCCATTGCAGCTAAGAGAAAAATAAAACAAGTGGCCTGATCCACAGCTGCTTGGCCCATATGTGTGATGCCAGTCTCCTGCAGCTGGGAGATGTGGCCTGTCCCCCTTGGGGCCTGGATTAGTCAACTGGTCCAGATGCACCTCCTTCGAGGGAACCCCTGAACAGGGATCTAAAATACTAGGCTCAGGAGCACTGTATACCAAGATGACACACATTCAGGGGACCTCCATGAGAGGCTGGACTCCAGGGAAGCTGCCTGCCACCTTTGGTCTCATGTGCTACCCTCTCCCATGTGCACAGAGAGGCAGGGATAATTAGGTTCTGATGAGGCGGTCCTATCCATGCGACTGTCCTTCTACCTATTCATTTACTATCCACTCACTTATCAATGCATCATCCATCCATGCAGGGAAATATTTATTCATCGACATATCTACTCATCATTAATCCATCCATCCATCCATCCATCCATGTAACTACCCATGCATTCACATAGCCATTTACCATCCATCCATTTATCCACCCATTATCCATGTAACTATTTATCTACCCATTAGTCTACCATTCACCCATCTATCAATGCATCATCAATCCATGAAACCACCCATAAAGCCATCCATCTATTCATCCATCCATCCATCCATCCATCCATCCATCCATCCATCCATCCACCAATCCATCAGCCCATCCATGTAATCATATCCATTCATCCATGTAACCATCTGTCATTTGTTCTTCTATCCACTAATCCATCTACCCACCCATCAATCCACCATCTATTCACCATCATCCATCCATATAACAATATATCCATCAATCCACAAATCCATACATGCACATTTCTATCCCCATCTATTAACCCATCCATTGTCCATCTGTGTAATGATCCATTCATTCACATATCAACTCATCATCCATTCACCCTCCCAACAATCTATCCACCCATTCACCAATCTACCATTTATCCATGTAACTATCCAACCACCCATCCTCCCATCTACCCATACAGTCATCATCCCATCTATCCATGTAACCATTTCATCCATCAATCCATCCACCCACCCACTCACCCATCCATCAGTCCACCATCCATTCTTGTAACCGTCCATCCATCCGCCCAGCCAGCCACCATCCACCATCCTATCCATCCATGTAACCAACCATCATTAATCCATCCATTATCCACCCATGTAATTATCCATTCATCCATCATTTATTCATTCTCCCATCCATCCAGCCCTTCATTTTCCTACCTACACAACATTCCATCCATGCATGCATTCATCCATCAATGTAACCACCCATCCATTCTCCCATTCACCATGCTCATGAACTCTCTCAAAATCAGCCACATGCCATGGATCTCCATGGGCACCCATTAAAGTGGTAGACAGTGTTTCTGCTGTGGCATCAGCTGCCAACATGGGGCATGGGAAAGGAATCTGAAGACAGTTTTCTCACACACACACTTTAGAAACAAATGAACATTACAAGCAGGAATGATATCTGTTCAGGGCTATAACAGGTCAAGACACAACCAAGCAGAGCCAGGTGTCATCTCTACTTGCATGGGGCTCAGATGCCACCATTTGCCTCCCACCCTTGTTCCCTGGTACCTGGATGCCCTTTAGGTTCATCCGGCGCCGGGGTGGGTGGTAGGGCAGAAAGTATTTGCTGTCTTCGGGAGATTCTTCTGAGGTTGAAGAATCATCAGCTTCTTGGCCATTGGTCCTGAGGCTGGTGTCTCCAAGGTTCTGTGAGATGATGGTGGCAGGGAGGTGTCTAGGTAGACTCTGTGGCAGAGGGATGACATGAGGGAGAGCTGGCAATAGGCACAAGGAAGATTGGCCAACAGGCTATTTTTCCCTTGGGTACCCAAGCTTGACACTCAGCCTGGGCTGTTCTTTTCTGACTCCCCAAATGTCCACCTGGATGCCATGGCTTGTCAGCACACCTTGACATGGGTCTGTCCCTTCTTGCTACCTCTCCTGCTTCCCAGTCCAACAGACAGTTGGGACCATCACTTGCTAGCCACCTTGCTGGCTACATCTGCCCCTCGGTCTTGGCTCATGAAATCTTTAGGGACAGAATGCCACCTGTGCTTCTCCTTGCTCTCTATGGGTGGGATAGCTCCAGTTTCATGGAGACATCTAGAGGTCACTCATTAAGGTGGCTTGTGTCTGGTGCTGGGTTGACTATAGAGGGGCCTGGGCAGGGATCAGGCAAATTACAAGCTGTTATGTCCATAGGATGAAATCACAGCACAGGGGCTCCTGAATTCTACTACAGGAGCCAGAGAAGGTCTCCCCGGGAAAGAGCTACGTTAGCAAGACTGAAAGCCGAGGGGTGGCACATGTGGTCTGGAGAAGTCAGGCTGGGGGCTGCAGTTGGGGCCTGTGGCCTCTAGAACTTCTCAAGCAAAGAGTCTTTCTGGAACCCAAAAGAGAAGGGGTTTTGTAATGCCTTTGAACGTGAAATATACATCCCTGTTCAGAAGCCATAATTTTGCCTTGCCCAGCTCTTGATTCTGTATTCCCTTTCTTTGAAAGTGAGAATTTAATTGCATAGCACTTACTGTCAGGGCAGTTCCTATGCTGTGTATGTAATGTTTCTACATGGGTGTGAGGTGTGCATATGTATATGGAGGCCAGGGAACAACCTTTAGAGTCATGACTGATGCCATCACCTTTTGTTTTTGAGACAGAGTCTCTCACCAGACCTGGAACTCACCCAATAGTACAGAGTGGCTGGCCAGTGTAGTCCAGGGATATGAGTGTCTCCACCTCCCCAGTGCTGAGATTGCAGGTATGTGCCACCATGCTTGGCTTTTTTTTTTAAATGCATATTCTAAGGATTGAACTCAGCTCCTCATGCCTGTCTGGGAAGCACTTTGCCCACACGGTTATCTTCCCAGCTTGAGTGTGGCATTTTTATTGGATTGTGCAGCTTCTGCCAGGGACAGAGTCTGGGAGACCCTCAGCTACTGCAATGAAGGGATGGCAGCAGTGTTCCTTCATTTCCAGGTGTCTCGGGGGCTCCTAGGAGATGCAGTTCTGCACCCACCTCACTGTCTGTTAATGAGTTTTCACCCATGGGTACCAGTGACTTTAATAAGCACAGAGTATCTTAATCATGATGACCTTCCACATTATCAGACAGTGCTAAGGGAAGGCCACTGCTGGCTGTGATCCACAGACAGCCATGGCAACTTGGAAAAGTGATCTGAGTTACTCAGCCAGGAGGTGGCCAACCCAAATGTCACTGAAACATCAAGGGTGCTAGTTTTGTCCTTCCTGGGACTGTGTGGGTCTTAGGGATGGAACTGAGGTCACCAGGCATGGTGACAAGCACCTTTACCTACTGAGCCATTTCACAGACTCTTTGAAATAAGTGACTCCCACCAAATTCTGTGCATATGCCTTAGTGCATGCATGTGCATGTGTGCAACACACACACACACATGCATGCACACACACACACACAATGGGTTAGAGGGCAGGGGACACAAGACACAATGATGATGGTGTGAGATGGGGTTGCCCTGGTCAGCCATCAACAAGGATCTGAAGAACACCCGGCTGTGGGACATGGCTGGCTAAGCCTACCTGGTCAAGACTGCCGCTGTCCTTGGACAGGCGCCGGAGCTTGCTCTCTAGGTTGACAATGCAGGCCTCCCTCCGCACCATCTCAATTCGCATCTCATCGTTCTTCTCCTCCAGCTCACGGATCTGCTTCCGGTACTTGTCCTTCTCAATTAAGCACTGTGAGTACTGGGTTTGTGCCTCATCTCGGGAGTGGAAGGCCTGCCAGGAAGAGCCATGTGTTCACCACAAGCAAACTAGAGTATGGTCAGAGATGTGCATTACTTCCTGTTCAGACGTCAAGCAAAGGGATCCTGTGCATTTCTCTTCCTTTTCCTGAGAGATATTACAGATTGAACTTAGGGTCGTGTGCATACTAAGTATGTGCTCTACCACTGAGCCACACCCCAGCCCCTCACTGGGGGATTCTAGGCAGGAGCTCTACCGCTGAGTCACACCCCAGCCCCCCACGGGGGGATTCTAGGCAGGAGCTCTACCGCTGAGTCACACCCCAGTCCCCCACAAGGGGATTCTAGGCAGGATCTCTACCGCTGAGTCACACCCCAGTCCCCCACAAGGGGATTCTAGGCAGGTGCTCTACCACTGAACCTCACCCCAGCCCCTCACTGGGGGATTCTAGGTACACATTCTACCGTATCCATCCAACTTCAGCTATCTTACTACTTTGTATTTTGAGGTAGGGACTCACTAAGTTGCTCAACTGCTGTTGGCCTCACTTTTGTAGTCTCAGCAGGTCTTGAGTTTATGATCCTACTGTTTCTGCCCCCTAAATGCTGAGAGAGCTAGCCTGCACTAGTACACTCAAGCTTATCCCTGAAGCTTGGGCATGCCAAGCTCTCTCTTTTGTATTCTGCAATCCTACAACTGTGCCGCCTGTTCTTGTCATGTAGTAGGTACAGTTTGTGAAGAGCTGTGCTACCTCCCCTCCCCCAGGATCTGCACCATGTCAGTGTGGGTGGGTGCTGCTGTGGTAACAACTATGAGGACATATGTAATACCTTGCCTTGGGCATGCACTTTATGAGTACCTGAACTGGAATTTAACTTCCTCATTTTTCCAAAGAGACCAGGTAAGCACCATGTTCTTATGGGAACCACTGGAGTGCAGCTCAGGCTCCCATGATTCCCTATGGAATTTATCTCTGAGCTAGAGACAGAAAAGATAGATTCATGAGGAAGCACTGTGCGGTCAGAGATGTGAACCACATGACCTTAGACCATAGTCAAATAGACTCCATGTGCCATGGGCACTGCTGGGCAGCCTCACGGTCCACCATATCCAGGGTGGCACTGTACCTGGTCACGCTCTCGCTCCACCTCCTCCAACTGCAGCATGACTGTGTTCATGCGGTGCTTGTACATTTCACAGTCCTTCCCCAGGGTTGAGCACTTGAGCTCCAGGTCTTCCTTCTCCTCCAGGTACTGCCCAGAATGGGAGAGAGCAATGTAGATGAAGCAAGTCATCAATAGGTTAAGGAGAGAAGTGCGCTCTCTCTTTCTCTCTCTCTCTCTCTGTATGTGTATATGGTGTATGTGTGTGGTGTGTGTCTGTGTTTGTGGTGTGTATGTGTGTTGTGTGTTGTATGTGTGTGTGTTGTGTGTGTGTGGCGTGTATGTGTGTGTGGTGTGTGTGTAGTATGTGTAAGTTCTGTGTACGGTGTTTGTGGTATGTATGTGTACGCATGCGCATGCACGCAAATCCATGTGTGAATGGGGGTCCACATGGCCAGAGGCCAACATCAAGTTATCTTTCTCTTATTGCTCTTGAGACAGGGTTTCTCACTGAACCTGGAGCTCACTGATAGGGCAAGGATGGCTGGTCAGTCAGCTCCAGGAATCTTCTGGTCTCTACCTCCCAAGCACTAGGATGACAGGTGTGTGCCACCAGGTCTGGCTTTAAAAAAAAAATGGATTCCAGGAATTTAAATCCTTATTCTTGCACTTTACAGTCTGAGTCATTTTCCCAGTCAATGACTGTTTGCTTAGTGCCTGGCTTATCCCCTCCCAGAGTTGGTGTGCTAATTTGGTCTTGATTGATAGTTATCTGATCAAAAGGGACTTTAGGAGGGGGATGGCCAATCACCAGTGTATTGTTGAGGGATGGACCATGGAGATACATCCATGGTGGCTGCTTGAACACTCATCATTTACAAACCACAATGGGTCTGGATGCTGGGATGCGGGATGCTGGGATGCTGGGATAGCAATTCAGACCAAGGTTTGATATCAGAGATTCCTGTTAACAGGTATCCATGCACCCTGCTGGGGAAGGACCCGGCTGGCTGCAATCCTGAGTCTATGGTGCTCCCACCTTGTCCCGCAGCTCCTCTGCCTGGCGGACTTCCTCCTGCAGGTTGTAAATTTTGTTGACCAGTTCCTGCCGGTCCTCTAGGGCCTCCTTCCGGTCATGCTCCAGGATGTCCAAGATGGCCTTGTCTGAGTCAGGCAGACTGCGCTTGCCAGCCTGGGTGGCATTGGGGATGGAGGTGAGGACAGAAGGAGGAGGACAAAAGGGATAGCCCCAGGCAGGCCCAAGACAGCAGATTTTGTGATGGGAAAGCAGATGCACCAGGGGATTGTCCTGGGTCTTTCAGCAGCTTTTTATCATTTTTTTTGGTTTTAGTTTATTACCTGTAAAAAAGCAGGGAGTCCAGAGCCCATTGTTCCCTCCCACTTCTTACTCCCAGTTCTTACTGGAGCCCAGAGAAGCATATGTGGCTCATTGAGACACTTCAGAGGGGACAAGAAAGGGGGACACCTCTGCATTCAGCTAACCTTATCCCCCTGAAATATCAACTAACCAAATCCTGATAATCTGGGACTTGGTCTCTGCTCCAAGAGCCCTGAGACCCAGGCAGTTGTAGGGGATTGTTCTAGAAGGATGGAGATGTGTTCTTCTTCCCTTGCAGATATATTTTGGAGTACTGACCCCCAATGATATCTCCTGTACCCACACATTTCTGAGGTGACAAATGTGGGAGGCCCTTGAGGTTGGAGCACAGGAAATCACATTCAGTAGAGTGTCCAAGGATCTCTAAGGTTTCCTGAATGTTCTCTTGTACCAGACTGGGGCATTGGTTCCATGTGGATGATATTCTCATTTGTCATTTTTTTTCCTGTAAGTATTATCACCTATAACATGGGCTGAGATTGGAGTTCAGTGATAGAATTTGTCTAGAATGTTCAAGGCACTGCCAACAGTACTGGGGAGTGAACCCAGGGCATTGGACATCTGAGTCAGAGGCTCTACCACTGAGCCACACCCCACCCCCTTACTGGGGAATTCTAGGCAGGTGCTCTTCCACTGAACTATATCATCATCTCTCTTTAAACTTTTAAAATTTTAGACATCTCATTAAATTGCCCTGTTTATCCTTGAACTCGCTCTATTATCCTAGGGAGGCCTCAATCTTGTGAAACTCTAGCCTCAGCCTCCCAAGTAGCTGGGATGATAGATCTGCACCACTAGGCCAGACAAAACAAAAACAACAATAAAACCCCCAAAGAAAAACCTACCTGTTTTCTACAACCCCTCACAAACCTCAAACCCCAAAAGCAACCAAACAAACAAACATAAAAACCTTTTATATAATGTCAAGCCTCTGCCAAGAGGGTTTCTAGTCACTCCTACTTTATCTTGGAAGAATGTACAGTTCCAAGACTGACGTGCATTGACTGTGACCCTGTAGCTAGTAAGCTGGAACTTGGTATTCATCCTCTAGCCAGTGCACACACCCTGCCCCGCCCACCCTGCCCGCCTCCCCCTCACCTACATAAGGATGCTGCTTCTCACCTGGATGATGGATTGCAGCTCCTGGATCTTGGTCTTCAGCATCTCGTTCTCCCGCTCCAGTTCCAGGACCTGCTCCTTCTTGGGCCGGTTCTCAATGTCGTTCTTGAGCTTCAGAGACTGATTTCTCTCCAGCTTACATTCTTCCTCCATCTTGTTCAATCGATGCTTGAGTTGGTCAATCTGAAAATACCCATGTCCGCAGAGGGGTGAGGACAGTTGGCAAGAGATGCTGGGAAGAAGGTGAGGAAATGGCTCACTATCTGAGTTCTTGCCATCTGAGCATCAGGACCTGAGTTTGGATCCCTGGTGCCCACATCAAAACTAGGCATGATGGTTGGGAAAGTAGAAACAGGCAGATCCCTGGGCTCACTGGCTGGCCAGCCTAGCCTACTAGGTGGGATGCAGGACAGTGAGATCCCCTGCCTCAAAAAACCAGGTGAGTGGTGCCTGAGAAAAGATGGCTGAAGTTGTCCTGTGGTCTTCACATTCACAGATCCATACTTGCATATGAATTCCCTAACACATGCAACTTTCCTAGTATCTATACATCTGTCTATCCATCTTTCCATCCATCTATCCATCTGTCTGTCCATCATCCATCTGCCCATCCATCCATCCATCCATCCATCCATCCATCCATCCATCCATCCATCTGTCCATTCATCTGTTCATCCATCCTTCTGTCTGTCTGTCCGTTCATCCATCCATCCATCTGTCTGTCCGTCCATCATCCATCCGTCCATCTGTCCATCTGCCATCCATCCTTCCATCTGTCCATCTATTCATCCATCCATCAATCTGTCCATCCGTCCATCTGTCCATCCATCCTCTGTCCATCTGTCTGTCCATCCATGCATCCATCTATCTTTTAGAGCATAATTCAAAATAAAGTTATAATAAAGAAACTTCTAAGTCTCTGCTACAGGCTGGTTTTCCCCAAATCCCACATAAACAGCCCAGAGGCCTCCTCTTCTTGATCCTTGTAAAACAATTTCTATTCAGCATCATTGAAGTTCAGCCCAAGGAAGTGTTCTCAGGCTGGGTCCAGACTTCAGTCCCACACATGTGTGAGACTTACTCTGCTAAAGACTGATGGTGTTATCTCAGCAATCCTAGACCACAGATACCATTTCCCTTATCGTCTTGTACAAATGAGAAAAAAACCCAAGGAACAAACAAATCAACACACATCCCCAATCCCTAAAGCCATAGCCAATAAGGCCATAAAATCAGATGTGAAAACCTGAACTCTGTAAGATAGAATGTCCTAAAAAAATTTACTTATTTTATGGGTACGAGTGTTTTGTTTGCATGTGTGTCTGCACTGCATATGTGCCTGGTCCTCACGAAGGCCAGAAGAGGGCGTCAGACATCCATGGAACTGGAGTTACAGATGGCTGCAAGCTGCCATGAGGGTGCTGGGAACTGAACCTAGGTCCTCTAGAAGAGCATCACACGCTCTTAACCACTAAGCCATCTCTACAGCCCTCCCTTATTTTCTTAGGCATGGTCTTGTTGTGTACCCAAGGCTGGACTCCAACTTGTTATATAGCTAGTGGTGGCCTTGAACTTATGATTCTCTTACCTCATTCTTCCTGGTGTTGAGAGTGTAAGTATGCACCCTCCATGCCTGGCTTCATGCTCTTAACTGAAGTGAAGACTCAATCCACCTGAATTCCCACAGTTTGTTTACTGACCAGTCTACTTCATTAAATTGAATGTGACCCAAGCAGAACTCAGGTTATTTATCCCCACGTCCCCCTGCAGTGCTTAGTATAGTGTCTTACTCATGGCAGGTGCTTAATGAATATCCCAAGAATCTGCTTTCCACCAGGCAGCCAGAGCAAGCCTCCTGAGAGGTAAATCAGCTGTCATGTCCGAGCTCGCAATCTGTCAGTGGCTTTCCGTCACTGGGAGAATAAATCCCAGAGTTCTTACCATGCCCCTGTGATCTGAACCCACAGCATATCTCCTCCTCCTTTTGTGCCATTTGCTCATGTGACTCCAGGCACACTGTTTCTGTAGCTATTTAAGAAGACAAAAAGAACCAAGAGGACCCTCTATTTGGTCCCCACCCCCATTTCTGTCCCTGACTTCCATGCTTTGCTTTTTTCTTTCTTTCTTTTTTTTTTGGGGGGGGGTTTGAGACAGGGTTTCTCTGTGGCTTTGGAGCCTGCACTGGAACTAGCTCTTGTAGACCAGGATGGTCTCGTGCTTTGCTTTCTTACTCCCTTATTTTTGCAAAAAATATTTATTACATGTATTAATTATGCATGACAATGGTTTTCATTCTGACATTTTCATGCATGTATACCCTTTATTATTTATTTATTTGTCTGTATCATATTCACCCTATTAATCTCTTTTGTCCCTTCCCACTCTGCCTGATCTCCTTTCTCTTCCCAACTAGTTTCCCCCTTTAGGGGACCTAGTGATTTTCATTAGGGTTGCTTTATAGGGGCAGAAGGACTATTGACAGGAATAAGGACACCTTACCACCGGTTGCACTACTGAAGGAAATAGCTCCCCCTTCCTCAGTAGCCATGGACTGTTTATAGCTCCTTTGGGAGGACTTGGGGATCATGGACCTTTCTTCCTTCCCTGGCAAGGTGCTGATGGACTCAATATTGTGCATTTAATCACAGATACTGGGAGTTCAAGAGTGCAATGGCCAGGTAATGTCAGAGAGTGTTCTGCAACACCCCACCCTCCTGGGCTCTTCTGTTCTTCCTGTTCCATTTCCCATGGTGATGCTTCCTGCACCTAATTTAGGGGAGCGATAACCAGCATCCCTCACTGTCTTCTCATTCTTCATCCTCCTTTTTACTTCTAGGCAGGGTTTTATTCTCTTGTTATATAGCATGGGCTGAGATGGCAGGGAGACTTTTGATCCTCGTGCCTCAGTTTCCCGAGCACTGGGATTACAGGCATAAACTTCCGCACATGGCTTTATCCTCTATTCTTGATACCTCCCGAACAATCAGGTGGATAATTCTGGAGTTCCATGGAGGCATCTTATTTTTAAGGTTCATACACCTGGAGCACAGCTAGGAATGTGGTAGGGATCAATAAAACAAGGGGAAGATGAGGACACAGTGGCATAGGCCTGTTATCCCAGAATTTATGAGGCTGGGGCACGAGGATTGTGGGTTCAAGGCCAGACTGGGCTACATAGTAAAACCCTGTCTCGGGAAAACAAAGAACAAACAAACAAAAAATTGAAATGGAGCAAATCTCTTTCCTCTTCTCCACTTAGGAGGCAAATTCATTAAACAGATCAACCATTTGGCTGCCCCCTCCTTCCGATAAACATACTGATTATCTCATGTGCCAGCAAGCATGCTGAGCTCTGCAAATACAGGTCCTCAGGAGTTTACACCTGCCTGACAGGTGCTACTCATCTTCTCTAAGTTGTGTGAGCATTACAATATGCAGCCCTGGGTCTCCTGGGTCCTGTCACACACCTTCAGCCCCAAGTCCCCAAAGTCTCTCCCTCTTTCCTGGTGCTGGTTCTGTGTGCACGAGTCTGTACACGTGGATCTAGGTTTCCTACCTTCCCGTGAGCCTATATGCACGAGCCTGAAGCTATTCAGGGTGTATATAGGCCCATCACCCTCTGACCACCATGCATGTGTCTGCACATGGGCAGAGTGTATCTAGGTGGGTGACTAAGCCGTTAAGGCCTATTGGATTGAAATACACTGGTGCGCTGTGGCTCTAGAGCCGGAGAGCCCGTACCTCCTCCCCCCTCCCCCGCCCATATCCCCTGGCTTGTCTGGGGCACAAAGCTGGGGGAGGGCTGTGTGGCATGTCTGCATTTACCCCTTTAGGGATCTTGAGTGTCTGGGACATTTCTTTCCCCTTCCCTCAGGTCAGCAGAGCCCAGATACCCCACCTCGAGCTGGAGGTCACGGCTCCTCATCACCGCCATGTTTTTCTCCTCACTGAGCTGAGCGTAGCGCATGGCTATGTTGTAGTTGTCATCCTTGACCTTGACCAGCTCATCGTTGTAGCTGTCCCGCTCCTCCTTCATCTTGTAGTACCGCTCCTGGAAGGTCAGCAGCTCCACGCGCATCAGGGTCAGCTGCTTCTTCTCGTCCTCCAGCTGCCGGGACTTGGCCAGCAGCTCGCAGCGCTGAAGGTCCTTGGCCTTCACCTGCTGCTGCAGTTTGATGACCTCGTTCATCAGGAAGTGCGTGAGGCCCTCATGGCCCTCCTCCACTGTGGAGAGGAGTGTCCAGTCAGGCCTGAGCATGGGGGCAGGAACGGGGGCATTTATTCACGAATGCACTCACTGTGGTGGTCTACATTGCCAAATAGACTCTAGGCATGTCTGTGAGGAATTATCTAGATGAGGTTAACTAAGGTGTGAAGACCACCATCTCCTAGACTGGGTTCCTGGACTGAATAAGGAGGAAGTGAGCTGAGCACCAGCACCCATCTGTCTGCTTCCTGACTGTGGATGCCATATGATTGGCTGCCTCATGCTCCTGCCACCATGCTCTCCCCACCATGATGGACTTGTAGCCTCAAAAAAGAAACCTTTCTTTAAATTGTTTTAGTATTTTGCTGCAGGAACAAGAAAAGCCACTAATACACCTGGCAACATTTTATTTGTTTATTTATTGTAATGCTGTGGACCGAACTAGACCACTGAGCACTCCAGTGCTTTGTAACATTTTGGAGATAAAGTGTCGCTGAGTTGTCCAGGCTGGCCTTCAACTTGAATTTGCCTATCTCAGTCTCCTAAGTATCTGGGATTATAAGCCTGTGCTACCAGGTTTGGATAGCAGCACTTACTAAGCTCTTACTTGCTGCCAGGCAGTGGGGGGATTCAAGGTGAGCCAAACAGGCCTTGGTTGTAGTAGACCTTACTGCATAGTAAGAAAAACAGGTGTTTAAAAAAAATCAAATGATGACAACCATATAAGCATGAGGATTCCACACAGTATAGGGATGCCTATCACGAGAGTGTCATGGGGGGAGGCAGATGTTGTGTTTTGAAGGGGCAGAGGAACAATTTTTGAAAGAGAAAGAGGGAAGGAGGAAGAGAGAGAGAGAGAGGAGGGGCAGAGAATATGCTGGATGAACCGGAGCGTGTAGTGTGGAGGGACCTTGTCATCACATTAAAGCCTGTGTCTTGGGTCTAAGCTGGCAAAGGTGATGGCAGGAGAACTGGGGGACCACCACAGCAGGTCTTGCATGGGTAGAGGTTGCTGATGGGATCTTGGGGTCTGGACACCAATTCAAGGCCTCTGGACACCAATTCAAGGCCTCGTAGGAAGGATGATTCTGAGGGGAGCATGACTCCAGCACCGTTTGAAGGGTGGTTAATGAGCACCCAGTTCTCTTAGCCCTTATCTTGTGTCATCAGTTAAAGTGAGTGATGGACAGCCCAAGAGTCCAACTTGTCACTATCCCTCAGAGGGACACACACACACACACACACATACACACACACACACACACACACACACACACACACTCCCATGCCCCTGGTGAGAAAAAGCCACTTACCCACAATGGTGGAGAATCTCCGGGTGGGCTCCTTTCCAGTCACCAGCTTGTAAAGTTCTGGGTAGTAAAACTCTAGACTCTCCAGGAAGACCACGTAGCCCCTTTGTCCCTTGGTGTGAAGAATGTCCAACAACCGACCTTGGGGGGAAGGTCAGTTCAAACTGTGAGAACGTATTTAAATGGATGCCAGTCTAAACTTTAAATCTTTCACAGCTCTAAGAAGACAGCCTTACCATTTCTCTCTCCGTGTCTCTCTCTCTGTCTCTGTGTGTGTGTGCGTGCATGTGTGCATGCGTGCGTATGTGTGAGTGAAGAACCTGAGTGCTAACTTTTGCCTTCCATCTTACTTGAGACAGTCTCTCGTTGGCCACTGAGAATTCCAGGCTAGCTGGTCCGTAGTTTCCAGAGATTCTTCTGTATCTCCTTGAAGAAAACTGACTCTCTTTCTCTCAGAAAACACCAACTGCCAACAGCTCTCCAGCTTGGATGAGACATCATGAGATCCTCTCTTACCTAGAATGGTATTTTGGCTGGCTTTATCTTGTGTGGGTCTTGTATATGCAGTCATAGCTACCGTGAATTTGTGTGCAATGGTCCTGTCATATCTGACAAATACTGTCGTTTTTTTTTCTTTCAGACATCCACTTACATTCTTTCTGCTCCCTCTTTCTCAATGATCCCTGAGCCTTGGTGTGTGTGTGTGTGTGTGTGTGTGTGTGTGTGTGTGTGTGATATAAATGTCCTATAAAGAGAAATTTAAATGGTGTTACTGGGTATTGGGGGAGGGAGGGGAGCAATGTCTCTCTCACAGACACCTTCTTTGGATTCAGTGCCTTTTGCTGACCTACAGTGTGCCAAGAAGGCTAGACTGACTGACTAGTGAGCCCTAGCCTCTCTCCACCTTCCCAAAACTAGGAATAAAGCATGACCCACTACCTAAATTCTTATCACATTCTCATTCCTAGTTATAGCATGGAGTCTGGACAATGCCCGAGTGTTCAGAGTGTCAATAAATTGATAAAATCTGGATAGATGGCTATATTTCCAGAGAGAGCCATAAACCAGCAGTTTCAAAGATATTCCCAATCTACTAGAGCTATGAACCACAAAGGGGTTGGGGATGTAGCTCAGTGGCTAAGCAATTGCCTTGTACATGCAAGACCTTGGGTTTGATCCCCAAGCACCACAAAAAGACAAAAACCAAACCCACAAGTCGAACAATAAAGCTAAACATTCAGGCACCAGTTCTCCCATGAAGGTTGGGGGTTTATGACATACCAATCGCCTGCTACTCAGGCTTCAGAGCAGGAAGACAAAGATTTGCATACTATGGTTTGAACGTGAAATGTCTTCCAAAGGCTTCCGTGTTTGAACATTTGGTTCCCAACTAGTGGGTGGGTATGTTGTGGAACCTTTAGTGGGTGGAGTCTTGCTGGAGAAAGTCAGTTACTGGAGGAGGGTTTTGAGATTTTATAGCTCCATCCTATTTCCTGTTTATGCCCAGCTTCCTGTGTGTAGATGCAATGTGACCAGTATGCTAGTCTGAGTAACCTCTGTGAGCAAAACAACCCTTTCCCTCCTTTAAGTTGCCTCTTGTCAGATACTTTGTTACAGCAACGAGGAAGGTAACTAATGCATGTGAGAAGCGGGAAAGTCATAGGAGAGGGGGAGGGGTCTGTTCTTTGGGGATCTTACACGTCCTGAAGACATTTTTATGTAGAATCCTTCCAGCAATTTCTAGCACCGTTCCTACTTGCTGTGGTTTGGATTCTTTTTTGTCCTCCCAGAGGTTCATGTGTCAGGAGCTTGGTCCTGAATTCTAGGGAAGATACTTGGTGAGGGACCTTTAAGAGGTGGGGCCCAGTGGGGGATCCTAGAGTCATTCAAGGCTGTGCTCCTGGAAAGTCTCTCTGTCCTGGTGATGGCATCTTTTTCTCATCCACGTGCCCCTGCTATCATATGACATGATAAGAGGTCTTTCACCAGAGCTGAGCTGAAACTGTGTTAAACACACTTTTTTCCTTTATAAACTAACCTGCTTCAGGTTTTTGTTATATCAAAACACTGCTTATTTTTCTTACTGTTTATACTTCGTGGTCTTTCTTTAAATATTTTCAGCTATCAAGTCCCTTGAGGTTCCTAACAGTCCACCGTTTCCCTCGGACAGAAAGGATCGGTTTCACTGTGTGCCGGTCTTGACTGTTTGGTTGGAGCTGCCGGGAGCACTGTGTTGAAAAGGATTCCAAAGTGGCATCCAAGCTCAGTGGGAAAGCTTGCTGTGCTTAATTAAGGCGGCTTCCATGGATACCAGAGGCAGGGGAAGCATGCTGGCCGCTTGTCATCAGCCCTGCTGTGGGACGGGGATTTCCACACCCTTCCGACTGTGATCCACAGAAAGAAAAACATTGTGTAGTGTGACCCAGTGCCCAGCCCAGAGATGAGCACACAAGCATGGGTACAAGAAAAAGCACAATAAAGTTGAGCAAGTCTTAGGAGCCATTAGAAAGCCTGTGGATTTCTTCTCAGAAAAGTATATTATATATATTTTTTGTGGTGCTGGAGATGGACACCAGGACCTTGTGCATACTAGGCAAACACTCTACCATTAATTGGACCACACCCTCAGCCCCTCACTGGGGGAATTCTAGGCAGGTGCTCAACCACATAGCTGCATCTCCAGGCAAAATAACATTTTAAAACATTACGTACACAAGCTCACAGAGGAACCCAATTATAATAAAATACAGAGCTCACATATTAAACAAATTTGTGATTTGGTACTGAATGACTTTCTTTATTAATGCATTTAAATGACAAGTTCTCGCTTCAGGTCTAATATCTGCCGTGAGGTCTAGGCAGGGATGAGTGAAACCAGCACATGTGATGTGGTACAGACCTCGCTGTTGTTTTTACTGTTGGCAGAGTCCCAGGTGTGACTAATCAGTAGTGTGATCTGTTGCCTGCCAACATGCATAAGGCAATGCTAAATGTCAGTGTAGGTTTGTAAAAGCAGAACATACACCTCCCCTTCAGGCTCATTGATTCTGAGTGCTGCACCCATCATGCTTAGACAGGGCAGGGAGTGGTCTGTTCATGTTGTTTCCTCCAGGTAAGCAACTCCAATCTGGAGGGAGGACCAGGCATGCTCTGGCAAGGAAGTGCCAAGGTTTGGGCATCGTGAAACGTGGGTGATTCTCAGGGCCCCCCCCAGAGGTTTCCTAGACAGGGACAATGCTGGGAAGAGGAGACTCTTCAGTGGAGCTGCCTGTGAGTTGTACAGGAAGCTCCAGGGACACAGCTTTGGAAAGTCTGTCATGGCACTGGGGTGGACTGTCTGTGCTGAAGCTGCCAAGTCACCTATGCTCCTGTGAGGGACCCATCACCCAGGCTCCTGTGGAGAGCCCCTCAATCAGTTTCTTGTTGTGAGGAGACCCTCACACTCTTAGGACCCCTTTTCCACATAAGCAACCTCTCACCCATACTCTTGCAAGAGACTTCCCCGTTCCATGCTCCTCAAAAGAACCCTTCACCTACATTCCTGTAAAGAACACCATCCATGATCATGTAACTCCTCACCCACGCTCCTGTGAGCAACCTTGATCAAGTAACTGTCATTGGTGTCTAGCTGGGTTGAATAGACATTCAAGCCTCACTAGAAAAAGTCAAGTAACACAACATCTCTGGACCCGGGAATGAAATCCCTCATCTAGATGAGCCCCATCTTGATCCAGCTAAACTGGAAGCAATCCCTCGACTGGCCACGTGTGGCGCACTCATTTTTCCTCCTGCGGTTACCTGCCCGATTGATCTTGGATGGGAGCATGGGTGCATTGAGCACCTCGTCTTCATCTTGCTCATCGATGACTTTGCACTGGCGCAGGTAGGGAGTGAGCTTAGCAGGGTTGATGTAGCGGCTCAGCATGTGCCGGTTGCATTCCACGTTCTCCCACAGGGCGTCCTCTTCATCCTTCAGTGTCTCCATGTAGTCATCCATAGCTGGCCCTCCTCCTGTGAGGAATAAACTCCAACAAGGTTAATAAAAAAGCCTCTATGGAACAATGCTATAAAGCGCTTGGGAGTGATGGCTAGAATATATCGCCAGACTAAGAAAAAAAAAGTATAGCAGAGAAAAGTGAGTAGGACATATTGCCTTTTATCTGAGGGAGAAGGGGATGGGGACATAAATACAAGTATAAATTTTCTTACACACTAAACACAAAACAATAGAAAGATGACCTGTGACATTTTTAAAGGATGGTTTAGAGGGAGAGAGGGAAGGTCCTGCCGATGGGGTGTGCTCTTCCCATGCAGGTTTTATCTTACTAAGAATATATCGTTCTCCAAACAATATTTATATAATACCACTTGTTTTCAAATTCCACCCAAACAATACCACACTCTCTGTATCTCTTTTGCTATTACTTTTTTTCTTCTACATTTTTTCCAGACTTATTTAGGTGGGTATATATAGATCTAATTAGTTCAGTTTTTTTTTTAAAATGTAGCTCTTTTGAGATATAACTTAAACACTGTAAAATTGCTCATTTTAGTTTAACGACTTAAATTATTTATTTATTCTTTATGTGTGCCCATAAGAGTTTATGTCTACTTTGTATGTGTAGATGCTCACGCAAGCCAGAAGAGGGTGTCAGAGTCCCTGGAACTGGAATTACAGGTGGTTGTGAGCTGCTGATTTTGGTATCAGAACTGAATCTGGATCCTCTGCAAGAGCAGTAAGTGCCTTTAGTCATTGAGCTCTGTCTCCAGCCTAAACACCTTTTAAACACACTGTGGCGTTATTCTTTTATCACAATGGCCTAATATTTTTAGAACATTTTTGTCTTCTCTAAAAGAATCCTTATACTTATTAGTGGTTACTCTTTTGAAGAAAATATTTCTTTGGATGATTATTCAGTTTTGTGGGTTTATGTATGTTTGCACTGTGCATTGCATATACATGTATGTGGGTATGTGCACTTGGGTGCACAAATGAAAGTTGGAGAACATCAGGTGTCCTGATCATCTCTTCTTTACTCCTTTGAGACAGAGTCTCTCACTGAGCCTGAGGCAGGGTCTCTCACTGGGCCTGAAACTTGCCTAGCATCCATCAAACCCTAGTGATCCTCTTGTCTCTGTCCCATGCACTGGAGTTACAGATGTGAGCATCTGGCCTGGCTTTTCACATGGTGTCAGGCTCTGAATTCAGGTCCTTATGTTTATGTAGCGATCACTCTCCACTGAGTTATCTCCCCAGCTCCCATTAGCAGCCACTTTTGATTTCTAAACTGTCCTCATTGCAACCACAAACCTGCTTTCTGTCTGTGGTTTTGCCTATGCACAGATTCAAAAAATGCAATCTTTTGTGGAGAGTTTCTTTCTCATACTATTTTCAAAGTTCTATCATTTTAAAGCAAGTATCAATCTGCCCTCCGTCCTTCTCTTCCTTCCTCCCTGGCTCCCTCCCTTTCAAAACAGCTTTCTTTATTGAGATATAATTCATGTGCCATGTGATTCATCTTTTTAATGCATACAGTTCAATGGTTCACAAACTGTGCGACCGTCACCACAATCAATTGAAAACATTTTCATTATTTCAAAAAGAAACCCCAGCCATTCATCTTCCTCCAACACCTACATCTCCAGCTCCTGGCAGCAACTAATGTACTTTCTGTTTCCATGGCTTCCCAGTTTTGTTTCTCTGGCTGTGATAAATACCCTGACAAGACCACAACTTAGGGGAGAAAGGGTTTATGTGAGCTCAGGGTTCCAGCTCACAGTCCATCATTGCGGGGAAGACAAAGCAGAGAGTTGAAGCGGCTGGTCATATCACGTCTGTAGTCAAGAGCAGAGAGGAATGAATGCATGCATGTGAGGGCTTAGCTCACTTTCTCTTCTCTATGGCAGCTCAAAACCCAAGTTCCAGGGAATGGCTCTTCCCACAGAAGTTAATGTGATCCACGCACCTTGCCTCTAGACATGCCCACAGATCAAGGTGATCAAGACAATCCCTCATTGAGACTCTATTCTCAGGTCAACAATTAAAGCCGTCAACACATTCAAATTTGCCTTTTCTGTGCAACAGAATCATAGGATTTCCAACCTTCTTTTGCTTTGGCTATCATATAGGCATTTCTTCCCAAAACTGTCAATCAAGCCTGGGGGACCCAAAGGAGGCTCTGACTTTGCTCTCCAGAACCTGCATAAAAAAACTGGGCATAGTGGTGCACACTTGCGATCCCAGCTCTGAATCCTCAGGCTCACTGGACAGCCAATCTTGACTACTTAGTGAGTTCCAGACCAGTGAGAGACCCTGCCTCAAGTCATCCTATACACACAAGTGTGCCCCACACAGGTGAACACACACACACTGTCAAATGATTGTTCCTTGTGTTGGGTTGACAGTTTGCCTCTTTATGCACTGATGGATGTTTGAGTTCCTTCTACCTTCTTGAGTAATCTGATGAACAGCGCTGCTCGGGACGTGCGTGGACAGGATTTTGTGTGGTTATTTGCTTTTTATTCATTTGAGTAGATACATAAAACTGGAAACTTTAAGCTGTACGGAAATTCTGTGTTTGAAAAACACTTTGTGTATGTGAAATATGCATGTGTGTGGGTACACCCCCCCCCACACACACACACTTGTGGAGGCCAGAGGAGGATGTTGGGCATCCTGTTATCACTTAGTGCTCTATTGTTTTGAGGCAGGGTCTCTTACTGACCCTGGAGGTAGACTGGTGGTCAGCAAGGCCCAGTGACCTTGCTGTCTCACACCTGGTTTCCTGTACTCATGCTGAGAATTTGAACTCAGTTTCCCATGTTTTCACAGCAAGCACGCTTCTCCACGGAGGAAGGAATGTGTGTGTTTCATTTTGAGGGCCCGCCACAGTGTATTGCTAAACAAAGGGTGCCATTTCTCATTGGTGCTGGTGATCCCTGAGGATTCTGACCTCTCTACATTCTCAATAACGCCATCTCTCTCTGCCTTCTCTGTGATAGCTGATCCCCCAGGGTTGGGAAACGGCATCTCATTGTGGTTTTGATTTGAATTTTTCTAATGACTAATGGTGCAGAATGCCTTTTCACACGCGTGTTGGCCATTTGTGTAGAGGAATATCTATTTGGACCCTCAATCTACTCTAAGATTGGGTCTCTTTCTGATTATTACTGACTTGCAGGGGTTTCTCAAGAACCCTGTGTGCAAGACTGTATTTCTCCTGTTCTATCAATTATCTTCTCACTGTCTATAAGGCTGCTCAGTGCACACACTTTCAGTTCTTTTGTAA
>JAQHUG010000097.1:2988641-3006168 GCA_028555095.1 Dicrostonyx torquatus
ACACACACACACACACACACACACACACACACACACAGAGCAAACAAGCAACGGCAAAGCCCAAGCACCCCGAATCTGACTCCACTCCCTGTCATTGCACATCTCTTGTCTCAGTTCTTGTCTTTATCATTTCTTTCTTCTGCTCACTAACCTGGGATTTTCTTCCCTCCGAGTGCAGGCATGCAGGGCCATGGTTCTTCCTCAGAGCTCTGCTTTGGTTGTATCCCACATTTTCTAGGATGCTGTGGTTTCACTGATACAACTAACTTCCAATGCACCGATGCAACTTACTTGAAGATTTCATCACCAAACCCTTGGTCAGTCAGGGAAGTACACTTCATGTCTGTGTATTTGTGAAAACTTAGCACAGACGAAAGTCCAGGGTGGTTTGGTTCCTTAGTATCTACTCTCAACCACGTCTCCTCTGAAAGCCACTGCCCCAACACCTTGTTAATGCCAAACAAGTCCTCCTGGTCATCCGCTGACTTAAGGAAGATGGCGCCTATCTATTTCCAAGGCCTGAGTTTTGTATATGTGGCCAAGGAGAGGCTCTCTCTCTCTCTGTGTATGTGTGTGTGTGTGTGTGTGTGTGTGTGTGTGTGTGAGTGTGTGTAGGGAACTGGACCAGAAGATGGCCCTGAGGTAATTATGCAACCTCCATCTGGACCAGCTCTGGCGGCCGAGAAGGGGTGAGTGAGCAGAGGAAGGTTCAGTGTAATGAGACCTCAGGGAGACCCCAGGTCCCATGAGATGAGGGAGGGGCTTGGGGTCACCTCTCATGATCTATGGTCTTTTCCCTCCGAATCTCGGACACCCATTATTTCTGGTCATCGTGCACAGTGTCTGGTCCTTGCTAGAGGCCTTCACTGGCCTCCCTATTAAACTAGTTTATTGACTTTATGGGAGTTTGTTCTATACTACGAGTAAAATAAAAACTGTTTTGAGTAAAAATATCTGTTTTCTGAGATGAGCTGAAACTGGATTGAAGTGGACAGAAATTAAGGTTTCCGTTTCCATGCGATACATTGTTGTGTAGACAGCAACATCACATTACAGACTTACAAGCAGTATTTTGTGTGTGTATGTGTGCATGTCTGTGGTGTGAGTGTATGTGTGTTTGCATATATTTGCATATGTATGTACATGTGTAAGCCAGTTGATGTCAGGTGTCTTTCTCGATTGCTCTCCACCATATATAATTTCTAAATCCAGGGCTTGCCCAGCTTGGCCTGGGATCCTTTGTCTCTGCTTCCCGAGTTCTGGGATTGCAAATGGGCCACTACACCCATCTAACATTTACATGGGTGCTAGGGATCTGACCTTGGGTCCTCATGTTTATGCACCAAATGCTTTAGCCACCGAGACATCTCCCAAGACACTCTTTTGGCCTTCTGAGACACACAGAACAGTTCTCCATAGCCATTCAACTGTGCAATAGCCTGCTAGAAGATCTTGCACCTGTCTAACGGAAGCTCAGTATCTAATGACCGACCTCTGTCTGCCCTTCCCTGTTCTCAGTTTCTCCATGGTCATCGACTACGATGGTTGGTTTTAGCTGTGAATATAACTTTAGAACCACTTGGGAAGAGAGTCTCAGTGAGGGATTGTCTAGAACAGGTTGGCCTGTGGACATGCCTATGAGGGAGCTGACTGTGGGCAGTACCAACCCCTGCGACGAGATCCTGGACTATATATGAGTAGAGAAATTAAGATGAACACTAAACATGCAGCATTCTTCTGTGTTTTGACTGAAGATGTGATGTGCCCAGCTTCCTCAAGCTCCAGCTTTGACTTTCCCACAATGGGCGACCATATCTTGGAACTGTGAGTTAAAACAAACCCCTCTACCCTAAGCCGCCTCTGCCAGGGAATTTAACCACAACAGCAACAACAAAAGAAAAATCAGGACACTGACTTAATCAACCTGAAGTCGTGTCTCTGTCATTTTCTCTTCCTTTCCCCCGGGGCCCCTTGTTGCCCTGAGCCATGTGAATTCTCATGAAGCTGGCCCTCTGTGATGCACAGTCCAAACTCATGAACTACAAATGTTTGACTGTGCAAAGACCTGTGTAGGAGAGAGCTGCAAGCCAAGGGCTGAGATCTTACATCTCGGGAGCTGAGTAAGATGGAGTCTAGGAAGCATGGCTTCCTGCCCTTCAGAGACACGGCATGTGTGAAACCAGTCATGGGGTTCTTAGTGCCATAGTGATGCTTCCTGAGGTGCCCTGTGCATGGCGGGGCAGTCAGCAATGTAGGAACTGACGAGGGTGAAACCTTCCTCCTCAAGCAGAAATGATGGGGACCTCCAGCCTCAAGACAGACTGTGATGCCACGGGAACTGGCTCACCATGGACATCCTGTGTCACATGTAGCCCAGCCATCACAGATCAAGAGATGCTCAGAAAAGACAAATAGCTTGTAAGATCCAGTGAGTGCCATGGTTCCTCCTCTGCAGGAGCTCAGAGTCCCACAGTGAGAGTCAGTCACTGACACACAAAGCCACAAGATCATGCCCTAGTAGCATACTGAGGCTGGCAGAAGGAAAATCACAAAACCTACAGAAGTGGCACAGTGTTTCTGGTATCGTGTTTGAACCTACACAGAAATCGTTCAGTTTAAGCCAGGCCTGGTGTTTCATGTCTGAGATCCTAGCTAGTCAGGAGTCTGAGGCAGGAAAATCACAAACAAAAGACCTGCCTGGACTACACAATTAGTTCAGGGTAAGTCTGGGCAACTTAGTGAGTTCATGCCTCAAAATAAAAATATAAAAAGGGTTGTGGGTATGGATGAGTGGTAGAGCATCTACCTGGAATCCCTCAGTGAGGGGCTGGGGTGTGGCTCGGTGGTAGAGTCCCTACCTAGAATCCCCCAGTGAGGGTCTGGGGTGTGGCTCAGTGGTGGAGCACCTACTGTAACATGTATGAGATGTATTCCATCTTTAATGCTCTGTTCTCCCAAATAGGGAAGAATCAGAATGGAGAGCCAGTTAGATGTGGTCCAGCAGGCATCATGGATGAAGCTCCAGATCACGGTAACACAGCAAGTGTGTTATTTTAGTTGTTGTCACGTATGCATATTATATATATACGTTTTTAGTATGTACAAAATAGTTCACAGACAAACGGATCAGTCTCAAAAGAATCAAACACCACAGGCTCAATTTCAAGTTTATTTTCCCCTGTAAATGCTGTTTCTGAGTCTGACCCATCCTCCTCACTTGGGACCACCCAGTGAGGTTTGTTAAGTTTGTGTGTTAAATTTCTTTGAAAGAATCCTACCTTCACATGCTCCCTCTGATATACAGAGAGTGTATTTTCACAGCCTGTGGGGATGGAGCATAGTAGCTTCCTGGCTTCTGACTACCTCTTTCTTTCTTTCTTTCTTTCTTTCTTTCTTTCTTCTTTTTTTTTTTTTTTAAATTCTGTCTTTTTTTTTTAAATTTTTTTATGGTTTATTTAACTTTTTTTATTTTTATGTGCATTGGTGTGAAGGTGTCAGATCCTTCGGAACTGGATTTTCAGACAGTTGTGAGCTGCCATGTGGGTGCTGGGAATTGAACCCGGGTCCTTTGGAAGAGCAGTCAATGCTCTTAACCGCTGAGCCATCTCTCCAGCCCCTCTTTCTTTCTTCTTTCGTCCTCTCTCTCTCTCTCTCTCTTTCTTTCTTTCTTTCTTTCATCAAGGTCTGTCTGTGTAGCTTTGGCTGTCCTGGAACTCTCTCTTTAGTCTAGGCTGGCCTTGAACTCAGAGGTCTGCCTGTCTCTGCCTTCTAAATCCTGGGATTAAAAGTGTGTGCCACCACTGCCTGCACAGTTTTTATCATGTGGCTTCCTCTCATAGTTATAATAAACATTGAAATACTGACCTTAACCAGACATGGCACCAGACTTGTCATCTTAGCACTGGGGAGGCTGAGATCAGAGAATCACAAGTCTGAGGCTAGCCTGGGCTACACAGTGATCTGTCTTTAAAAAATGTCTCGAGGACCTGAGCTGAGATCCCCAGAATCTCTATAAAAATCTGGGCATGGCAGCACAGATCTGTAATCTGTGAAGTGGGGGGGCAGAAACAGGAGGGTCCTTGGAAGCCCGAGGCTAGCCAGCCTAGACTAAGGGGTGAAGGTCCAGGCCAGTGAGAATGCCATCTCAAAGAAGAGGTGGAAGGTGACTGAGGACCAACACCGAAGTTGTCCTCTGACCTCCACAAGCATCCATACACATATGCAATGATACATACACACACATGCACACTCCACATGAAAACACACGTATAGGCACGCATACCAATAAAAATTAAAAGAAGATCTTTGATTTGAACCTGTAAAGACTTCTGTAGGTTGCTTCCTGTTAGCCTCATTGCAAACAACATGCTGGGCAAGCTGGACTTGACTTTATTTGTCCCCAGACTTGGGCCTTCCTTCTCCTCTATGTGAAATCTTAGATCACCCCTGTCTGATGGCTGATATTAACTGTCAACTTGACAGGATCTAGGATCACTTAAGAGACAAGACCCTGGGAACACCCGTGAGAGGTTATCTAGAGGCTAATTAAGGAGGGGAGGACACCCTGAGTGTGGGCATCTGCATCCCTGGGGCTGGGATTCTTAACTGAATAGAAAGGAGGGGAAATCGAGCCGAGGACCAGCATTCGCCTCTCTCTGCTTCCTGACTGCAGCCGCCGTGATGGACTGTGCCCTCCAACAATGAGCCACTATAAACCCTTTATTTCTTAAGCTGACTTTGTCGGGCATTTTGCTAAGCAACAGGAAAGCAACTAATCACTCCATGACTTAGCTTTTTGATACAGAAGAGATAAACTGGTACCTGGCATATGGTCGGTGCTCTGTAAACAAGAGCCGTGGAACTGTTATCCAGATCTGATAGTCACACTTTCTGGCTGTGTGGCATCCTCCTTTGGGCCAGTCTGTCGCTGGAACTGGAGCGGATATGACCAGAATCTGAAAAGAGAAAGGTTGTCAAACTGGAGCGAGGGTGGAGGCAAGAGAGGAAGGAAAGCATTCCAGAATCTAAAAGGTTCTCTGCTGGGAAATGGAACCCTAGGTGCCATCCCTCTGGGGGACGGTGTCAGGTGCAGCACATCACACGGTGCAGGAGGTTAGCTCTAGAAATCCATTGGCCACACATACTGAAGCCTGAGGGAATGGAGAGATGGGCAGGTGGTGGCCAGGTCCTGGGTAGTGAGCCTCCTACTGACCCATAAGGCTTCTCTTCCCTATGAATTACATCTTTGGCCTCAGCCTGCTGTGGATTTGGTCAGGAACCTGCCACGGCACACACGTTCTGTAATTTCCCAAAGGTGGTGTTTCTCATGGTGACTGACATTGCTGACCTTGGGATCAGTCATGCTGGGAGCCCTGTGGGGGCTGTGGGTTTTTTAGCAGGAGGTGGGGAGATCAAGCTCAGCTTTCCTTCTGGGAAAATAGGTCCAGAAAAGGGAAGGAAAGGTGGGGTTCAAAGCCAGTGAAGGCAAAGAGAGGATGAATGCCTGCTCTGATAGGGGTCCTAGAACCCCAAGGGGACTTGGGCTTCTGCCCTATGTCCTTTCTTCTTTCAATTGACAAGGATCACAGGACATTGTGATATAATCAGGAGTTTGCTTAGTTTGAGCCTTGAACATTAATCACTGGTGACATTGGTTCTCTCTGGATGTCTGAAACTGTTCCTGCCCGTATCTGGCAGTTTGGGATGAGCTGTCAGAGATCTTTGCCTATGGAATGTGGCAGGACCAAACATCTCTTGAGGACAGTACCTCCTTGGTCCCTCCATGGTCCCTTTGCTGTGCAGCTGGAATAGAAGCAGACACATGACTGCCCTGGGCTGTGGTTAATGATGAGGTGACCTGAGATCAGAATATCTCATGAGCGATGAGGAAGCCACAGGTCAGTGAGAAAAGGGATCAGCACTCTTCCACACACATTTGCGTATGTATGTGTATGTTCATGTGAGCTTGCGTGTATGTGTCTGTGAGTATGGAGGCCAGAGGTCAACCTTGAGCACTGTTTCTTAGAAGCTGACTACCTTAGCTTTTGAGGTAGGGTATTCCAGTGGCCTTGGTCTCACTGATCAGGCTTGGTGGCCTTGTGAGTGAGTCCTAGGGATCTGCCTGTCTCTGCTTACCCAGTACCAAGATTACAAGTACATACCAACCACTATGCCCAGCTGTTTACATGGGTGCTGGGGCTCAACACAAGTCCCCATCTTCAGGCTCTACACATGCCTTTTCTTCATAGGACACATGTTTCTTTCTGTACTTACAGAAGAGGTTTTCAGTGATTTATTTTTAGTTATAAGAAAAGTTTTAACTTTAAAAAAGAGAAAACAGTTTGGAGTTTTGTATGATTGTCCTTCCTAGTTTTTCTACCTTTCTGACGTATCAGTGTTAATTGGGGGAAATTGAGGGACAGGGCTGTCAATAGGGAGGCTAAGGTTTAGGTCTTAGAAGTTTGATTACAGCCTTTGAGAACTTGGTCCCAAAGCCAGGAAAAGTTTTAAAACTCTCTTTTGATAAATTGATTTCTTGATTGCTTTTGGTATCGACTTCCAGGTGTACTCAGTGATGGAAATTGCCACTCCTAACACTTAGGGACTGCTCCTTATGTGTCAGTGTCTGCAAAGGTTAATGCAAACTGTCACCTGACTGGACTGAGGAACACAGAACTCCAGAGAGCTTCTAGGCAACAGGGGGAAGACCACACTGAATGTGGTGGCACCAGCTCACGGACTGGGGTCATGGGCTAAACAAAGAGAGGGAGAAGGAGAAGGAGAAATCGATGCAGAAGCTGGCATTCTCCTCTCCCCAGATCCTGATCTGCAGACTGTCGCATTCAGGAGCTCTTCCACTGTCATGGCTTCCTGGCCCCGATGGACTGCAAAACCTGACCGGTGAGCCAAGGGAAGCCATTGCTTCCTTGAGTGGCTTCTTGTCAGGTGTTTGGCCTACAGCACCGAGAAAGACAGCTGAAGTACTTGCGGAGTGATGGTACATTGTCACCTTGGCCGTCTGAGTTATGAGAACATAAAAGCTGATTACATGGTATGAGGAGAGAATGTGGATCTGGCTCTCTCTGATTCCACTCAGCTGATACACAGTCTCTGGAACTTGTTGCAAAGGGGTTAATTTTTAAAAGGGGTTATGTCTAGAAATTATGCACACAAAATTCCTTGCAATGGCTGTTTCAATATAAGCTCAGGCCAGACTTAAACCAAGTTCTCTCAGATGGCTGAGTAGGGCTGGTCCACAGGGAAGGCCATCACAGGCAAAATTCATAACACTTGTATTTTGTTGCCTCCCACCTAAGCAAAATAGAGAGAGCCCCAAGGATTACTTGATATAAAATCCCTATATTAGAACTAGCCGAAGACACAAACTGATAAAAGATACCTGTGAAAAGGGAACAGTGAATCGAATAAGAGGAAAATTTAAAAACGGACAACTATTTGACCAGGCTTCCTTAGTACAGGTTTGTAATTCTAGACCCAGGCAGGATGAGGCAGAGGAGCACCATGAGTAACAGACCAGTCAGGCTGCAGAGAGAGGCTGTCTCAGGAAAAATTGAAGGAAGATAAGAAAATGGAGGTCAATGCAACGTTCTAACAATGAACACAAATCCCAGAAAGGGAACACAGCTTGTGTCTCCATTTTAGTAACCGTCGAGGATGGAAAATAAACCAAATGATGGGTTTACCAAGGAAAAATTCTAGAGATTTCTCAGAATGTATGAGCATCAGCCTCCCCCATTTAAAGGGCCTCTAGAATGCTTACTGCAACAACTGGTGGAACACGTTTTCCTCGCTATGTGGTTTTGAGATTTCCATTACCAGCAATTAAGAGAAGATCCTAGAATCTCCCAGAAGAAAATATTCAGGTCCCCTGCCGAGGGGAAGAAAGTTTGGTGTGCCACACCTCTGGATATCAGTTCTGGAAGCTGAAACACGGTGGGGCAAGGGCTTCACCAACTTTTAAAGAAAATATTTTAAAATTTTGAATACCCAAACTGTTTCTCATATATAAAAACAAGATGGATGTTTTGGTTTTCTGTTTGTTGCTGTGACAAACACCATCCCCAGAAGCATCTTGGCGAGGAGGGGGTTTATTTGACTCACAACTCCAGATCTTGAGGCTATCCTTGAGGGCAGTCAGGGCAGGATGTACAGCAGGAACTGGAAGCAGAAACGGTGCAGGGATGCTGCTTGCTGGCTTGCTCCTGGCTACATTTCTTGTATAGCTCAGGACTACTAGGGAATGATGCCACCCACAGTGGGCTGAGTCCTTCTACATCAGTTAAAGCAACCAAGAAAACACATCACAGGCCAACTTGATAAATACAATTGCTCAGTCGACACTTTGTTTCCAAAGGTGATTCTCAGTCGTGTGATGTTGACAGTTAATGCTAACTAGGACACACTGACTTATTGTTATGAAGTCGGGAACTCTACTTTCTGTGGGCCTTTTTGTAGACAGCTCCTAGAGGAGCTACTCCAGCAGAAGGAACAAATAAAACAACAAGGAGGAAAATGGGGGCTTGAGAGGCAAGGGGTGACCATTGGAAAAGCAGCCAAAACTTCAACAGAGTCAGGAAGGCTGCCCAGGCACAGGCTGCTAGACTGCTGGGGGAAATACAGAACAGTTATGTGATATATTTCATACCTGGGAAGCAATTGAAAAACCTGAGAGCCAAATAAGAAAAAAATAACAATATTAAAAAAAACCCAAATAGATGGAAAAAAGAGACATGTTGATGTCAGCAAAACTTCCCATAAAGTCCAATCACAACATAGAACCTGGCTTATGAGGCACAGTATTCACCAAAGCACTAATTAGGCTAACACATAAGTATGACGTAATGAGATGCTGGAGGGAAGGCTAAGGGTTGGGAGTGGCATGTTTGCAAGCAGAGCTTATTGATGGATTTGTTTTAAGGCACCATCAATCATCATACCATTAGATAAAGAGGACTTAGTCCACAGTCCTATGCTGACCATGCTTCAGTTTCGGCCAGCTGCTCCCAGCCGCCTTGTTTTTGGACTGGGACCTTCTCGGCTGATTTCTCCAGTGATATCACTGGCCTCTGGAGCACCCATTTTCCTCTCATTGCTTTGTTTGTTTGTTCTGTTGGAGCATATCCATCGGGGGCTCAGAGATGTCTGCATTCCCAGTAGAACACAGCACAGGATTTTCTTCTTAATATATCATCAATAAGCATTTGTAAGTTGAGTTAATGAAACAAATACCTCATCTTGAATAAGATAAACAGTAAGATTTTTAATCTCTCAAGTCCAGAAAGCTCCAGGCCTTTCAGAAAGGATTTGGGATTTTTTAGATTTATTTTTAGTGTGTGTGTGTGTGTGTTGTGTTGTGTTGTGTGTTTATGTGTGTGTGTTGTGTGTTTATGTGCATGCACAGGTGCCTATGGTGGCCAGAAGAGGGCAGCTTATATCCCAGAGCTGTTCCTTGGCAGCCTTCCTGACTGTTGAAGTTTCAGCTTCTTTCCCCAATGGCCACCCCTTGCCTCCTGAGCCCCCATCTTCCTCCCTGTTGTTTTATTTGTTTGTTCTGCTTGAGCAGATCCTCCAGGAGCTGCCTAAGAAAAGGTCCACATCCGTTGTGAATGGATGTGAGCGCTGGGAACTGAATCAGGGTCCTCTGCAGGAGCCGTTAGCACATGCTCTTAACTGCCGAGTCATCTCTCCATCCCGGAGGGGCAGTTTTGTACAGGCAGAACCCCTGTTTCTTCTCTCCAAGTGACACTCCAGCACAAAAGCTTTGGGATCAGATGTGGGTCAGCAGTCAGTGAGATAAATGCATGTCTCTTAATTGATTTTTGTGGGTGATTGGAGTGAGCGGCCTGATACACAGGGTTTAATTATTCCAGAGAAACCCTCACTTAATTGAAAGAACGCCTGTCAAAAAAAGGGGGGGGATGATTTTTTAAAGGATGATCTATTGCTGAAGGGAAGAACCATAGAGACATTGGTCTGTACCCAGATTCCCAGTGCACACAGTATTTATAACCCTGAGAAGAAAGCATTATGCAAGTGGATCAGAGCCACCCTTCAAAGCCCACCTCCTGCCCCAAATAATTTCCTTCATCCTTGCAAACAGGGCACTTACAGAAGCAGCTGTAAATCTCTCCCTGCATGACTCTCCCTCACTTCCCAGTTAACTTGTTAACTTCTATCTTATCTAAGCTCGCTCAACTGAAATATTGACAGGATAATGTTTCCCATCAATTAACATGTGTACAGCAATCAGAACAGCTTCATGGATACATATTTTGAAAGCAGCAATTATCATTTTAAACTCACAGTGGAGTGGCAGGCACTGCCAGCTGCCAAACATATCCGTCATCTCTTACTTGCTAATAGATCTTCAAGTTTGTCTGTGGCATTAACTGAACTCATTCAGAAACTGTGTTCCCAGCTTCCCTTGCAGCTAGCTGTGGCTGTCTGACTCAGTTATGGCTGAGTGGAACTTCCTGCACAAGACATCTGGGGATGCTCTTCTCCTCTTCACCCCTTATCCTCTCTTCCTCCTTGTTTACCATCTTTCCCACTGTTTCTTTTAGTTTTTTTGGAGACAGAGCCTGCTAGGGAGTCTAGGCTATCCTCAAATTCATGATCCCCTTGTTTCAACTTTTAAAATGTTGGTTTTATGGATATGTGCCATCACACCCAGCTAGGAAAACTCCATAAAGGGGGTAGAAACAGATGGGAAGAGTCTTTAACTTGTCTTTCTATCTGGAATGTAGATATGGCATTTGGAAGCAGAGCAGCTACTTTGTGACTATGAAGACATGGCCATACTTTTAGGAAACTATAAGAGCCTTGGGCCACTGGTGGCATCCTGGAGCTCAGGATGTGTTTTTGATTGTGACAAAAACAAAAGCTCTAGAAGATGCATAAGCAGATTATATTTCTATTACTTGCAGCTGAATATACCCGTAACAGGTGTACATGATTAGTAAGAACCACACCTTTTACCTACATTCCTTTCAGTCACACATTCCTGGTTCCTAAGATCAAGCAACCTGCCCATCTTTCTGCTCTTGTGCCTTTTGTTCACCGACGGCAACACAGTGGGCGTTGCTGTGACCAGATACCTCGTGAGAAGCAGCTTAAAGGAAGAAGGATTGGCTTTGGCTTATGGTTTGAGGGAACACAGTGCACCATAATGGGGAAGGCAGGGTGGCAGGAGCATGAGGCTGCTTCCTTACCTTCCCATAGATTAGGAAGTAGAAGGAGGATGGAAGTGGATTGGGACTGACAGTCTTAAAACCTATAACCACCCCCTGAGACCTGTCCCACAACGGCGCCATCTGCCCAGTACCAAGTGTTCTGACACACACGACTACAGCATATATTTACTGCTAAGTCACAACAGCGAGCCATTGGGAAAGACTAAATGTTACTCACATCGAAAGTACTGTAGGGGAGAAATTGAAGAGGCAATTCTGAAAGGTTAGCAGGACAGGATATAAGTGTCACCTAGGAAACAGGAATTGACAGACTCCACCACTGTCAAGTGCTTGGCCATCTGCAGTTCAATCCTTGGATCCCTGTCTATGGGCATCAGCCCAACCACTCATCTCACCCACCTGCTGGGATTCTTTCTCAGGTCCTCAACATGTCCTTGACTGTTCAGAAACAGAAAACCTAGCTTCTCCCTCTATGCTCCATAAGGCCCGTTGGACTCCATCCCTTCTCTCATCAGTCTGTGGGCACCCATGTCCTCATCTGCATCACAGACAGAGTTTTTAACGTCATCCAGCCAAGAGCACAGCCCACTATCCCAGGCAGCTCCCTAAGCACCAGGCTGCCTGGACTATTCACAATCAGCTACAACCCTTAGGAGGCTATGGATGTCTATGTTAGGGAACAGTGGCAGAGGATCCAGGATTGGTAGATTAAAATATCTACTGATACTTGGTATCAATTAAGATGGGAGGGCCCTTCCATAGGAAGCATAGGAGGGTGTCTTAGCCTCTTGCCTGTTGCTGTGATCAAATCCTCAACAAGCTGCTTCAGGGGGGAAGGGCTTATTTTGCTTCACTGTCTGAGGTACCACAGTTCATCACGGCAGCATGTGTGTGAGGTGGCTGGTCACACAGCATCCACAGTGTGGAAGCAGAGAGACAAATGCTGGTGCTCAGCTCACGCGCTCCCTTTTTATTCAGCCCAGGATCCCAGCTTAAGGGGTGGTGCTACCCACAATTATGGTGAGACTTCCTTCATTAAACCAATCTAGAAAATCCCTCACAGACACACTCAGAGTTTTGTTTCCATGCCCCAATCCAGTCAAGCAGGGCTGATAAATGGTTCAAAGATAAAGGCACTTTGCCCCCAAGCCTGAAGACTTGAATTTGATCCCTGGGATCTACACGGCAGAAGGAGAGAAATGACTCTCACATGATGTGGGATGTCCTTCTGTATATGTGTTGCTCTTATTGGTTAATGAATAAAGCTGCCTTGGCCTATGGTAGGGCAGAATATAGCCAGCTGGAAGAGATATAGAGAGAGTAGATGGAGTCAGGAAGACGCCATGTAGCTCCCAAAGGAGAAAGACACCCAGAGCCTTTACTGGTAAGCCACAGCCTCATGGTGAACACAGAATAATAGAAATGGGTTAACTTAAGATATAAGAGCTAGCTAGAAATACGCCTGAGTCATTGGCCAAACAGTGCTGTAATATAGTTTCTGTGTGATTACTCTGGTCTGGGTGGCCGGGAATGAACGAGCAGTCTCTGTTTATACTCACAAGTTTACACTTTGTTTACACTCATGGCTTCCACATGTGCCCTTGGCATGTGCGTGCGCACACGCATGCATACATACACGCGCGCGCGCACACACACACACACACACACACACACAACTCAGTCAAGTTAACAATACAGATTAGCCATCACAGAGGCCATGGTGTATTATCAAGATTGTCAAGCTCAGAGCCCAAGGGCAATGCCCAAATGTCATCTCCTCCCACCCCATGCCCAGGCATTTTCTCTATTGGCTTTGAACTTGTACAGTGAACTTTGGAAGGGCACACACCTCTCATCTTTCCAGAGGATAGTGCTCCTCCATTCCAGCCCCGCCCCCCATCATTCATTTCCCTAGCAGGTCTGTGGAAGAGCTTTTGAAGGAAAGCACAGTTAGGACTGACTGATTCAAATGGCTTGGGATGCACACCAATTTCTCATGCTGCCTCTTCGTGGATGATTGTCCTGTATGGATCCCAGGGTGCCATGCACAGCACAGCATGGAGAGCCACCAGGACCCAGGGCAAATCCCAGAGTGAGGCCACCTATTTTGGAGCTCCCAGGAGATTCAGCCTTTGTAGGAGTGACTGGCAGGGAGAGGGGAGCCTTGTCTTTGATAAAATACTGTCCCCTCCTGCTGTGGCCTGTGGTGACCGAGGACACACGCTGATTCCAATCAAAACCCCTGAGTGCTTTCCCAGGTGGACCCCTTGCACCAGCTGCGGGCATAATGAAATCTGTTCCTCTGGAGTACATGGGGATATCTTGGCTGTCATTTTATGGTTGGGGTTGAGAGGAAGCCATGAACCCACTGTCTCTGTGATGCTATCTGGTGTTGTTATGGGACTTCATTAAATGACTGTAGAGGGCTGGAGATACATCTCAGTTGGTAGAACACTTGCCTTGCATGCATGAAGCCCTGGGTCCCATCCTTAGTGCTCCATAAACTGGGCATGGTGGTGCATGCCTGTAATTCTAGCACTCAGGAAAGAGAGCTAGGAAAATCAGGGGTTTAAGGTCATCCTTGACCACATAGAGAATGTGTGACCAGCCTAGTCTACATGAGACCTTGTTTCAAACAATTGTTTTTCAAAACAGAGTTGTGGAATCAAATGCTGTAATGACACGAGGCTTGGTGATGATGCAGCCCAGGCACAGAACAGCCCTCAGCATCTGCCAATCAAGAAGAACTCGGAGATTGCAAGTGTTATGACTCTGCAGTGCAAGCAGTCATGTGGTTCCTCCAACTGCACCCTCCTTCATAGCTCAATGTGCACTGAACCCCACCTTACTATTTATCCCAGGCCTTCTGTGCAGTGGGTGAGAGGTGACTTTACTGGCCTCTAGCTGGTTGCCAGCCTAGTGCTGCAGAGAGAAGGAAGAGCATGCATAGGCTTCCGGGTCCCAACCTGGAACCCAGCCTCAGAGATGGGAATCAAACTCTGAAGACAGAGGCAGGAGGGAGGCACAAGTTGCCTTTTGCTTGGGGCACCAGGAAACAGTCTGGGAAATGTACAGCACATGTAGGGATGCCAGTACCTTCTGCTAGCATTAACCAGTAGAATCCTGCTCTGGGGAGTCATGGCTAGCACATAAATGCCTGGGGTGGGACTGATAACCTGTTAAGAGAAAAGGTTGATGGTTTCAAATTGCATAGAAAAGGTCACCAGCATCATCAAATAGAAGCCCCATCCCAGTAGCATCCAATATGGGAAGGAGAATCCTTAAACATCCCCTCTATTTTCTCCTCATGTGCCTCTGTGGGCACAGGAGCTTCTGAGAAGTGTGACAAGGTCAAAATGAAAGATTAGGTCACACCTCTAGACATCACCCAGGGAGGACCTGCAAAGTCTGGTGAGCATACTCCAGAGTTACCTAGGCTGTGCTCACTAACTCAGTCATAATTACCCTTATTCATTCATTCAGCCATTGTTCACTCGTTCACTCTTGCAATCATTTATCACTCAGTTATGATCACTCATTCACTGCTGATTCATTTAGTTACTCATGTAGCCACTTACTCATTCATCCATCCAATCATTCCCTCTTCCACCTGCTCATTCTCTTATTCATCCATTCTCTCACCAGCTCATTCATGTTCTCACTCACTCATTCACTTATTCACTCATTCATTCACTCACTCATTCACTTCTTATTCACTCATAGGATCTAGCAAACATACATAGATGGCAGAAGAATACAAAGGCAAGGGGGAAATTTAACTCCAGTAAGGTTTAACCAATGAGAAGAAAACACAGACGAGCCACCCAGATGTCCAGAACTGAGGAAGGTGGCAGGGAGGAGCCACATTCAGGAAGGACAGAAGCGTACACAAACTCAAAGGTCCATTTGGGAGGAAAAAGCTGCTGAGAAGATCGGGCACCAGGGATGGAGAAAGAGAGAGAAGAGTGGAGGAGGCCCAGGCAGCTTGGATCACAGTTCTGACTTTGAAGGATGAACATGACTTTGAAGGATGAACATGAATCTCAGCAGATCACAGGGCCACCACCCGCAGCATCGGTGACGTTATCTCTCAGGCCAGAGCCGGCTCTGCAGCTCAGGGTGCTGCCCCTGAGGTCCTTGGGGCGTCAGCCCACGGAGCGAGCTTTTGCATTTATAAGAACTGAACTTCTGCGGAGAATCGATGTGGCGATCGATTTTCCATGCATTTCCAGCTGCTGGGCTACATGTGTTATGGAATATCACAGGAGCAGGTGAGTGCAATTTGCACTTGCAAACACTGCCATGTATTTGATGAGAACTCGGCCGACTTTTCAACTGGGTTGATAGTTGGAAAAGTGTAGGCCTCAGTTCCCTTATAATGAATGGCACATGGTACTGGATTGGGGCTCTCTCTCTCTCTCTCTCTCTCTCTCTCTCTCTCTCTCTCTCTAATTTTGAGACAAAGTCTTGCTATACAGCCCATGCTGACCTAAACTCATGGTTTAGCTCAAATGGTCTCAAACTCACAGTGAGCTTTCTGCCTCAGCCTCCCGGATTACTGGTGTGTGCCACCACATTGACTTGGGTCTCCTGTTTTCTAATTCTCCCATCATCGGGCCAAGATCCTCTTACATCTGAGGTCAGAGACCTTGGCTCCTCCCAGCCATACCAGGAAAGCATCCAGGAACAGACTCAGGAGTGACTTTTGCTATTGTCACATGGGACTTCGAGGTTGGTCTGTCTCTCTGTCTTAGTCTTTCTCCTCCACCCACCCACTCCTATAGGTCCTCAGACAATCTATGTGGGCCTTAGACTCACAATATATCTAAGAATGAACATGATCCTCCTGCCTCCACCTTCAGCATGCTGAGATAACAGGTATGAAGCCCCACACCTTGTTTATACAGTGACGGGGGCAGAATGTGGGCTTCACGCATGCCAGGTGACTATGTCTCCAGTCCTAGGCTCTGAGGCCTTTCCCAAGGGGGCCTTTAGGTCTGGCTAACCCAGGGTGCAGGGAGCAGAGGTCCTGAACTTTGCTTAGGCCTCAGTCTCCTCATTTTCCTGGAGTGTTTCAATGAGGTCAAAGCTGCAGGCTCTCAGCTGTGTGTTCAGTGGATCCATTTTCCAGGCAGCAGAAAAAGCGGGAGGTGGGTTTTGTGCAATGAACTGCTGTGGTCGGAGGTTCTTTCTGTTGTTGACTTAGGTGTCTGGGTCCCATGGGCAGAACAGCCACCAGTAAGGAAGAGAGATCTCCCACCCCACGAGAGCTTCAGGTCAGTTGGGTTTGTTGATGACAAGTGAGAGCGAAAGAAGGGTGGAGTGTGAGGGAGGATCGTAAAATTCTGCACTAAGCAAACAGGAGGGAAGTCAAATACAAAGAGTTGGTCAGCCCAGGATGACAGCCCTGGGCATGAACTGTAGTTTTGACATTGCCTACTCTGTCCTTGGGTGCGTCGCTCAGCCTCTCTGAGCCTCCTTTAATGGGTGAAGCTGGATGAGTAGCAATAACCTAGACACTAGCACAGAGAACTGGAGACTGAGCTATGTAGTCTCTCCATCGCTCTGTACAGTTCCTTCCATCCTCAGTAGGATGTGGGATGAAGCCCTCTCCTCAGTCAAGTGCCAGGGTCTCTGGCTTGAAATCCGCTTCCCTGGAGATGTGTCGTTTTAGATCTACTGTGCAGTTATCTCCAGGTGAGGACCTCTCTCATCTTTTCTTGTACACCCCGTGGCTCAGTAAGCATCTTACATAAGTGGGCATTTAATATTTATGAGCCGATTGATTTCCAATGGATTAGCGCTGCCTTTCTTTTCCTTGTCATAGCCGATAAGGCCTTCTTCCCCAAGCCCCACGTGTGGGGCGGGTTGCCACTGCAACAGCCTGCCTGTGGGCTCTGCTGCCCTTCGTTTGTCCCTGTTTTGCTGTGCCTGCAGTTTGAAGCGAAGTGCCAATCCATCTCTCCCCCTCCATCAGTCATGAGCTTGAGTCTATGAGAGACATCCCTTCAGTGTCTGACCTGTGGGGACACAGCCTGCTTGTCACAACCCATTCTTACTAGGAGAATAAAGAGGAGCCAGCCACTGTCCCATGAGCTGTGCACTGTGTGGGCTCATCCCCACAACACTGTGTTTTATCACACACCCCTAGAAGGCATGGTGCCTGCGGTGTGCTCCTGTCCCGGGTGCCATCAGAATGGAGGAGCACTTTTTACAGCCTTGCAAAAAGGTCCATGCTCAACGAAGGATTATGGAGTTTGGTTTTGTTTGTGGGATCCTAGTAATTTTCCCTCCCTCCCTCCCTCCCTCCCTCC
>JAQHUG010000097.1:3006543-3029723 GCA_028555095.1 Dicrostonyx torquatus
AGCCCCTCACTGGGGGATTCTAGGCAGGTGCTCTACCACTGAGTCACATCCCAGCTCCTCACTGGGGGATTGTAGGCAGGGGCTCTACCACTGAGTCACATCCCAGCTCCTCACTGGGAGATTCTAGGCAGGTGCTCTACCACTGAGCCACACCCCAGCCCCTCACGGGGGGATTCTAGGCAGGGGCTCTACCACTGAGTCACACCCCAGCCCCTCACTGGGGGATTCTATGCAGGGGCTCTACCACTGAGTCACACCCCAGCCCCTCACTGGGGGATTCTAGGCAGGGGCTCTACCACTGAGCCACACCCCAGCCCCTCAGTGGGGGATTCTAGGCAGGGGCTCTACCACTGAGTCACACCACAGTCCTGATGTAGGATTCTAATTCTTAGAGAACTGACAACCCAGTGTTGGCCAGCATTTACTAGATTGCGGGGAATTGGTTACTACTCTCTTACTGTGTCATTGTTCTGAGGTGACTTTCGGGAGAGAGATTCCTTGAGATCTGGGTGGGAAAGCCCTTGAGTCGTGTCATTGGAGTACAGCTGTCCCTCAGTCCATCTCAGGTGGAATGACTCACTAACAAACCAGCAACAGACACCAGGGCAGAACAGGCTGCAGTTAGGAGGAGGCGAGGCTGTGGCCGTGGTATCCAGGATGGTGCTAGGAGCTGAAAAGGCCGTTCTGTGCCTTCTACGATCTGCTCCAGGATAGGTTTAGACTTGGCTGAACTTCCTAGGAGGAAAGTGGACCAGGCAAGATGCTGGTGTTGGGGAAGGCAGAACATGGCAGAGGCCCTTAGGTTTAAATGGACAGGAGCTGAAGAGAAGAGGTAAAGTGTTCAGATGCCAGCAGGGAGAAAGAGCTGCTGAGAGCAGCAGCCACTGGCCATTTCTCACCGTCTGGACTGGCGGCCCACGTGAGGAGCCTCCAGATTGCCCATCTGCCCCCTTTGTCCTTCTTCTGTAAGCAAGGAGGCAGCTTTGTGGAAGAAAAAGTGCCTTCATGTGAATCTCTTGATCCTACCATGGTTGTCACAAGGAGCAGTCCCATGGAGGAGTAGGTAGCCCCAGAAACTGGCCTGCTCTCCCATCCCCCCAGAGCTCTGCCAAGGTGCCACCAGGGGAACCTGCTAGTTAAATACATTAATTGAGCAGCCACTATGTTGAGCACAAAAATAGACTTTTGAATCCAATTAAACGTTAGGCTTCAGCATGGGAGAGAGAGATGGTACGTGTGTAAGAGAGTGTGGGGGGGCACCAGAAAGGTTTCTTTACTAGTAATTAACCACAAAGTAAATAGCTCTCCCATGGTATGGGCTCCCTCCATCCCCACACCCCCGATCTTCAATTAGCTCTGTTATTCTGTCCCCTATTACTTGAGATAATCAAGGGTTGGTTGTAATTAATTGCTGTAATGTGTTCCGGAGCAGAGCCAAATGGCAGCTCGGGAAGGCTGGCAGTAGCTGCCGGCTTCTCTAACTGGCTTCCTGGAAGGGCCAGCTCAGGTTCAGCCTGTGCGAAGTGGGCAGCGGGGTGAATGGGGAACACAAGCAGGGGGTGTCAGAATGCCTCTGGTTCTCCCAATGCATCTGGCACTGGGCATTGCCTTCCCTTCTCTCACCCCCTGTCATCTGTCTCTGTATGGTCCCCAAAGCCCTGGACCACAGAGCCCCTGACGTCCGAAACAAAGAGAGCCTGTATACGTGTAAAATATTACTTAGTTGTAAAAAGGAATGTGGTTTTGACACATGCTGCCCTATAAATGAGCCTTGGGGACATTAGGAGGAGGAAAACAATCCAATGACAAAGCACGCAGTAGGCAAATCCAGAGAGGCAGGAAGGGCCTACTCTCCACAGCCAAGAGTGACCCAAGGGAGGGCTGGGAACAATCAACAGGAAAGTCACATCTGTACTGAATATATATAGGTGTGCGTACGTGTGTGAGTGCGTGCGTGCGTGCGTGTGTGTGCGCGCGTGTGTGTGTGTGTGTGTGTGTGCATGTGTGTGTACACGTGCTCTCACCTGTGTATGTCTGCGTGGAGGCCTACACTGATGTTGAGTGTCTTCCTCTATGGTTCTCCACCTATTCTTTTAAAAATATCCCCTATCACTAAACACAGAGCTCAGTGACTCAGCTAGGCTGGACGGCCAGCAAGCCCCAGGATCCTCCTGTTCCTGTCCCCTGTGAACCAGAGTTACAGGCAGGTGTGACCTGACTCTTCAGGTGAGTGCTGGGCTCTGAACTCAGATCCTCATGTCTACACAGTAAGTGCTCCACCCTCTGTGCTTTTCAACTTAAAGCAGTCTACAATCACCTGGGAACGGAGTCTCATCCAGGGGTCGTCTAGATTGGGTGGCTCTGGAGCATGTCTGTCCCCAGGACCCACATGGTAGAACAGACGCCTGAGCTGCATATTACATATTGTAGCTAGCGTGCTCTTCCTCCCTCCCTCCCCTCTCTCTCTCATAAATATATAAACCAATATAAAAATGTAGAGAGGGTTGGCAAAGACCCCTGCAGTGGACTTTTGGCACCCAGATGTAAGTACAGGCATACACACATTCACTTACACACATGCACTCACAGACATGTGAATGCACTTGCCCCCTCCCCCGACACACCCCGGAAGATATTTTGTAAAGTGATATTGTTCAAGAGATTGTCTTGGCTGTCCCATTCCCTGGGCAGGGAATCCTGGGTGGTTTAAGAGTGGAGAAAAGGAACTAAGCACACATTCACTTCTCTCTGCGTTTATGTGACGAGCAACTTCAAGTTCCCATGTCATGCCTTCCCCACAGGGATGGACTGCATCCTGGAACTGTGAGCCAAGTAATTCTTTGTCCCCTTAGTTGCTTTCATCAAGGTATTTTATTATGACTATAGGAACTGAAATTAAGGCATGCATTAAGCCATCTCCCCATCCCCAGACTCCTCTCCTTGCCTGCATGCCCTAAACAACACAGCACAGCAACTGTATACACAGCCTTGGCATTGTATTGACAGTGATAGCATCCTAGGGGTGTGTGGTGGTTCATTGAAAATACTGTGCCACTCTACAACAGGCTGTGGGCATTCATAAGTGGTGACATCCAACATCCCCCTCAAATATGGGGGATGACTTCAGTTGCTAGGGGTAGGGAAGGGCCCCTGAAGAGGGTAAATGATAGCTAGGTTGTATCAGACCCCCTTCTGTGGCGATGAAGATACTTTGGAATTTGTTGCTGGGGAGATGACTCAGTGGGTGGAGTATGTGTAGTGCACACATGAGGACCTGACTTCAGATCCCAGCAGCACCAGGAAGGTGGAGACAGACTTGTGGGCCAGCTAGTCTAGCGGAATCAGTGAACTTCAGGTTTACTGAGAGACCCTGTCTCAAAAGCTAAGGAAAAGGCTGGTGAGATGGTGTGGAGGGTAACAGTACCTACCAGCGAGCCCTACAACCTGAATTGATCCCCAGGACCCCAGGACCCACAGAGCAGAAGGTTTGAGCAGACTCCAGCAAGTTGTCCCCTGACTCAGCGCATCATGCTCTCTCCCTTTCTCATAAACAAACAAACAAAAACAAACGAGGTGCAGAGCAATTGAGGAAGACACCTGAGATGACTTGGGACCTCCACGCATGAACACATACATTCACATGTATTCACAAGCATATGAGCGCACCCTCCTCCAACTCACTTAGGGAGATATTTCGGAACTAGGTAAACGTGTTGGCTGCAGAGTTTTGTGACTGTACAAAATGCTGCCAAAATGTCCAGCTTTAAGAACAGCGGTGAATGTCGGGCTGGGGAGATGGCTCAGTAAGTAAAGCGCATGTACGCATCTGTGTATGCGTTAGCTTAGCCCAATCAGGATGTTTCAGGATGACGAAGGCTGTCACAACAAACAAGCAAACAACACGTCAAGGGGCAGCTGGAGGATTGAGAGTGGATACCAATTTTGCGGAGGATCCAGCGCCCTCATTGGGTGACTCACAACCAACCTTAACTCTGGTTCCAGGGGATCTGACGCCCTCTTCTGGTGTTCATCAATAAATGTATGCACAAAAAGAGAAAGAGACGTGGGTGCTAGGCTCTACAAATATCACCTCTATAAATGAAAAGAAACGCTGTTGCAGTTTCCGGAGCTTGTGAGCCCACGTGGACTCCAACCTGGCCACGGGTGTCATCTCTTTTGTTGCTGTTGTTCAAGAGTAGACAATGGGAGAGAGGATGCTATGGATGAGGGGAACTGGGTGCTGGGATTTGTGCTCTGCAGTTGGCCCTGTAGCTTGTCAATGGAGAATGACTATGGCTTTTCAAACCTGAGGTCCCTGGAGGAAGTGGTGCCGGAGAATCAGAAATTGTGGGAGGAACTTTTGTGGGATGCTGAAGGCAGGAATGGAGTTAAGCCAAATGAAGGAAAGAAACATGGTGTGTGTGTGTGCGTGTGCTTGTGGGGTTCGGGGTGGGGCTGACGGTGGGTGTGTGTGGGACAGCGACTTGGGCTTTCGAGAGAAAGGGGAACAAGAACTCAGTTTTTATTTAGCACGAACAGGTGCAGGGGTGAGAAAGGGAAAGAGAAATGAAGAAAGGAAACACAGAGAGAGGAGCCATTGGGGGCGGCGGGGGTGAGTGACAGGGCTTGCCAGCCAAGGAAGACCATAACTGGCTCAAATTACACACATCCCTCCTGCGGAGAGCTCCAGAGACCACAAGACACTTGAACAGAATTTGAGTAATTTCCCGGAGACCTGCTCACCTGCTTTGAAGCCACTGGTGTTCTTGAAACTTAAAAACAAAACAAAACAAAACAAAACTTTGATTCATACTTTCCGCCTGAGTAGTGAGAGGTGTCAGGAGTGAGCCATCTCAAGATGCTCCTATTTGCACAGACATCCTCTTTTTCCCTCTAATGATCCATGCAGAGTGTAAACGTGTCCTTAAAGGAGACTGTTGGATTTGATATTTTTATGTCCTCTTATGTTTTCTTTATTGAAATATTAGATCGATGGGCATAGTGGCAAATGCAGAGGCTGGTGGATCCTTCTGGGTTTGAGCCTGGTATATATAGTGAGTTCCAGGCCAACCAGAGCTACATAGTGAGGAGAGAGAGAGAGAGAGAGAGAGAGAGAGAGAGAGAGAGAGAGAGAGAGAAGTAAACAGAAGACCACATCATCTTTCTGATGTTCAATGTTTCCTATACCTCAACCACACTAAAAACACATCACACAGACTCCAAATGCAAGTGAATGAACTTGGACTCTATGCCCCGGGACCACTTCTGGCTTCTTGACATTAGCTGAATGACAGGAAGTGAGATGCCAGTACGTAGCCTTGTATGTGTGTGCCAGCGATACGATCCTGTGTAATGAAGCGAGAAGCCTGGCAGAAGCACACCCTGATGCTGCCAGTTAGCTTAACTCGGCTTGGGGCTCCGGGAACTCTTCTTCCTGTCTCTGAGTCTTTTCACCTCTCTGTCTGGAGCTGATGCAGCCCACGCAGTGAGCCAGCTGGAAGGCTTCCAGTGAGCCACAGGCTGGGCTCAACCTGGAGGTGTGGCGATGGAGGTGACCCTAAACTGTTTGAACCACGGTGTGACTTTGTGTGGCATGGATGCACTGTCTGCTTAATTTAACAGCACCTCTATGCCCTCCTGGCTTTTAAATTTATTTACTTTTGTTTCATGTGCACACATGTGTGGGGTCTGAGGTTGAAGTTGGGGAATCACTCTCAATCTCTCTTCCACCTTATTCACTGAGGCAGGGTCTCTCAATCAAACCCAGAGCTCATCCATATGGTCTCTAGTCAGCTTGCTCCAGGCATTCCCTGTGCCCACCTTTTGAGGCTGGCATTATAAGTGGGTTGCCATACTCACTGGCCTTCACATGGGGTCCGGACCTGAACTCTGACCCACACGCTTGTATGGAAAGCACTTTAACTGCCTGAACCATCTCCCCAGCCCCCAACTTTTCTTTCTGCTTTTTTTTTTGAGGCAGGATACCCCTCTGTCCTGGAACTCACTAAGTCACCCATGCTGGTCTCCCAAGCTCTGGGATTGCATGCAAAGTGTGAGCCATCATAGCAGTGTTGGTTGATTTTTCAACCCACTGAAGTGAGTTTAATCCCATAAAAGTCAGCTGCAGTCTCTTGTCTCTGATGAACAAAAGAGCTCTTAGGGTTTCTGGAGTCTCTGTCAGTCACTCTTTTATGCATAAGTGTGTGCATGCACCTGTGTGTGAAGGTACACAGGTGTGTGCGTGTGTGAGTGTGTATGAGTATGTGTGTGTATGTGTGAGTATACAAGTGAGTGAGTGTGTGTGAGTGTGTGAATATGAGTATGTGTGTGCATGTGTGAGTATACATGTGAGTGAGGGTGTGTGTGAGCGTGAGTGTGTGTGCAAGAGTGTGTGCATGTGTGAGTATACATGTGAGTGAGGGTGTGTGTGAGCGTGAGTGTGTGTGCAAGAGTGTGTGTGTGTAAGAAAGTCAAAGGACCACCTCAGCTGTTGGTGTCATTCCTCAGATATCTCCCTCTGAGGCAGGGTCTCTCACTGGCCTAGAACTTCACCAAGTAAGCAGGCTAACTGGTCATCAAGCTCCAGGGAGCCTCCTGCCTCCACCTCCCATCTCGTCTGAGTTGGGACTGCAAGAAGAGGCACCATGTCTGGCTTTACTCTTTAAAGTGAGTGTTGGGGGATTGAACTTGGGGCCTCATCCTTACAAGACAAGCGCTTTACCTATTCAGCCATCTCCTCGGCCTCTTCCAAACCCTCTTCAAGCCGCATTTCCCCAAGACACCCCACAAGCCTCTAGCCCACAGTCAAACATTCTGCTGGACTCCAACAGCTCCTAAGGGGAGAATATCTTTGGGATCCCCAATCTTGCTCTGGGATTCGGAGGAAGTGGCCCAACCTTCCCATGGCTGGTGTGGCTGTCAAGTGCAGGTGTCCCAGGGTAGCCTTGGGCATTTGGCTGGACAGCACCAACACCACGCTCATCGCATAATCCAAATATAAGAACTCCCCCAGAGGCCAGCTGACAATGCTGGGGTGGGGGTGGGGAATCCTTCCCTAGAAGAGAGGATCACCTCTCTGTGGGGGCACCAGCCTGGGTGCCACATTTCTGAAAGACACTTCTGGAAGCAAACATGACATATATTCTTCAATCCTCCCCAGAGGGGGTTGCAAACATTTCCAGCCTTCCAGAAAACACACTCTGGGAACCAACCCTGCTCCTCAACTGTGACAGTGTGCTCAGTCAGAAAAATCAAGGCACTCACCTGTGACAACAGGCTCAATGGGAACACAGTGTTTCCACGGAACAATGGAGTTTGTAGGGAGTCTTCTGTAGGTCAGTTCTGTGCTCTGTACAAGCCCAGCCCAGTGTGATACAGGGGCCCTGGCAGTTGAGATTCCACATTCAATTTAGGAAATTACAGAGTAAGGGGGGTCACACATGGTGGTACCTGCCAGTCATCCCAACACTGAGAAGGAAGAGGCAGAATGATTTCTGGTCAGCCTGGGCTACACAGTGAGCCCCCATTACAAAAAAATTCAGAACTCGGGGATGTGTGTAGAGCTTGCCCAGCATATACAAGGTCCTAGGCACCACCTCAAGCATTGAGGGAGACATATTTGAAGGCCCCAAGCACACACACATAGCAAAAAGACAAGAGCAAAAGGAGAAGGTATGAAGACCAACGCTGCTTCACCAGCTTTGATCATGAGGTCCACAGAGGGATTGTGAGGAAAATATACTCACACTTTGCACACCAGCTGTGTCCTGGCCTTGGCAGGGGCATCTGTTCCCCAAGTCTCTCAAATTCCCTGTCTTCTGCTGTGGAGCGCAAGGGACGGAAAGTGCTGATACTGGTAGCTGCTGCAGCCTCCCCCCCGGAAGCCCACATGGCCGCCACTCTCTGAGGAGGCTGCCTCTATTTTTAGCAGGTGCAGAGGGAGGCTGTGGTGGGCTGCATACTTCTCTTTTTGTTTTATTATGAGCAGGACCTGAAGACGGATGTGGTGGTACGGATCATCCTAGCCGCTGGGCTAAGGCAGGGGGATGGCAAGCTTGAGGCTAGCCTGGACTATAGTGTGAGACTGTTCCCAAAACAGAAAAAGAAAAGAAATCCCTATGCAGGGACATGGCATATGATTATAATCCTAGTGCTGGGGTGGGGAGAGACAGCTCCTATATTCACTGGCTAGTCAGCCTAGCTAATCAGTGATCTCCAGGTTCAGAGAAGGCTGTGGAGGTGGCTCAGCAAGTGAAGACACTGCTGTACAAGCCTCTGAGGACCACAGTGTGATCCCCGGAACCTATGTAAAGATGGATGGAGAGAACTCAATTGGTCCTCTGACCACCACAGGAGCACTGCAGCACATGTGTGCACACATACATTATGCATGCAAATATACATATACACACAAATAAGGAAACACCAAAACAAAAACAAACACACGAATGGAAATGATCCAGGGAGACTCTTGACATTGACCTCTGTCCTCTACATCTATGTATACCAGTATGCATATGTGAACAAACATGTTCATATATATACATGCATATATATGCATATGTATATACCGCACACATATGGTAAACGTAACACACATGGTAAAAATAATAAAACAAAAAGGAAGAAAAACAACACTCCTCCCAAATATCCCACTTTTTAAACAATTGTCTAATTGGAGTCTGTGGGTGATTTGAACAGGGTGGGGAAGAGGCTGGGAATCAGAAGGGGTTGTGTTCTATATAGCACTTGGGGGTGGGCACAGAGAACTGGGGTGCATTAGCCACCGGTAGCAGACCCTTTCTTCCCCAGCATCCTCTGCGGCACTGCCCATTACACTGGCCCCTGATGCTGACCAAGGACTCCATCTAGGAGTGAGTGGGGGCCTGGAACATTCCAGAAAAGAGGTATCTCTCTATAGGTACATATAGTATTCTGTTCTCTTTTCCTCTCGACTTTGCTGTTAGTGGACACAGAGCCCAAAGCACTCTAGACTACCACCATCATCACCACCACTTTCTAGCACTCACTGGGTCCACTACATATCAGTAGGCTAGTCCTCTTTGTTACTAAGCAGTAGCTTGCTGATGTGTGCATCACAATTATTTATTGGTTCATTTGTCAGTGGACATTTGGGGGTTACTGTTTGACTGGAAAACTATCGCAAAAGTCTTCAAGTGAATGTATGTTGTCATTTCTTGCAGAAACACATCACACAGTGGGCCTGTCAATCACACGATGAATGATGGCTAGCCTCAAAGCGTACTTACTTAGAGCATCAGGTTCCGGAAACCCAGGCCTTTTCTGAATGGTAACACTGGGTTCTTGACTCTGTATGCGGTGTATGTCCCACTTCTGACTTTCAGTCTTTCCCTCTAACTGGATCTCTCATTTGGGGGCTGGGGTTTGAATGTGAAATGTCCCCTCCCCCCATAGACTCACATGCTTTTATACCTTATCACCAGCTGGTGGCGCTGTTGTGGAGCCATCAGGAGGCAGAACCTTGCTGGAGGAAGTGGACCACTGAGGGTGGGCTTTGAGATTTTAAACCTAATATCTCTTCCTATTCACTCTCTGTGTCCTGATTGGCTGAAAAAAATCAGCCTCTTCACTCTTGGCACCATGGCTTCCTCACCGTTCCGACTTAAGTTGCTTCTTTTCAGGCATTTTGGAACAGTGAAGAGAAAAATAACTAACACAGAGGTTGAATGGTGTCTCTTCCTAAATTCATGTCCACCTAGAATATGATCTTATCAGGAAATGGGTCCTTTCCGGATGTCATCATGATGAGGCCACCTTGGACCTAAAGTCAGCAACAGGTGTTTAGAAGAGCAAAGGATCCAGAGAAGGGAAGTGAAGACAGAGACTGGATCAGGAGCTGTCAAGAGCTGGGATTGGGAGCTGGGGATAGGACTCAGTGCTGAAGAGCATTTCAAGACCTCAGTTTGGATCCCTAGAACCTACATAAAACCAGGCATAGTTGTTTGTACTTGGGGAGTGAGCCAGGAGAATTGCTGGGACTTGCTAGCCACTAGCTCAGCTTCAGATTCAGTGACAAGAGTCTGACTCATCAGAATGAGATGGATGGTAATAAAGGGTAATGAGGTAGGGCAGCTGACACTCTCCTCTGGCTTCTGTACACACACACACACATACACACACATACACGCATATACACATACACACACACACACACACACACACACCAACATCCACCACATACATTCACCTGGCAGAGGAGCCACATATAGTGTTGCACACCTGCAATCCCAGTGCTTGGGAGGCTGAGGCTAGCCTGAGTTATACAGGGAGACCCTGTAGCAAAAAAACCAACATAGCTGGAAAAGGCAGAAGAGTTTTTCCCCCAAAGCCACTGACCCTGTGATTCTGGACCTCTAATTCCACGCTTTGAGAGAGCAAATCCCTGTTGTCTTAACCTCTCTCGTTGGCAGCAGCAGAGTAGAGAAGCTCCCCGAGGCCGCAGCCTCGAGATCCTGGGAACCTCTCAAGGAAGATGGCACCTGCTGAATCCCACACAATGAGGAAGTGGCACTGGAGCACTTCTGGCGTGTTCATACCAAGGATGCCTCCAATACAGCAAGAAAAATATTACCCAAAACAACACTGTGGCATCCTTGAAGAAGCTTGAGAACCCAGAAATGCGGCACCTTTGTTTCAGCTAGGGGCTGCTGGCTCAAACCTTACGCTCCAAGCATCCCAACACCCAAGCACTGGGTACAAGCTCTATTTTCTAAGTGGGTGGAAGTCTGTCTTGTTTAAGTCCACTGCAAGCCAGTCCAAGGGATGCACATGCTAGCTGTTTGCTTTATTTTCGCCTTGAAACTGTGATTCTAAACAGCCCGGGCCCTCAACTGCTGACTCAGCTGCCTGAGCCCAAACTCATAAAATCCTATTTCAGAAAGGTCCAATGATTTTATTTTCTGATCATAAATATGAAATTTAATTAGCAGCTTGCTGCTAATGAAGTCGCCACGGAAGCCAGAGTAGAGATGTGGAGAGCCACATTAAAGTAGGGCCCACTATCTGTTAACTCTTTCCCCTTCTCTGTCCACCTGTCCCTGCCTAGGTGCTTTCCCAAGGCCACTTGCTGCAGCTAGCTGGAGTCTGCAGAGGGCAAGTCTGGGACTGGAGGATGAGGATCGGTTGCTCACTTAGGTTCTGTGTCTCTACCTTGAGTCTCTGGGTGCTTCTACACACAGTAACCAGATATTGCAGTGGTTAATTTGATGCATCGGCTCAGTTCAACGGAGGGCTGCCCAGGCAGCTGGGGTGAAGGGTGGTGACATATGTGGGTATGAGCTTTTGCTATGGGTGAAGAATGCCCACTATTGGTGTAAGTAGGACCCTACACCAAGAGGGTGGAGCACAAAAAGGCCAGAACTGAGAGTTAATCTTGATGGCCAGCTTCCTGGCATTTAGATCCACCAATTAATTAAACTGAGGAAGAAGACCACCCTGGATGCTTGCAGCACCATCCCATAGACTGAGGTAGGTTCCAAAATCATCCTAAGCACCAGCACTCACCTCTCTCTGCTTCCTGGTGGCAGATGCAAAGTGACCAGTTGCCTATGCTCCTGCCTTTATGCCTGTCCTGCCATGATGGACTATGTATCCTTGAAGTGTGAGCCACAATAAACCCTATCTCCTTAAGTTGCTTATATCAGGTGTTTTGTCCCAGTGGGAGGACAGGTAACTAATTCAGGAGGGTTTCTCTCTCTCTTGTCCTGCACCTTCATCTTCTCCTGCCCTCGGACTGCAGAGGTTTTGGACTTGGAGTGAGTCAGCCACTGGCTTTTTAGGTTCTGCGCCCTGCAGGGGTGTGTCGCAGGACTTCTTGCACGAGTCAGTTCCTTAGCAAATTGTCTCTGTAAATCCAATTAGTTCTGTTTCCCTGGCTGGTCCTGCCTGCCGTATGTGCCTTGCCTGGCTTGCATCTTCTCTGCACAAACCCTCCAAAGGAGCACTGTCTGAGGGGCAGTAGGGAGAAACCAGGCACAATGAGGTGGGGCTGCAAAAGAGCTCAAAGGAAACCAGCAGACCCCTGTGAGATGCCAGATGAGAGCTGAGACCCAAAAAGCAGAATCCATTGACTGGGATGAGAAGCTGTGGGAGAAGGGACACCTGCTCCTCTTTCTGGTGGGAATTTTTTAGTTTCTTCTGCTCATGGCTCAGAAGGTCAGCAAGACTATGCAGGCTCTCCTCAGTACCTCAAAAATATACTCTGTTCTACCAACTGTGCCTGCCTTCAGCCTTTCCATGAAGAAGGGATGATAATACAGCGAGTAGGATAAAACTGCATTAATAAAGCCCAAGTCTGGAATTTCACTATCATCCTCCTCCTGTGAGCTCATTGTTGAGTGAGTGCAGGGATGGGTGTGTGGCTCAGCAGCGGAGTGTCTGTCTAGAACCCCAGTGAGGGGCTGGGGATGCAGAGGAGTTGTAGAACACTTGCTTAGAATATTTAAGAGAGGGGCTGGGGTGTGGCTTAGTGGTAGAGCACCTGCCTGGAATCCCCCAGTGAGGGGCTGGAGGCATGACTCAGTGGTAGAGCACCTGCCTAGAATCCCCCAGTGAGGGCCTGGGGTGTGGCTCAGGGGTAGAGCACCTGCCTAGAATCCCCCAGTGAGGGGCTGGTGTGTGGCTCAGTGGTAGAGCACCTGCCTGGAATCCCCAAGTGAGGGGCTGGGGTGTGGCTCAGTGGTACAATGCCTACTTAGCATGTGCAAGGTAGTGAGTTTTGTTTCTGGCACCGAAATCCAACAAACCAACCAACAAATACACAAATTAATAAAACTTTCCCAAATCAAGAATTAACTAACTTCCATGCTTGAGAGGCAGAAGCAGGAAGATTCTAAGTACCAGGATAGCCTGGGCTACACAGGAAGACTTGTCTCAAGGAATACACAAACAACCAGACTGTTCTGCACATCATCCAAGAAGCTGAAGTTAAAACTCTATCTCTCAAACATGCCGGGGGAGAAACAAGTTCACATGGTCAGTGCTGACCTAACTCTGGTCCCCGGAGTGTCTTAACATACAGGGTCTTTTGCATGACTGTGTTTGAAATCCTTGCCTGCTCAGAGGGCAGGAGGCGGTGTGATTAACTATGCAGAGGGTAATTCTGGGTGCTCGATGCTGTGTGCTGTGTACAGGGGAGCAAGCACACATACCCACTGAGAACACTGCACCCTGGTTAGATGTGAGGAGAGCACAGAGTTTGCACCATGGCCCTGGAGAATTGGTCTGCAGTCAGAGCACACATCATTACATCCTACAAAAAAGCTTATGGTGGAAAGTAATAGAGTTTTTTGAGGGATTTAAAAAAAAATCAGGCGCTTCCTGCATTTGGATTTTGGCTCCTGGACAAGAAAGAAGAGCCTTGGTTTTGACTCCTTGAGGCTCTGCAGGAATTTTCCTGGGTCAGTACTGACATGTCTGAGGTACTATAACCCGAATGCCTTCAGGCATAACTGTTAGTTCAATGGGTGCAGCTGGCTGAAACATCAAATGTTTGGAAGAAAAATGAGGTTTTGAAAACCATTCCCGTTTCTCTTCACTTTCTGGGTTTAGTGCCCCATGCAATCCCTTCTTACAGACTCAAATGCCTTGTGAAGCAAAGTGGGCTGCAGCATCAGCACCATCCTGAGCTCCAGCTCAGTACCAGCTTCAGCATCATTACCAATATCATTATCACCAGTATCAGCATCAGCACCAGTATCAGCAACATTGTCAGCATCATCACCAGAGTCATCACAACCATCACCAACATCTCCATCAGTTTTAGCATCAAATCAGCACCATTATCAGTATCAGTACCAGCATCATTACCAATATCATTATTATCAGTACCAGCATCAGCACCAGTATCAGCAACATTATCAGCATCATCACCAGAGTCATGACAATCATAATCAACATCTCCATCAGCTTTAGCATCAGCACCATCATCAGTATCAGTATTAACAACATTACCAACATTATCACCAGAACCATCACCATCATCATCAACATCATCACCAACATCTCCATCAGCTTTAGCATCAGTACCATCATCAGCATCAGAATCAGCAACATTACCAACATCATTGATCATTGTCACCAACACTATCATCATCATCATCATCATCATCATCACTAGCACTATCAGTATAATCACCAATATCATCATCACCAGTACCAGCATCAGCATCAATATCAACATCAGCATCAACTAGGACTTGTTAGAGTTACAGCTTCTCAAGCCTGCCTGGATATTTTGAATCCAATTGTAAGAATGTAATGTTAGAATCTAGCCTCTGGGGCCTGAAAGACGACCTCATGGTCAAGAGAACGGACTGCTCTTGTAGAAGATTGGGGTTTGATTGTCAGCACTCATTTGATGGCCCACAACCATTTGCAGCTCCAGTTCCAGGGGGTTCCAACACCTTTTTCTGGCCTCCATTGGTACTAGGTACACATGTGGTACACAGATATAAATATTCAGGCAAAACACCAATACACAGATTAAAAAGCAAATCTTTCAGAAAAGAATATTAGCCACTGTTCACGCCACTGTGTGGCAGCACCCTTCTCTCACCCTTTTACATATACAGAGAGACACTCTACTGAGGCACTGTCTGTGATGCCCTCGCTAACAGACAGTCCTGGGCCAGGGATCTCTCATCTGAGGAGTAAGTTAACCAATACCCTCTTTGCTGTTAGCTTGCCAGTGAGAAAAATCTTAAAGCAACTAAAGGAAGGAAGGATTCATTTTGGCTCACAGTCTGAGGGCACACAGTCCATCATGGTGGGGACGGCACAGCCGCAGGAGAGTGAGGCTGCTGCTCACCCTCATCTACAGTCAGGAAGCAGAAAGAGGAACGCTGGTGTTTAGCTCACTTTCTTCTTTTTATTCAGTCTGAGACACCAGCCAATGTGGTGGTGCTGCCTATCTCATGGTGGGTATTCCTGCCTCAGCAGTCCTAATCTGTATAATCCCTCACACGTACATACAGAAGTGTGTCTCCTAGGGATTCTAGAACTGTCAGGTCACAGTAACACATGGTAACCTCCAATTTTCTACCCTCCTGTCCCATCTTCTCAAGTGCTTGGGTAATAGGTGTGAGCCACCACACCCCACTGAGTACATTTCTCAGACTGAAAGGAAATGATACCAGATAAAGCTTTGATGTGCACGAACTATTGCAGAGTCTTAGATACGGAAGGTAGTGAGTTAATGAACTATTCTAAGGTCATCCTTAATTTCTTTCAGTCGTGACTGCCTAAAGCCAAAATGATAATGGATTGTGCCGTGTATAATAGAGGTAGAAGTCAGGCAGAAGGCAATAACACAAAGGATAACAGAGGGTTAAGGAAATGGATGTGGCTGTAAGATTCTATGGTATACGTGAAGTCGTATAACATTATTACAAAGTAGTCTAGGGTGACTTAAAGACCCACTTTAAAAGCCATGGAGGAACCGTGAGTACACAGAGATAAAACACAGAGCCAGGCTAACAAGCCAGTGGAGGGACACAAACAGAGCATCAGAAAGGTCCTGGGTATGCCCACAGAAAGCAAGAGAGATCTGGTCGAGCTGATAAAATATTTGTTGCCCAAGGACAAGACCTGAGTTCAGATCTCTAGAACTCATAATGCCAGCACCAGAGGCAGGGGAGAGAAGAGGCAAGAGGCACCCTGGGGGACACCGGCCAGCCAGTCTAGTTGACAAGCTGAGCTTTGGGTTCAGTGAGAGACCCTGTCTCAAAGAGTAAGGTAGAATGATAGAGAGAGAGAGAGAGAGAGAGAGAGAGAGAGAGAGAGAGAGAGAGAGAGCTGATGGTGACCTCTGACCTCCACACGCACGAGTGTACATGCGCACAGATACATGCGCGCAGAAGGAAAGCAAGTAGGGGAAGTGGAACAAGGAGCTGTGCCTGAAAGAACACACACATAGGTGGCAGAGGTTAGCACGCACGCGCACACACACACACACACACACACATTCACTTTCAATATAAAGACACAGAGAAAGGGGCTGGAGAGATGGCTCAGTACATAAGAGCACTGGCTGCTCTTACAGAAAACCTGACTTTGGTTCCCAGATCCCATGCCATGACTCACAACCACCTGTAACTCCAGTTCCAGGGATCCAATACCCCCTTATGGCCTCCATGGGTACTGCATGCATTTAGCACAGATACACATGCAAGCAAAACCCTCATACACATACACACAAAATCTTCTAAAAAATTGTCTAAGACCCAGAGATCATAAACAGTGGAAACTGCACACACACACAAAATGGCTGTATTAAAAACAGGCAAGGAGATACTGCAGCTGTAAGAAGGGACCTTCAGCCAAAGACACACAGCCAATTTACAAGAAGAGGAAGAATCTGAACTATGTGTCCCAGGCAGAGACACAGAACTCAAGTAGTAGGATAACTGAAAGAGAAAGCTTGGCTACCCTCCCTCCCTTCTTTTCTTTCTTCTTAAAGAACAGAGTGGTGTGTGTGTGTGTGTGTGTGTGTGTGTGTGTGTGTGTGTGCGCGCGCGCGCGCGCATGTGTGTCTATTCATGTATGTGGAGGTCAGAGGTCAACCTTGGGTGCTGTTCTTCAGGAGGTGTCCCCTTTACTCCTTGAGAGGAAGTCTCTCACTGGCCTAGAACTCACCGATCTGTCTCAGCTTGCCACTTGTGAGACCCAGTGACCTGCCGTCTCCCAAAGGAGGTCACTATGCTCATACTTTTCTTTAACATGGGTACTGAGGATTGAACTTGGGTCCTTGTAAGATATTTGGCTGACTGTATTATTTTTCTAGTTCAAGAATCTGTCTTTATATTGTTTTTTAGCAGTCTTGTCAACTGCTTACAAGAAACTTTGTGGTCTTTTTGCCCAGTATTTATTCATTTCAGTTGTCTGTTTTGCTAAATATTATTACTGGTAGATAAAAAGCAAGGTCATGGAAGATTAGAATAATACTGTAAATCACCTAGACTTAACTGACAGTCACAAACACAGCAGCCAGGACTGTAGGTCCCTGAAGAATATCTTCTTTATTTTTTAATTTTCAGTGTCTCCATGTGTATGTGTTTGTGTGTGATGTGAGTGGGTATGCAAGAATGGCTTACAAGTGCCATCACACATGTGTGGGAAGTAGAAGACAGCTTCAGGTTGTGATAGTGTTTATGTTAATCAGTTGGTCCCTGTCTCTTGTTTGCTGCTGTACCTGCCTGGCTACTGATCCTTGAGCTTCCTGGGATGCTCCTGAATCTGCTTTCTATTTTTCCATAGGAGTTCTGGAATTACAAACACATATATTTCTGAATCCAGTTTTACATGGGTTCTGGGATTTGAGCTCAAGTCCTCATGCTTCCCATCAGTAGATGGAAAAAAATCATTTGGCAAAGTTCAATATCCATTTGTTTTGTGACTATTTCCTTTGAACTAAAATATTATCTCCTAAAGGGAGGGGGGAGGCTCATAAGACTCAAACTAAATCTACAAGTCTCAAGAAGTTCCTGAAACTTACAGGATTCACAAGTTATATTGCATATAACTTCCCATGGTTAAATAAACAGTAACAATTGGTGATGGACAGGATACTCTCCAATGGAGCGACCTGTAAGGCATGCAAGGAGCTCCAGAATGCAGTGTTCCTGAATCTTTACCCATGCTAGGGTGGGTTTTTTCCCTGACGAAGTTGCCTTTGAGTTAACCATGGCTTTTTTTTTGTTTGTTTGTTTTTGTTTTTTCGAGACAGGGTTTCTCTGTAGCTTTGGAGCTTATCCTGGAACTAGCTCTTGTAGATCAGGCTGGTCTCGAACTCATAGAGATCTGCCTGCCTCTGCCTCCAGAGTGCTGGGATTAAAGGCGTGTGCCACCACCTCCCGGCTTAACCATGTTTTGTAAGTAACCCCTCGCCCACACTTCTGTAAATAACCCCAATAACTTTAGACCTGAGAGGGATAATATCCTTGGTCTGTCACTGATGTCCTACCTGGGTGAACAGACATTTGTTCATGTCTCCCCAGGAAACACTGCCCAGCATCACTCATATTCAAACCTCCCAGGAACTTAGTGTGGATGGGGTTGCCCTCCAAACAGTAACTTAGAGGTGATCATACTTTCATACTAACTGCTTTCCTATATGGGCAAGTTGGTGCATGCCTTTAACCCCAGTATTGGGTGGTAGAAGCAGGGGTATTCTGAGTTTGAGGCCAGACTGGTCTATAGAGTGAATTCAAGACCAACCTGTTGGAAAGCCATTAACCCATTTTATTTAACATTCTAGAGTTACCAGACAATCTAAAAAGGCAAGAGAAAGAATAAGGAGGGTGAAATTTGGAAAGGAAGAGTACAATTGTCATTCTTTGCAGCCAACACAATTACCTCAAGAATCTAAAAGGGGCTATAGAAAAGTCTAGACTCAATAGGAATCAATTAATGATAACTAACAATAAATACTCACCAAGTTGGCAAGGTTATAGGACAGAAGATCATTATACAAAACTCTACAAAACCTGACATGTGAAAACACCAATTCTTAGGATTTAAATGTCTAAAATATATGAGGAATGTCCATGCTGAAAACACGAAGTAATGCTAAGAAAAACTGAGGAGGCCTAAATCAAGGATATACCATGTCCATGGACGCGTGATCGTCAAATGGAAGGATATACCATGTCCATGAACGCAAGATCGTTCAGCATTGTTAAAAGAACATCTTCCAATGGTCCAGTCAAATGCCAGCTAGGTTTGCAGGTTGAGTGTTAGTAAAAGAATTCATATATATATATATATATATATATATATATATATATATATAAAGAAAATCAAGAGGGCAGGAGAGATGATTCAGTGATTAAGAGTCCTTGCTCTGCAAACATGAGGACTGGAGTTCGAATCTGCAGTCCCATGTGAAGAGCTGGGCATGGGTTCAGTGGGCCATAGGGGATGAGTGAAGACAGGCAGATCTCTGGAGTTTGCCCACCAGCCAGTCAAGCCAAGATGGCTTCTGGCTCAGTGAGAATTTGTCTCAATGTAAAAAGGCAGATGATGGAGGAAGACACCCCACATCCTGCTCTGGTCTCCACATGCCTATACACTGGTATGAACCTACACACTCACATGTATGTATGTACCACACACACCTCATATAGAAATGAAAGGGACTCTGAACAGCCAGAGAGATAAAAGCGAGGGACTCATGTAACTCCATTTCAAGGGCTGCTGTGATGTCACACAAATTAAGAAATAGTGAATGTGGTTTGGGATTCAAGCTAAATAGTAGGAGGGTAAAGTAAATAGAAAAGTCAATTATCAGTTCTTACGGTGACTCTGAAAGCAGATTTATATTTACAGAGTCGATTAATTTGACAAGGGCACCAATTTAATTTGGTGGTGAGAGAAGTCTTTCAAACCTAGAGCTGCAGCAAGCAGACATCCACAGGGGGAGCAGAGAACCACAGGGGGCATCAGATATCCACAGGGGAAGAAGATATCCACAGGGGAAGCAGATATCCACAGGGGAAGCAGATATCCACGGGGGAAGCAGACATCCACAGGGGAAGCAGATATCCACAGGGGAAGCAGATATCCACGGGGGAAGCAGATATCCACAGGGGAAGCAGATATCCACGGGGGAAGCAGATATCCACAGGGGAAGCAGATATCCACTGGTTGGCCAATGAGCTCTGAGGATCCATTTGTGTTTCCTTCCCCAGAGCTGGGTTACAGACATGGGCTGCCGGGCCCAGCTTTTGCATGGATGCTGAGGATCCCAGCTCAGGCCCTCGCACTTGCCAACACTTGATTGACAGAGCCGGCTCCTTAGCAGCCCCAGATCGCAGACTTAGAAATCAAAGCTGTAATTTTCCAGGACGAAACTGTAAGGCTTTAATTGTATTTTTGAGATGAGGTCTCACCAAGTGGCCCAGGCTGGGTTCCGCCTCTCTGTCCACCTGCCCGGCCTCCTGAGTGCTGGGATTACAGGTGTGTACTCATCATACCTGGCATAAAACAACCTTTATAACACGAGGTTGGCAAAGATTATCTCAGAACACTCCAGAAAGCACTAAGCTGCAAATTGGGGAAGAAATCCATCAAAATAAGCAACTGCATATCAGAAACACTACTAATAATATGAGCAGGTAAACCATACACTTGGAGAAAAATAGTTTCCAGACATATAGCTGACAAAATATTGTTCACATAAAAGCTTTAAGAATGAATAGCCCAATAAAATGTGTGCAAAGGTTTAAACAGGCATCTCAGGAAGGAAGAGACACAAATGGCCAATAAACACAGGAGAGAACGCTCTGTGCCATTTGTCAAACTCCAGTACAGACAGTGGGGAAAATGCTTGCTGTGCCAGAATGAAGACCTGGGTTCAAATCCTCAGAGCTCATGAGAGTGTGCATCTGTAATCCCAGTGCTCCTCCAGTGAGCTGGGAGGTGGAGACCAGCGAATCCTTGGAAGATCTTGGACCAGCAGACTGGCGTATGCAACAGTAAACAAGAGACCCAACCTCAAACAAAGTGAGAAGCAAGGACCAGCACACAGATTATCCTGTGACCTTCATTGCAACCACCGTCCCATCTCTGTCTGTCTTTCTGTCTCTCTCTCACATACACCACACAGACACACATACCATATACACATGACACACATATACACACATATACACACTCATACACACACACGCACATACACATACATACATGCATGTATACACACACATCACACATGCCACACATATCCCTATACCTCCCCCTCCACAGACAACACACACATAAATACACACATGCACACACATAAACACACATATATACACATACACACACCACACACATGACACATACATAGCACACACACATGCACACCACACACACACACCACACACACCAGACATATACCACAAACACAAACATACCCACACATACACACATACATATACACACACACCACATACACCACACACACACACCATACACACTCCCATATCCCCCACACCACACACCCCACACACACTCCACACACACACAAACACACACTTACAAACACACACATACACACATCTGATAGCATGGTGAATATTTAAAGTCCAGTGTATGACTCGTGTGGCAACTGAAACAGTCACACAGAGCAAGGGTAGGGCAGGTGTCAAACAGCAACACCTGTTAAACAACCCTATCCCCGTGACTCAGAAGATTCCTGGGGTTCTAAGACCCAAGAGCCTGCAAATTAAGCAAGAACACCTATGACAATTGAACATATGTGCTGTGGGTGCATGTCCATGACATGCATGTGGAGGTCAGAGGACAACTTTGTGCTGTTCTCTCCTTCCAAGCTTACATGGGCTCTAGAAACTGAATTTAGGTCGTCGGACTTGGGGGATAAGCACCTTCACCTGCTGAGCCATTTCACTGGCCCCATTTTTATATTTTGGGACAGGGTCTCATATAGTCCAGCTTGTTTTTGAATTTGCTATGTAGTTGAGGATGACTTTGGTCATCTGGTCTTCCTGCATCCACCTCCTTACTTCTGGGATGACAGGCGGCATGGTCACACCTGGTTCATGCACTTCTGGCCAGGGAACCAGGGCTTTCTGCATGCTAAGCCACCTATACCAACTGATTTCACCTCAGTGCGATTGTAGGGATATACTTAGGAAGAATTAAGACATGTCCTTGGGCCGGGACGTGTGCACAAATACCTGAGTGGCTTCACCTATAACATCCACCATAGGAGAGCAGATCAGCAAACCGTGGCAACAGAATACTAACAGAAGTGAGAGACCAAGGCGAGCACCCAGCGTGGAAGACTCTCCAAACAGTGCCGAAAGGAACTAGGGTTCCATATGTCTGTCATCTGGCTCTTAGGAAGCTGAGGCAGGGGATTGAGAGTTTGAGGCCCACCGGGACTACATGGCAAGACCTTGTCTCAAAAAACAGAGAAGGAGGGAGAGGAGGAAGAGAAGGAGATGTAGAGGGTAGTCGGGGAGGGGGGACATAGTTGGAGAAAGAGGCCATTACTTTGTGCTATGTCTCCTCCTCTCCCTCCTCCTCTTCATCCCTCGATCCCCTGTCCCTCCCCGCTTCCTCCTCCTTCCCTCACTGACTGTGTGGCCCTGCTTATCTCCTGGGACACTCACTCTAAATCTCAGGCACATGCTTGGGGGAGAAGACCCACCTGAGGACAGACCCAGGTAGGAGGAATCAAGGTACCCAGGACCGAGATCCGCTGCGCCCCCTACTGGCAGTCACAGTCATGGCCAGCTTGTGGCGGCAGCTGGGAAGTGAAGCCCAGGTGAGCTATCCTCACTGACCTGGATGCTGCAGGTGCAGACGGTGACTCCACCCAAACTGCAGATTGGTGAGCTAATTAAATAACCATTTCCGCTTCGTGGTGGGAGACTTTTATAGACCACACAGCCCCAACCTTGCTGTTCCTTGGCAAAACAGTCACCCTTTTGAGACTGTTTCCCCTCTCTGTAAAGAATCAGATTCAAACACTCTACAGAGCATTTGGGCTCTGTTGGCAGATCCTTCCAGTAACATCAATTATTTTCTTGACTTTATAACATAGCATAACACAGATTTGTTTGTTCAATTGACTAAAATTACCTAAAAACACAAGGAGGTTCTTGACCATTGGGATCGATAGCCCAGCTGGGACTGTTGTGTTAGAATGTAGATTAAAAGTTCTCTTTTCCTCCCCCTCCACTGGAGAAAGGATCTCATGTAGCCCAGGTTAACTTCCAGTTTGCTGGGTAGCTCAGGGTAACCTTGAGCCTTTATTCTCATGTATGTTAGGATTACAGGTATGTGTGTCACACCTGGTTTGTGGTGTGCTGGTCCCAGAACCCAGGGTTTTGTGCATTCTGGACAAGCACTCCACCCACTGAGCTACACCCCAACCTGGGAACTTGCATTTTGGATCTGGTCCTGGTTGTCTGGTAGCATTTGGAGTAACAGACTTTCTCATCTGTCATCTGACATTGCTATTACTTGGGATTAAACTTGTAAAAGCATAATATAATGTAATCCTTTTTTTGTGATTCTGTGGGTGGAATTGGCAGAGGCTCTACCACTGAGCCACACCCCAGCCCCTCACTGGGGGATTCTAGGCAGGTGCTCTACCACTGAGCCACACCCCAGCTCCTCACTGGGGGATT
>JAQHUG010000097.1:3030548-3046388 GCA_028555095.1 Dicrostonyx torquatus
CCCCGTCTTGGCACAGGATCTCTTTATAGTTCACTGCGGTGCCCAATGGGCCAACCAGCCTCCAAGCTCCCAGGGATCCCCGTCTTGAGACAGGATCTCTTTATAGTTCACTGAGGTGCCCAATGGGCCAACCAGCCTCCGAGCTCCCGGGGATCCCCGTCTTGAGACAGGAGCACTGGGACTATAGAGGTATGCACCACTTCCAGCTTTATATGGGTCCCAGGGGTCTGAACTGAGGTGCTCACATCTTCACTTTGTTCATTGAGCCATCTCCCCAGCTCCTCCTCCTTATCAAAAAATATAATATTTCATGTCTGCAGTGGGGCAGCTAGAAATACAAATTCATCATGGGAAGGATGAATGGGAAATCAGCCACACACCACAGACGAGAATGCAGAGTTCCCAGAGACATGGGCGATGGTTTCCGGTTTCCCAGCACTGCTCCGGATCCATCTACGGCGTTCTATATGCTAATACTTTCCGCCTCCTGCCAGTAATAGCTGACATACTTTGATACCTAGTTACTGTCAGTTCCTTTCAGGTGTCTGGATTTCAATTCCTCCTCTGCAGTTCAGTCTCACTCAGTTTATTTAACCAGGACAACTCCATTTGGCACCCACTGCAAGGACATCAGGCGAGCGGTGACAGGGTGACAGTAATGGACGGTGGCTGACTAGAGACGGGGAGTGTGGCACAAAATATGGGCAGCCATAGGGAAAGATGGGGAAAGTGCAATAAAAAACACAGCGACTCCACTTAAGTAATGCTGAGGTCACATCGCGGGGCGATAAAACGAGGTCACACGCAGCTGGGGCTGATGTGCCATCCTTAACACACTTGTTTCTGCAGCTGACACGGGGATCCATTTAATCACAGCTCCAACACCAAATGCTTCCTCTTCCAGAGAATGAGTCAAACGTGGCTCGCTAACCCTCAGGGCATATTTCAGAAGTTACAAGAAATTTTCTCCACCTTAGTTTCTCCAGCATTTTTATTCCTTTGCAGTACTGGGGACAGAAATCAGGGCCTTGCTCATGCTAGACAGGGGCTCTACCACTGAGTCACAGCCCAGCTCCTCACTGGGGGATTCTAGGCAGGTGATCTACCACTGAGCCACACCCCAGCCCCTCACTGGGGGATTCTAGGCAGGGGCTCTACCACTGAGCCACGCCCCATCCCCTCACTGGGGATTCTAGGCAGGTACTCTACCACTGAGCCACGCCCCAGCCCCTCACTGGGGGATTCTAGGCAGGTGCTCTACTGTTGAGTTCCAGCTTTTGGTTTTTATTTTGAGCCAATGTCTTCCTAGGCATCCACTCTCGCCTGGAACTCATAATTTTCCTGCTTCAGCATCCAGAGCTCTCTATCACAGATGTACAATGCTATGCCTGGCTCACAGAACATTTTCAAGCCAGTAAGTGCAACAACTCCCATATGTAAAGCAGGATCATGGTTTTATGAAGAGGTTGTTCTTTCCTCAATGACAGCTCATGCTCCTCTGGGCTGGTTGAGGTCAGTCTGTGGCTATTTGCCCTCTGCCTTGTGACATTTCTCCCATGTGACATTTCTTCTGGTCAGTCACCCTCCTTAGTGGTCAGTCCCATGAGTGCTCATGTGTCAGTCCCTTGCCTCTTAAAGACCCTTGTCATCCCTCCATTCTAGGAACTCCTGGGAGGTCCAAAGACACGTGTGGTGTTGGGGTAGACTCAGGAGGAGCTGGGGTTCCAGACCAGCTTGAGCAACATAGTGAATTTAAAGCCAGACTGGACTATAAAGTAGCCTCTCTCATAAAACCAAGAGAGTGAAGTCTCTCCCAGTAAGCAGCAGTTGCTGAGCCCATTTACTCTCTGGGATTACCTCTAGAATCATGCCTTTAATTTGAAAATTTCTCACATGTATGCTCATGTTGGCCTGTGTGTGGGTGTATGCCTGTGTACAGGTGGGTGCCTGCGTAGAGGCCAGACACCGACATTGGTAGTGTAGCTTGATCACTTGATCACTTATTCTTTGAGGCAGGGTCTCTCCATCAAACCCAGAGGTCATCGATAGAGCTGGTCTAGCCAGCCCGCCTGCTCAGATCTTGTGTCTACCTTCTGAGGCTGGAATTATGCATGGGCGGCCACGCTCATGACATTTACAGGGGCTCAGGGGATCCACACTCTGGCTCTCAGGTGATTCCCCCACAGAGCTATCTCACCAGGTCCAGAAGAATGTTCACACGTGAGTGCAAGCACACACGTGGGGAGTGAGTATGATCTCAGGTGTGAGTGTGGGCGTGTATGTTGAGATCAGAGACTGACTTCAGGCATGGATCCTTGCCTTTGGTCTTGTTTGAGGCATGGCCTTTTGTCTTCTAAACTAGCTGGTGCATATGTGAGTCTTCTACACTCTCATCTGTGAGATGAGGGAACCATGTTTACCCGTCAAGGTTAGGTGGGGCTCGAAAAGTTGCCTGGCATCGACTCAGTGGCTGGAGAAGTCATTGGCAAAGCATGGCTGGGTATGGATTGGGGAGGGGCACCTGAGGCTATATACCTGCTTGAAAAGCTGTTGACAGTTAATGGGAGAAGAAGAAAGGGAGAATCATTTTTTCCCTGTGATGTAAGTACTGGTAACTTGTCCATGAGCCAGTAAATAATCCCTGTCCATGTAGGCAACTGTGTGATAAGATACACACATACTCAACATAGTTCCCCCCTCTGTCACTCCTAATGGAGACGACAAGAAGTCTTTCTGTAACTGCCGTAAAGCATAGGCTGAAATATAGAAACTGATGCAAGTGGCTGAAGGAAAGGCTGCCCCAAGACCCGAGCAGCCGTGCAGCAGACATGACTCCAAGGGGACAGTCTAGACCCTGTCTGACATGGGATCATCACCCCTTCTGCCAGTTCTCTGCATCCCCCTGTGGTTAGGCAGCAGCACATGGGGATGACTTCTCCTATGGACATGGAGTTTGGAAGTCAGGGAGAACCCTCAAGGAGCACGGAGGCGGCCATGGTGACAGACCAGGGAGAAATCCCCTGGAGGACGGTCCTCATCCTAGGAACACTGGACGTCAGAGAAAGACAGAGCTAATGGACACACCACAGGGACAGAGTGAAGTCTCCTAAACAAAGCCCATGGTAAAACTGGATATAAGCTTACCTTATATCCAGCCACTTGCATCAGTTTCTATATTTCAGCCTATGCTTTACAGCAGTTACAGAAAGACTTCTTGTCTCCATTAGGAGTGACAGAGAGGGGGAACTATGTTGAGTATGTGTGTAAGCGGAGGCAGAAGATCAGGAGTTCCAGGTCATCCTCAGCAGCATAGAAAATTCATGGCTAGCCTGGGCTACCTGAGATGCTGTTAAAACCAACCAACCAAATAAAAATGCATTCTTCACCCCACTCCCAAGGGAAGTGAGAGATGCCACTCAAGCATACAGACAAACTTCAGGTTGACTGATCTTATGAGTGGACATAGCTTATGACCAAGTTACTAAGCTAAAAGATTGGAAAGGGCCATCTAAGTGGTTCAGTGAGAAAAGCTAGAAAAAAAATCCCAGAGCTTGCAGAAATATGTTATCTGCTTAGTAGAACGAGGCTGGGGATGTATAGCACCCAGGAAGCTCTGGTGCCACCCCCAGTACCACAGAAACCAGTCATAAAACCTGCACAGGGGAGGTGGAGGCAGGAGGCTGAGGAGTTCAAGGTCATTTTAGGTCATATATAGAGTTAGGGGCCAACCTGGGCTGCAGCAGATCTTGTCTCAAACAAACACCCGCCCCCAAATTAACAAATAAAATGAATGAGAGGCAGCCACTAACAACCTCAGCTGCAAGAAGACAATGGGTGGGAGATTTAAAGTTCTAAGGAAAAATAAGTTTGTAATTAGGATTCTATGTTTAGCTAAACAATGGCACAAGTGTTTGAAAAATGGGGGGAAAGTTTTTGGCATACATTTAAAGACTCAAAAACTTTCCAGACCCCACAGTCATTTTAAAAGATGTACACGGGCCATAGAGAAGAGCCTCAAAACGAAGGAACAGGAGATGACAGGAAGGCACTGTCTGTGACAGGCTGGAGACTCCATACTCCATGCTGACATGCTGAAGTTCTAAACCCTCAGGACCTCAGACTTGCACTGGGCTCCAAGAAAGGGTTAGTAAGGAAGGAATTAAGGCTGGGGATGCTGGCATACACACTTCAGAAAAGCAGGGAGGAGGGCCAGTTCCAAGTCATCCTCAGCCACATGGTGAGTTCAAGGCTAACCTGGAACACTGTCCCAGAAAAACCTAAACAGATAGATAGATAGATGATAGATAGATAGATACATGAATGATAGGTAGATGATAGATATACAGATGATAGATATATAGATAACAGATATATAGATGATAGATAGATGATAGAAAGATAAAAGATAGATATATAGATAATAGATTGTAGATGATAGGTATATATAGATGATAGATATATAGATGATTGATAGATAGCAGATGTATAGATGATAGATGATGGAAACATAGAAGATAGATATATAGGTGATAAATAGATAATAGATTGTAGATGATAGGTATATATAGATGATAGATAGGTGATAGATGAGAGATAGAGGACATGAGAATTAAATCAGACTGAGTCTGTTACAGTGGGGCACACGTGAATAAACAGGGAAATGTAGTAAAGGACTACTTTTACAGGACAGTAGATTTAAGAGTTACAGCTTTGAAAGGGCTGCGGCAATATTTCAGTTGGCAAGAAACTTGCCACACAGCATAAGGATCTGAGATCAGAGCTTCAGCATACACGTAAAAATGCCCCAAGCATGGTGGTATGTGCACACCTGTACCAACACATGAGCACACCACAGACACACACAGAAACAGACACACACAAACACATAGAGACAGACACACATACACACAGACACACACTCACACAGACACACAGACACATACAGACACAGACACACATATATACACACACTCATAAATACACAGAGACAGACACACAGACAGACAGACACACAGAGACTTACCAGCTGCTCTAAAGTTTTTATGCCTCATACTGTCTTTAAAGTACACAGAACAAAATTCAGAGAAATATAAATGAATCAGTAAAGATGTCATCACACTCACCAAGTTCTCAGAAAAGGGGACAAAGGAGTACATTACAATGACAAAATAAAGCATTTACTTTCAGAGGGACTCACAGCCCAGAGCCCAGAGCCTAGTACATAACAAAGTATGGATGCAAATTCCTAACAGATTTTCTGGACATTCACCAAGGAAAGTTCGAACAATAACAAAAGACAGGAATAACATATGGGTTATTTGCTGGTAAAAGCACAGTAATCATTTTATTTTATTCTTTTAAATTTTTGTTACATTTATTTATCTGTGTGTGCAAGCATGTCAGGGTGTATGTGAGCATTGGTGCCACAGTGCACATGTGTAGGTGTCAGAGACAACGTTTGGGATCCAGTTTTCTCCTTTCACTGTGTGGGCCCAGGGATGGAACCAGGTCATCAGGCTTGACGGCAAGCACCTTTACCCGGTAAACCACTTTGTCAGCCCCAATGATAAAAAACATTAAAGAATGAAAATGTTATTATTTCCAAAGTATATGCTAAACGTTTACAAATGCAAATTAAGTCTTTACGGATGAATAATAACAAGAGTGTGAAATATCTGCCCTGATGGCAAAGTTCAGGTAGGTGGCATAACACAGGCTCCTGGATCAGAAGCCAAACATGGTAGAAAATGAGAGACACAGGGTTGCCAAAGCAGATAATCAGAACAAGAGAAAGATGAGTTAATAACCCACATACAAGAAAAGATTTAGTGCACGGAGATAGCTCAGTGAGTAAAGTTCTTGCTATGTAAGGGGATCTAAGTTCAAACCTCGAGAACCCAGGGAAAGCCAGGCACAAAAACATGCATCTGTCACACCCATGTTTCTATGAGGAGATGGGCTGGGGACCCGGGGCCAGGGGAGTCACCACGCTCTGATTTCATCTCTGTTGCCATGACAAAATACGCTGACCAAAAGCAACTTTGAAGAGAAGGGGTTAGTTGTGGCTCACACTTCCAGGTTATGGTCAGGGTGCTTGCACCCTGCCTAGGGAATGGTGCTGCCCACACTGGGCTGGGTTTCTTACATCAGTTCGTTAAACCAGTCTCCCACAGACACACTCACAAGCTAATCCCAGGTGCAGGTTTAGCCAATTAGACAGTCAAAGCATTACAGCCCAGAAGCTCACAGGTCATTGAGCCGATTGTACACGACGGCAAACAATCGTAGACCCTGCCTTGAACACGGTTGTCCTCTGTTCTCCACACTCGGGTTAAGGCAGTGTGCATAACCCCTGACACACATACAGATTAAATATTAATGCATAGCTAAAGTCATATCACAAAATTATGTAGAGAATAAAATAAATATTCAATAAGTATTTGCTCATGTGCTTGCAAAGTTGTGAAAAAAGTTATGTTTCCCCCTGCCCCTTTGTCAAAATAATCTGCAGATAGATGAATGACTCAGAAATTAAATAATAAATTCCAGATGTATTAGAGGGAAACATTAAAATATGTTTATAACCTTGGGATAGGAAAGGCCTCCTTAAACAAGGCATAATATGCTAATGTCATTTGGGAAAAGATTGATGCTTCAAAGTACATCATAATTTAAAACTCCAGCCTGGTGAAAAGCAGCATGACAAAGTTAAAATATAAGTTATGGTCCAGGGAAACATCTGTAATATTATGAAATGGTGATGAATACGCACACCATCAATAAGAGAAAGACAAGCACATGGCAGAGGAGAGCCGAAAATCCAGACAGCAAGTCACCAAACCTTGTGTGACTGAAGAACACAGTGACAAGGAGGCTTGGTGACAGGGTTGGAGATGTGTGGGGATGGCACAGCCGTAGTCCATATGAATGTCCTGAGCTGTAAAACAGGCACCAGGAGCTAGGAAAATGACTCCGTGGGTAAAGGACCTGCCAAACTGGTGTGAAGACATGAGTTTGGATCCTCTGACACCCACATAAAAGCAGGGTGTGGCGTGCACTCTTGTAATCCCAGTGCCGGGAGGTGGAGACAGGAGGATCCTGGGGGCTTTCTGGCCAGCCAGTCTAGCCAAGTCAGTGAGCTCCAGGTTCAGCGAGAGATGCTGACTTGAAAATAAGGCAGCGAGGTCAGAGAGATGGCTTGGCAGTTAAGAACGTGCACTGCTCTTGCAGAGGACGGGAGTTCAGTTCACAGCAGCCATGTTGGCTCGCTCGCGGTTGCCTGTAACTGCAGCTCCACAGAGAAATGAAACCTCTGGTCTTTGTAGGCATCTACATTCATGAGCACATGCATTTGCAGAGACACATACATACACATAGCTTAAACAATTTAACAAAAGAGCGGAATGGGATTGGAGAGGTGGCTCAGTAGTTAGAGCACTGGCCACTCTTGCAGAGAACCCAAGTTCAGATCCCAGCACCCACATGGCATCTCAGGACACCTTTAACTCCAGTTCCAGGGGATCAAAAGCCCTCTTATGACCTCTGTGGGTACTCCATCCATGTGGTGCACGCGTGTGTGCTCACACATAGATGCACACACACACACACACACATGCACAAATAAAGAAATCTTTCAAATAAGATGAAGAGTGATTGAGGAAGAGACTCATGACCTTCACAAACATGTGCACACAGGTGTGTGTGTACCCACACCCATACAAACATGTATCTTCACACACATATTTACATTTGATAATAAACACCCCCATCTGTCTTGGTCATAAACTAGCCCAGTCACTTTGGGGGCAATTAGGTAACATGTCTGAGCAGGGTCTCCACACCCGAGGCTGTGTCAGAATAACTCTTTACTCTCCAGAAGCCATGCACTGAGACATGTCTGGTCCCCTCCACCATGTGAAAAACCAACAGGAAGGCATCATCAAAGATGAAGGAAACCTTTATCTGCTAGCTTCTTGATCATGGACTTCTTAGACTCCAGAACTGTGAGATGTTTGCAAACCACACAGTTCCTGGTGTTCCGTTACAGTAGCTGAGATGGGTTAAGCTGCTTGTTCCATGTTGAGCTCTCATCTAGGGGAATGGCTACCCCTCTGCAGTGGGAGGTGGGTATCAACCGCAAGTCACAACAGACTGGGGTGACCTGACTAGACGGAGCTACTCAATTAGATCATGAGAGCTCGGACCTAATCAATAGATTTGTTCCTTGATGGATTCTAAATGCAGCTGGGCCATTGTGGGGGTGATGGAGCAGTGGGAGGTGAAGGTGTGTCTGGTTGAAGGAAGTGAGTTGTTGGGACATGCTTGTGGAGAGTGTTTCTCAGCCTGCCCCCCTTCCTCTTTACTTCCTGGCCACCATGAGGTGAACAGCCCAGCCACACACTCCTGCTGTGGAAGCAACAGATCCTGCTTCCCTAAGGTTGAAACATCTTACACCAGGAACCCAATGAAACCATTTCCCCTTAGGAATGAGACTGCTTCTCTAAGGTACTTGTCACAGAACAAGACTGACACCATCCAAATTCTTGGTGTGATTTAAAGGCATGCCCCACAACCCACAAAATAAATTAAGTAAAACTCTCCCAAAATGAGCACAGTATCAGTTTATAGAAAACTATAAAACACGGATGAAGGAACTCAAAGAAGTCTCAAATGCACTTTTGAAGAGTTGATGTGTCGATTCAACTCAATGATAATAAAGTCCTAGCCCTACTTTTGTAGACACAGACCAGCTGATTCTTATATTTATAGGGAAAGTCAAAGAAACTAAAAGAGTCACACCGGTTTTGATAACTTATCTTTGTTTTCAGACCTGTAAAACTTGCTATAGTGACCAGACCCTATTGTGTTATATTGGTGAAAGGACAGACACAGGGGACAAGGAACAGCACCATGCACAGAAATAACACCCAGAAAAACATGTGGCTAACAGGGCCTTGACCAAGGTTCAAAGGCAATCCAACAAGGGTAGGGCAGGCTTTCAGTAAATGCTACTTGAAGAATTCGCCATCATTATTCACAAAAACAAACCTTAAACACACCTCAGATCTTACACCAAAATGAATTCACAATGGACCATACGCTTAAATAAGAAACATGCATGTGGCCAACACGGAGACTCATAACAGGGCAAAGGGCTGTGAATGAATAATTGTTGAATGCTTGGTCCCAAATAGGACATCTGTGACCTCCCTTGGAGTCTCAGGGAACACTATAGAAGAAGGGGTGAAAGGAGGGTGGAAATTGAAGGATGGGGAGGGGTTGATGGGCTCCCCTTCTAGCTGCAGTCTGACCATTGCAAACACCATTGTGACTGCATGCATGGTCCCAGAGAATGACATACAGACAGAAGAAAGGAAGGGAGGGTGGGAAGATGGGATGAAGGCAAGCAAGGAGGCTGTGAGAGGGTAGTTGGGATAAGGTCATCACAGTGCATCATATACATACATGATGTCAAAATTAAAATAATAATAAAGATTTTTTTTTAAGATCTGGGCATGGGCTGGAGTGGTTAAGGGCACTGGCTATTCTTGCAGAGGACCTGGGTTCATTTCACGGTACCCACATGGTGGCTCACAGTCATCTGTAACTCCAGTTCCAGGGGACCTGAGGCCCTCTTCCAGCCTTCGTGAGCACGGCATGCATATGGTATACAGACTTACATGCAGGTAAGCAGCCATACACATATAATAAAATAAATTTTCCAAAGAATTGCTTTAAAACATGCTGGATGTAGTGGTGTATACCTGTAATCTGAGCACTGGGGAGGAAGAGACACATGAATCTCTAGAAGTCACTGGCCAGCCAGCCCAGCCTACACGAGGAGTTCCAGGCCTGTGAGAGACCCTGTCTCATGAAAGAAAAAGGTGGATGACGCTGTTCCCCACCCCAGGACTCCAGATACATCACATATATGTGCTCATGTCCAACTGTGCATATACTACATACAAAGATGTTTCAATGTTGTGTTAATTACTTTTCTCGTCACTGTGACTGCCAGACAGACATGACTGTGTGAAGGAGGGATTTAATTGGTGTAAGAGGATGTGGCCCATCATGGCAGGGAAGGCATGGCAGCAGGAGTAGTGCACACACCTGTGAGAGCAGGAACTTAGGGCTCAGTCACTGAGAGAGAGAGAGAAAGAGAGAGAGAGAGAGAGAAACAAAGAGAGAGAGAGACAGAGAGAAACAAAGAGCGAGCGAGCGAGAGAGAGAGAGAGAGAGAGAGAGAGAGAGAGAGAGAGAGAGAGAGATCTCGCAGGCTGGATACAGTGCTGTGTTAGAGACTGGTCCTTTAGCCCACTATCCACACTCCTGTGTCTGCACACCAGACCCTCTGCTCAAGGTTTCGCAAACTCCCCAAAAGCACCCCCAGCTGGAGACTAAATGATCAACAGGCAAAGCTGCGGTAGCCCCATCACACTGAAGCCAAACCACATTTGAGGTGACTTTCCTCAGTTTTAGTATTGTTCCAACTGAAGAAAATATGGACAATACCCAGCCCCGGTGAAGACCTGCAGTAACTAATACTCACTGGTAGGGCCGTCAACGCTCAGTGTTAGAGTGCCTGCCTAGCATGCATGAGGTCTGTAGGTTCAACCCCTGCAAACCTCCAAACAACAAAACACGTTCTGAGAAGCAGCTTAGTCATTTTTAGGAACCTAAGAAATTCTGTTCATATATATGTATTCACTCTAGAAAAATGTAACGTGCATTCACACAAAACCCTTCAAACTAATGTGAATACACAGCTACACACAAACTGTTCCAAACCATAAGTGTCCACCAGCTGGTGAATTAACAAATACGGTACATCCATACAATGGAATATTACTCAACAACAAAAAGGGAAAAATCCCTATTCATACATATAATAACATGGATGACTCTCCAGGGCGTAGGTGATACAATGAATGAAGGTGGTATCAAAAGCCTGCATCCGATAGAATGCTACTGATAGACTATTCTTGCAAAGAGAAAACCACGGTGGCTCAGCACAACAGTAGTGCCAGGGTTGGGAAGAGAAGCAGGTGTGTGGCGGAGAAGCAGTTCTGGTGAGTTATTCCGGGTGGATGGAGCCATTCTGAATCCAGACTGCCGTGGTGGTTCCGTGAGCCCACACAGGCATTAAAATTCATAGCACTACATGCCAAAGGGAGTCAATTTTCTGGATGTTAATTAAAACAAAAAGCACCCGGGTTTGGATAATAAATTAGAAGGTCACCCTAACTAACCAGGGAGAGGGGGTTGTTTGGTGATTAATGTGAAAATCCAAACAGGGACGGGGAGAAATTGGGATCGTAAATACCTATAACGATCGCCCTTGTTGGCTGACTTGACCGCATGTGGCTCTAGCATCTCACGGCTGGTACCCTACCTGCGTGTGTGTGTGAGCCACAAACACTGTACTTGCTGACACCCCCACAGGCTCATGTGTTTAACTCTTGGATCCCAGATGGTGGTGCTCTCCTGGGTGGTTCTGGAAGCACCAGGAGGTGGAGTCTAGCTAGAGGAGGAAGGGAGTCCCTAGGGGTGGGCACTTGAGGCTATGTCCCGCCTTGTCCAGCCACTGTCTCTGTTCCTGCTCCCTGTCTGGTGTAGGTAAACAGTTCCCCTCCACCACACCCTCCTGCCACCACACTGTTCTTCCCCAGTGACTGGAACAGGGTCAAATGTCCATGGAGGAAACCCTCTGAAGCTGTGAGCCAAAGTGAAACTTCCCTTCTCTTAAGTTTTCCCCCCAGGTATTTAGTCACAGAAATGAAAAAGTGGCTAATACGGCACTCATTTCATACATAAAAGACCAGAGTTTAGAGAGACTAGGAGCCATCCAACATCAGAGCAAGGATTCTAGGCAGAGGCTCTACCACTGAGACACACCCCAGCCCCTCACTGGGGGATTCTAGGCTGGATATTCCCTCATAGATATACCCAGAGATATGTCTCCTAGGTGGTTCTAAATTTAGTCAAACTGATGATCAAGATTAATCCTCATGGGTTAGACAGATGGCTTAGTGGTTAAGAATACTTACTACTCTTGAAGAGGACCTGAGTTTAGTTCTCAGCACCCGCATAGTGGTTCACCATCTGTAACTCTGGTTCCAGGGAATCTGGTGCCTTCTTCTGGTCTCTGTGGGCACCAGGCACACAGGTAATGCACACACATACAGCTGACAAATGCCCACATGCATTAAATAAATATTAGCCACCAGAGTAACTCCAAGGGAGCTTCCTTCTGCAGCTGCCCAGATGTTTCCTGCAGTGGCTGCAGCTTTTTGCATTTATACTGCAGTTTCTCTACCGTGTGTGTGTGTGTATGTGTGTGTGTGTGTGTGTGCTCACACATTTGTGTGTTCATGGTGTATGTGCTTGTTGGGAGGCCAGAGGAAGATGGCAGGTACCTCATTCTATCACTATCTGCCTTACTCCCATGCAACCGGGTCTCCCATGAGCTTGGAGCTAGCAATCCTCCACAGATGCATGCAACCAGTTTACTAGGTGTGAGCTGGGATCCTTTGCATAGCAAATGCTCTGAACCACCAGTCATTTCTTCAGACCCATCCCTTGGTTCTTCCTTTATTTGTTTCTTTGTATGCTTATTTGTTTTGTTTTTTGAGACAGGGTTTCTAGAAGCCCAGGTGGACAGCAAACTGCCTATCTGAAGACAACCTTGAGCTTCTGATCCCACATCCCAGGTGGTAGTGTGACAGGCATTATCATCAGATTCTGCGGGATCTGACCCAGGGCTTCCCATATGCTAGGAAGCACTCTGCCCACCAAGCCACAGCTTGGATGTGGTGTCTTTTCACTACAAAGCACAGTGGAAAGTCAGGTGAGGGAGGCAGCTGTGCTGCGAGGGCTGCCAGGAAAGCAGGCAGGGGAGAGCAGTGGGGCAGAGATCAGGGGATGAGGGCAGACTGGTGGCTTGGGCAAGAACTGAGCCTGATGGAGGAGTTAAGTGTAGGGAGTCTCGATGGCATTTTTTTTTTAGTTGTGTGTGTGTGTGTGTGTGTGTGTGCGCGCGCGCGCATGATACATATGTGTGTATATGTGTGTGTAGATGCTCACGCATGGACCATTACCTGCATGTGGACATCAGCAGACACCCTCAGCCATTGATCCTTGCCTTTCACTTTGAAGTGGGCTCTCATGTCCTGCAGGACTGCATACACCAGGCGTGTTGGCCTTGAGCTATGGAGGGTTTTCCCGTCTGTCCCCTTCCTCAGTGTAGAGGCACTGAGGTTAAAGACAAGTCTGGCTGTGTGTGGGAGCTAGGGAACTGAACTCAGGTCTTTATGTTTGCACGGCAAGCACTTTACCCACTGAAGCACTGCCCTAGCTCCTCGAAGGTGGGATTTGAAGTTCTCTGTATGGACGCTGGTCGCAGGATGGGGCTGACCCACCGTTCCTTCACCTGGTAGGAGGCTGTGTGCCCCTTTGACTATAGGGGAAGTCTAAGTAGGAGACAGAGAGGGCAGGATGGGGGTACGGGAAGGTAATGAACCTGCTGGTGTCCTGACTCTCCAGCGAAGTGACAGGGCATCGAGGATGTCATCCTGTAGCTCTAAGAGGCCGTAACAGAGCTGTGCCTAGTGGTGAAGATAGCAAGATGCAGTGAACCTAGGCCAGGAAGCTGGATGCTCTGGTTTCTCATCTCTTTGAGTTTAAATAGAACTCAAGTTAAAGCTCCTTCAGTGAAGTGAGCAGAGCCAATTACAAAAAACAAACAAACAAAAAAACCCCAAACAAAATGAACTTAGTACTGGCCACACTGAGGGCCCCTCAGCGATAGCAGGAACAAGGATGATGTTGGTGAGGATAAAGAGTGCCGCCTCCCTCCAGGGCTTCTTTGGGGGTACAAGGGTGGGATTCCCTCAGAATATCCTCTGTGAATCCCAGAAGGCTGTGTGGGCCATGGCTGCACACTGGCTGTTGCGTCGCAGCTCCTGGCCAGAGGAGGGGCTTGCTCTGGTCCTGTTGACTCACCCACATGTGGCCTCAGAGGAAGATGGTAAAGTACATCCCTGGAGAGTCACTTATGAATGTCCCAGCCCTGAAGCACAGGCTCACTAAATACTGACACCAGTGATAGTTCACAAAACATTTTCCTTTCCCCACACTTTCCCAGAATGCCTGAACGAGGACCTGGGTCGCTGGACTCACGAACTTGTCGCTGCGGCTCCTGGTTCCACATTTGCCTCCTCAACTTTCCCCTTGAGTCATCAGGGACTCAACAGCAGGATGGAACCACAAGCATCTCTGTTGACAAGGAACTAACCCAGCTCCATAGCAATAAGGAGCCTGTTGGGCAGAATCTGCCCAAGGCAGTCAACCACGATGGAGCCAAAGTATTACGTCGTGAGAGATCCAGCTGGCTCCACCAAGCCATGGCAGTGATCAGGACTTTCTTGCAGATGACAGCTCACCAGACACCATCTTGACCAAGGCCACTTCCCCATCTGACCTCATCAGCTTAAACCTTAATCTCCCATCAGTCCCTGAAGGTGGGCTTGGGAGCTCTGTCATTTACTGTGGTAATTAATATTGGTTAATCCTCCTCTCTCTGCTGGTCAGCACATGTCTTTTCCAGCATTGTGGCAGGATGGGCGGCTGGACCCAGCCTATCAAGGCTGCTGCGACTTGAACTAAGCTGAGCTATGATGAGGAGGACGCAGGGATGCCCAGGGGCAGGTGAGGGCAGTCCCAGCAATCTGAAGGTTGAGCCCCTCTAATACAACACAAATTAAACAGAACCTAAATACACGGGTCCTCCCACCTCATGCTTTAACTCTATGTACGCCTGTGTGTCTGTGGGGGTTTTGTGCATCTGCATGCAGTGCCCCCAAGAGGCCAGAAGAGGGCGTTGGATCCTGGGAGCCTCAATGTGGGTGCTGGATATCAAACTTGAACTCAGAGATTCTGCTGTCCCAACCATCAGGCAGTATTACTCAACCCAGCAGGAACAGCCATCACGGAGTGGGGAGAAACAAGTGTGTCACAAAGCGAGGACAAACAACCAAACAAAACCACACTCTGAAGATGAAGCCTGTCAGAGCCGGATCCAGCAGTGATGTGGGCAGGTGCCTGGGGTGACCAGTCAGGGGGTATAAAATAATTATGATTCCCATGCAAATGCTGTGAGGTGGAAGATAAGAAGCAAGCAGGAGTAGTAGGCAAGATGAATAGAAAACGGAAATGCTAAGAGAGGTTCTATGAGAAATTAGGAACGACAGAACTGCAGGGCCATGAGTTTGGGGCTAACCTTGGCTACAAAGTGAGTTCAAGCCAAGCTGGGCTAAAGAACTGAGAAAACAAAACAAAAAAAAATTCACAGTTAACCTCAGCTAAGGTTTTGTGCCTAAGCAATAGAAGTGGGGTGAAAACAGTCCACTCTCCACCTGCTTCCCAAAGGAAACTCAATCTTCCCCCACCACGGTTCTTCTGGAGTTACTGGCTTCCTTTGCCAGTCCCAGAATAGGACTTCAGGTTAGAAAAATGATCCACACACCACACAACTAACTAAATAAATAATTGCTAAAAAATAAATTAATTTACATTTAAAACTACAGAAACGGGTATGGAGCTTCATGCCTATAATCTCAGGGTTTGGGAGGCTGTGTTAGGACAATTAGAGGGTCAATGCCTAACTGGCCTACTTAAGGAAACCTTTGCTCAAAATAAAAGTACAAAGGGCCCTTGATACAGTTCAACAGAAGAACATCTGACTACAATTCCCCAATGAGGGGCTGGGGTGTGGCTCAGTGGTAGAGCCCCTGCCTAGACTCCCCCAGTGAGGGGCTGGGGTGTGGCTCAGTGGTAGAG
>JAQHUG010000097.1:3067659-3088155 GCA_028555095.1 Dicrostonyx torquatus
GCTCTACCACTGAGCCACACCCCAGCCCCTCACTGAGGGTTTCTAGACGGGCTCTAGTGCTGAGCTTCATCCCCAGGCTCTTGCTATAATAGTACTTTCTTGTCAGGACCACCAGTCCACAAATAATAGCATGAAGATTTATTATTAATTATGAAAGCTGGGCCTTAGCTTAGGCTTTTTTCTTCTAACTAGTTCCTATAACTTAATTAACCTGTTTCTATTAATCTGCTTTCTGTCACGTGGCTCAGTTACCTTTCCTCTGTCCTATATGTCTGGGTGGTTCTGCGTCATTCTGCGACACCTGGTCATGAACTTCCCAGGACTGGAAGCAAGCCTAGGCTCCCTTTTGTCCTTCCCTCTCGCTCAGTCTTCAGTTTGACATTTATAGATGGGACTGGATGCAGGTGTAGCCCACTAAGACTTGGCTTCTCCCCACTCAAATCTTCTTAAAGACGTTAAACTTTCAGAAAGTGTAGAAGAATGATAGAGTACTTGCCATGATTTTTCCACCACCTGATTCTATAATTGACATTTTGGTTGGTGCATCATAATCTCTCCATCCATCAGTTTTCATTTTGGATGCATTTCATTACAGGTAGCAGACATTGGTACAGTACCCTCTAAATAGTCCATGCTGTACGTCATTGGTGAGAGAACTGGGTCTGTCCTCATACTGGGGATTGGACTCAGAACATCACATATATCAAGGAAGCTAGGGCCTTAGGCCTTTTTTTATGTTTGTTTTTAAAAATTAAGTTAATTTTTATGTGTGTGTATTCTTGCATGTGTGTGTACATGTGTATGGAGGTCAGAAGTCAACCTTGGGTGCTGCACTTATTGGCATTTTTTTTTGACAGTGTCAGTTGTTAATTTGGAATTCACCAATTCAGCCAGGCTGGTTGGCCAGTGAGTCCCGGGTAGCCACTTGTCTCTGCCTCTCCAATGCAGAGGTAACAAGCCCACACTGCCACACTCAGTTTTATTTAAAAACATGGGTTCTGGAAATGGAGCTCAAACCTTCATGCTATAAGGTAAGCACTTAGCCTACTGAAGTGCCAACCAGCTCTACTCAGAGAATTTTTAAAGGTAACAATTTACATGTGGGTCTTTATATATGTGTATGTGTACATACACAGACCTATTTATATGTTGCTTTAAAATACATCTATATTATTTTAAAATATACATTATTTATATGTGCTATATACATTTAAATGTATTATCTTAAAATTATGTGTATATGTCTCTATAAGTGTGTGTGTGTGTGTGTGTGTGCGCGCGCGAGTGTGCGCACGCACATGTGTGTGACTGTCTGTAGAGGCCAGTAGAGAATATATGATCCCTGCAACTGGAGCCTCAGGAGGTTGTGAGTCATCTGGTGTGGGGGTTAGAAACAGAACTTGGGTCTTTTGCAAGAATAGCTATGGCTCTTAACCAGTGACCCGTCTCTCTGGCCCCTAAAAGTTAAAGGCAGGTTTTGGCTGTGTGATGAAATGAGTTCTGGCAAATGTTTGTACTATGTGATACAAAACCCCCATGGAGACACAGACCCTCATGGCCTGATATGCCTGTATCTAGCCACTTCTTGCTGCTGAGTGCTGGGCAAGCGGCTGCTATCAATAGGCATTGCATTTTAAGTCTTGTTTAATTTTAGTTGATCTTCACCTAAATCTAGGAACCATTCTTTGATTCTGCCACTGGGAAACTTTCGACTATCCTGAAGCAATTCGCATACCAACCCACTTAGAGATTCTGTGGAGACTAAGTAGAGATCAAGTATTTCTGAGGAAATCTGTAGTTAGTTGATGGGCTGCAAGTTCACAAGACGGAAGAGTTGGGTTCTGTCATACATGCTGGAGAGGTGGCTCGGCCAATGAAGGGCTATCCCCAGCACCTGCGTATGTTGTGGGCAGGCATGGTGGCCCGATTGTAAGTAATCTCAGTCTGAGGGAAGGAGAGGTGGGATTCCCAAGGCAAGTTGACCCAGTTAGACTAGACGAGTCTGCAAGCTCTGGGGGCAGCAGATGGCCCTGCCACAGTAAAGAAGTGGGGAATGATCGAAGAAAACATCTGGGTCAACCTCTGGCTTCTGCTTACACACACGCACACACGTGCACAGCACTGTTCACACCCAGGACCCCACACATGCACATTTGAAAAGACAGAGGATCTTCATTTGGAGGAAGATGTGCTGGGGGTTGAACCTACAATCTCACACACGGAGGAGCCAGTGCAGGGCTGGAGAAACGGTTCTCCCCCCAGCAACTGTTAGCTGCTGTGTGTCCTCAGTGAGGGACAGGGGACATGAGCCTCGAAGCTCCCTGGAGAGAACGCCGTGGGCTTGATCTCGTGACAGTCTCATGTCAGTCACCACAAGTGCTCTGATTTCAACCTTGCGACAGCTACCTCAGGCCCAAATGACAGAATCTCATAACAGCAGCGCTTCCAAACTTTCTGCAGTATAAGACACCCTCCACCCATTTAAAATTAATGTCTAAGGTGTGATGGTATATACTTGTTATTCCTGCACTCAAGAGGCTGAGGCAGGAGGACCACCAGTTTGAGGCTAGCCTGGGCTGTATAGCAACACCTTCTCCCCCACCCAAAAAGGCAAAAGCAAACGTTAAAAAAGTCTAATCTGTTATGGATTGATTGTTTTGTAAAATATAATAAAAATTAATTACTAGAAAATGGAATTTTAAAGAAGACACTCAAGATACAAGCTGGCCGATCATGCTTGGCTACCATGACAATGTCAAGTATGCTATAAAGTCTCAAAATGCTGAGTCTCCATTTCTGTTACCTGGTTTGGACTGGTCTATGCAAGGACGGAGCCCCACATGCCAGACTGTGGGTCACTTCCCTGCAGAGAAGACAGCTTGCTGACGCCTGTGCCTGTCCTGAGCTGGCTCAGCCAGCCTGAAGACATTAGAAGAGGCAAGATAAACATCATACTGGTCACTTGGATGCTCACAAACAGGGGCTGAAGTCAGCAGCTTGAATGCTTCAGGCGTGGGATGAGACTGTAGCTAGTTGGTAGATGTGTGCACATTTTCTGAGGAGAAATGAACAAATGGTTCTCCATCCTGAGAGCGCATCGACAACAGGCCAAAGAGGTGACCCCACTAGCATTCAGCTTGGGGACCCAACGGGCTTCGCTGGGGTTCCTTACAGGAGTGTGGGTGAGGGGTTAGTGACAGGAGCATGGCTAACTCAAAGGCTGCTGCATCACCCAAAGCCAGCCTCGGCCAAAGAGTGACAACCTTGGGAACTGCACCCTTGCGACTGCTCCCTGAAGCCCTTGCATACAGCTCCACAGGCCGACGCCTCCTCTCCCCAGTGCCCACTGCTGCTTCGCCTTATGAATCTTGTAAGTTTTATCTTCTCTGGGGCTTGTGAGGTGTGCTTGCTTCCTAAGGTTCATGAGTTTACTCCTCCCTCCCTTCCTCCAGGTTTCAATTCAGAGTAAAACTTGGCACAATAGCAGAGCATTCGCCAAACACTTCAAAGCCTTGGGTTCCAACCTCAGCACCTCATAAACCTACTCAGGAGAGTAGGCCAGCACCGGGGAAGTGGATGTGAGAGAATCATGTCAAGATCATCCTTAACTATTATCTTAGTTAGTGTTCTACTGTTGTGTAGAGACACTATGACCAGGGCCACTCTTAGAAAGCATTTAATTGGGGACTTGCTTACAGTTTCAAAGGTTTGATCCTTTATCATCATGACAGTGAGCATGGCAGGAGCATGGCACTTGTGGTGCTGTCTCAAAACACACGGTGGAGGACGTGTGAGACAGCTGACAGGCACCCATTACCAGGAGTGACAACTGAGTTTGATCCCTGGGACCCACATGGTGGAAGGAGAGAAATGACTCCAGCTCTCTGACTTTATACTTACAATGTGATGAGTACACACACACACACACACACACACACACGTAGATACACCTGGACATACAGGTACATACACAGACACACGAAGGTCTTTACTATTTTGGGCAGGAGTGAGCATTGAGGGGCAGATTAGAAGATTCTACAATCTTAGAAGAGAACCATGAATACAGTTGGGGCATCTAACTGGTTCTGAGTTCTCAGAGCTGCTCTAGATACACAGACAGTTTATCCCGCCTTGTCAGGGAAATTGACTTCAAACTTGGAGTTCTGTATTCAATGGGATAATCAATCAAGGGCAAGCAAAGCAAACGCATGCATTCTTAGATATGCAGGGGTGTTAGCAATTCGCTTCCCACGGTCCTCGGGATGCAAGTTTCCAGAGTGTAAACTAGCATAAACTGAAAAAGAAATGTGACAAAAGGAGAAGACATGGTATCCAAGAAAGGCTGATAGACACCCAGGAGGATAATAAGCAGGATGAAACAGGGGCTAAGGAGATGGCTCAGTGGTAAAGTGCCTGCTGCTCAAGCATGAGGATCTGGGTTTGAGCCCCGCCCCCCCGTGCCCATGTGATAGCCAAGTGTGACACTGAATGCCTATAGCCTAGTGATGGGAGATGAAGAAGGGAGGATCCCTGGGGCTCGCTGGCCGGCCAGTCTGGTCCAACCAATGAGCTCCAGGTTCACCGAAAGAGTCTTCCTCAATCTATATGTTTAGTGATGTTGACTTCTGGCTTCCACACACATGTGCACACATATGCGCAGGTGCATTTACATGCACATGTGCCCACACATACATATGAAAATATAAAAAAAAGAACAAAAATAGGAATTGTCTCAAACACTGTGATAGTTAAATCTTCATTGTCAACCGATGGGATTTAGACTCTCTATGGAAACAAACCTTGGGCCAAATCTGAGAGGAATTTTCTAGATTTGGTTAATCAACTCAGGAAGACACATCCTGACATAGGCTGAGGTTCTCAGCTGAGTAAAGAGGAGAGTGAGTTAGGCATAACATTTTTTTCTCTCTGCTTCCAGATACCATGTGACAGTCACGGCACATCCAGACTTAAAGCTGCAAGTCAACATAACCCCTTCCTCTGCTAACCTGCTTTTGCCAAGTATTTTGCCAAAATAATGAAAAAACTTAATTAATATAGAGATTTAGGAGAGAAAAGTCAGTATATATCACTGATTTCAGTAAAAAACCAAACAAATGAACAACAACAATAACAAAACAAAACCAAAACCCTCAACAGCTAACAGAAAGACCCTACATACCAAAAAGAACTGCATAGAAATGTCAAGGTAGCATGCTGAATTAAGTTTTAGGTCAGATTCACCAAGATTTGGTGAAAATAGGTCACTCTTAAGGACTCTAACTAGAAAGGGAATAAGTAGGGCTATACATGTATCCCCCACTTGTCACAGTGTGTTATAGTACTCAGCTTCCCATTACTGTAACGAAATACGAGAGACAGGCTGTATTACGGAGTTATAGAGAAAATAACTCTATTTAGGCCATGGTTAGGTTGACCAGAAGTCCAAACAATATAGCACAGGCTCTGTCAAGGGCTGTGGTTGGCCTGTCACTTTGTGGGTGGAATATGTATATCTCTTGGCAGTGGTGTATACCTCTTCCTAGAAAGCCAAGAAAATGCAATCTTGAAGCCTCCTTCCCAATGACCTTATCTAATCTAATCACTCTCTCAAAGGCCACACTTACAAATGTCACTGTTGGGTCAGGTTCCACGCTCTTAACCATTAGTAGAAGACCTGGTGACTTAAACTCTCGAATCAGCTCCAAAAGAAAAATTATCTTCCAAACATTGCACTTTCTATTCTGGAAAATTACTGTTTCTGCATCTTTCAGGAAGCAAAAAGAAGGAAGTGTGTGTGTGTGTGTGTGTGTGTGTGTGTGTGTGTGTGTGTGTAGGTTGCTTTCCAGTGAGACCCAAGAATCTGCCTATTTCTGTGCATGGATCACAAACATGCATCACTATGCTTTGGTTTTTTTTTTTTTTTGGCATATATTCTGGAAATTGAACTTAGGTCCTTGTGTTTGCATTTCAGATGCGTTACTGAATTAATTATCTCTTCAGATGTACAAAGTACATAAAGCCTTGTTTCAGAAAGTGTGTGCATGTTGGTTAGTTTTTGTCAGGTTGAGACAAACTAGAGTCATTTAGAAAGAAGAACCTCATTTGAGAAAATCATCTCCACCAGATTGTAGGCTAGTGTTTGAGGCATTTTGGGGATGCAGGATTAACCTGGGAGTGCCCTGCCATCGTTGGTGGTGCCACTCCTGGGCAGATTGACCCTGAAAGGTGAGCCTGGAGCACAAGCCCCTAAGCATCAGTCCTCCATGGCTTCTGCTTCAGTTCCTGCCTCAGCTCTTGGCCTTGAGTTCCTACCCTGGCTTCTCCTTTGAATGGACTATAAGTTGTAACGTGAAACAAACTCTTTCCTCCCCAAGTTGCTCTTAGTCAATGCTTGGTCACGGCAACAGAAACCAAGTTAGGACAGTGTCCCAGTGTAAGAAAAGCCAGGGAAGGCCACACTCGCTTTATCTCTTGGTCTCCTTGTCCTCACATATCCACACTGTCACAGTTGGGTGGCTGCTATAGGGCTACCCACACATTCCAACATGTTCAGAGAAACATCTCTGTTTTCTTTCTTCTGGGCCCCTTGTGTGTGCTAGGAGAAGGAAAAATCCCTTTAGTTCTGTCTGACTGAAATCTAGCCCAGCTCAGCTCAGCCCTCCTTTGGTCCTTGTAGGCAGCATCTGGTTGGCCTTTCTGGAATGAAGGCAATCTCTCCTATAGCTAGCTCCTTCCTCTAGCTTCTTCTCCTGGTGTTTGAGTGTGTGGGAAAAGGGAGGCTGGGTGTCCTGACCCTCCATTCCATAGATTTAGGTGTCTAGTTAGTGGCCCCTGTTCACCGGGGGCCACCTGGCTAGAATAAAATGCATATTGACACCAAGATCTTGGATGACATAAAATATCATTCCTCTCTGAGGGTCTCCGGTGTCTGACCAAGCTCTCATCTTCCCTGGGGAATGAAGAGCAGCTTGGGAATGAAACCTCTCTTAGGTGTGGAGACAGACATGGATACAGCACTGTATTTGCAAGCAGAACCAAAATCCTTCCATTCCAGCCACTCCTTCTAAGGGACCCGGAGAAGAAGTCAGCCTCCATGTCCCTCACGCAGGCATCCATGTGGGTGCAGTGTTCTGAGAGTTTGTCTCCATTTGAGCAGCCACAACCAGCCCTGAGATATAAGCACATCCTGGTGAAGCGTATGGAGGAAAATCTACCCAGCCTTACCACATGCTGGAGTCCCTGAGCCTGAGATGTCTATGGAAGCAGCTTCCTCTTGGAATGTGACTTCTACCATCAGCAGTTAGCTGTGGGCACCCTGCATGAGGACTGCCTTAGAAATAGAGAGGGTGATTTATTCCTGGCATTCCAGCTCTCAGGAGGTCGCTGAATGTTCAAGAATGGTCTGGGCTAGTTAGTAAGTTCCTGACCAACCAGGGTTGCAGTATGAGACCCTAACTAAAATACAAAACAAAAAAAAGCAATAAAAGGGGTGTGTGTGTGTATGTGGCTTGGGAGACACAGTTTGCTCAGTAAAATGCTTGTGTACAAGTTCAGATCCCCCAGAACCCACATAAAAAGCAGGGTGTGGTGGCAGATGGTTTTAATCCCAGACCTGTGAGGCAGAGACAAGGTGATCTCTGAAGCTTGCTGACTGCATAACCATACACGCACACACACGCATGCACGCGCACATGCACACACACACACACACACACACACGGAGGAAGAAGGGAGGGAAGGAGGAGGAAGGGAGGGAAGGAAGAAAGATAGCTAGATAGAAGGAGAAAGAGGGAGACAGGAATGGAGGGGGAGGATGGGTGGGAGGGGAGGGAAAGAAATAGAGAGATGAAAGGGAGGAAAGGGGGGCCACCCGAGTATGGATCAGTCTGGGCCAGATGCAGAATTTGATTCTGCTTCTCAGGTGGGTCCCAGTCCCCAAGTCCTCAGCTTGCTTTCTGCACCCCCTTTCTCCCTATTATCTCCCAAATCTTCCCTGCACAACTGCACACATCTCCCGTTTTCCATTCCTTTCCTGTGACAAACGTCAGCTTTCTACGCTAACTTAGGGTTCCCAAAGCCCCCTAAAGTGACCAGAGAAAGGGGAAAGATGAAAGGCTGAGATTTTCCTGGGGGTGGGGGGCAGGACTCAGCCTCTATCCCAGTGCCCTTTCCAGACACCAAATGAAATGAGACCAGGTGCCCAGGGGAGCTGTGTGTCTGTCTCTTCAATGACCCTTGCTTCACTCAGCCCCCTTCCTGTCTGCCCCTCTAGAGAGCCATCCCCTGCAGCTGCCGCCTCGACTCCAGGAAAATCATTCCTTATCAGAGCAGCAGTCACACGCTTGGGACAGCAAAGAGGCATTTCACAAACTATTGATCTGAGAATTAATAATGCTGCTTTCTTCTCCCAGATGCTGCCCCTAACTGCCATCGTGCCTGTGATCACCCCTTCAAAATAGCTACACCAACCCGACAGAACCTTCCGGCCTTAATTATGTTTTACATACTTTTAGGCTTTTATGACGTTATTGCTCTCTCTTGCCCCTGCAAGCTCACATCTCTTAATTTCACATTGTTTCCCTGCCATCCCCCTATGCAGAGAAAATTCTAGAAAGGCATTCATGTGCCTGTTTATGGTCTCTCTCCACCAATAAAAAATAACCTGCCAAAAGGCCCATTGGCTTTTTGTTATGCCGAGTTTAAATGACCCTTGACTTGTTTTAGATACTTTTTTTCTTCCTTTCTTTCTTTTGTTAATGCAATAATGTTATTGCTTAATTCTTCCAGAAAGTGTGGCTTCCATCCAAGATAGAAGTGTTCCCATCTGTAGGCTGGCAATAGACTCAATAATTCTCAATAGCTTGAGTTAGGAAATACTTTATCGCCGGCTGTATGTCTCACTCGAAATTTAATCCACAATTGCACCAGCATGGAGGCACTTTTGCGCAACAATTGTAGGTCAAGACCAGAGCACTGGGCTGGAGAGGTGGCTCGATGGGTGAAGGGTTTCTTCTGCAAGTATTAGGATTTGCGTTTGGGTCCCCAGAACCCACATGTAACTGGATGAAGAAGCACATGTTGGTCATCTCAGGTCCTTTGTGGAAAGGTGGGAGGCAGAGAGAGGAGACTCAAGCCTGTGAGTTCACTAGTTTTGTGCAGACAATTGTGAACAAGAGACTGTTTCAAACAAGCGGGATGGTGGGGACCAATATCCAAGGTTGTTCTCTGATCTCAACACATGCATCATGGTACACGCGCACACTCACACACCATATGTACATACACCCACCCACACATACACACACATATGCACACACATACACACATGTGCACACACATATACATGTATACACACATGCAAACATATGTGCATGAACACACATACACATATGTGCATGTACTCAGTTGTACAAGCACACACAGATCCATACACATATATGCATGAATACATATATACACTCATGTATGTAGTCATTCATGTACACATACATACATACACACATGTGCATGCACACACACGGTTTTTTTTCTTTTAAAGACAGAGGTGCTACTTGGAGGACTGAAGGGTTTGGTTCAAGCTTCACTGGCCCGTTCTCCCTGGCAGAGGTACTATCTCTTGCAGTTGGCAGATGATGTTGGTCACATGAAGAACCTTCCTACTTCCTGCTTTACTTTTCTTCACCAGAGCGGTACCAAAAAGATGGTTGCTGGAACCTGACCATCATCTTCCCTGTCAGTTAATCAGTATTAGGGTAATTGGCACGTCACATCCATTTTGGTATGGCGGATACACTCGCTGTTCTGCATCAATAATGAATAATCACGTAATGACCAGCGGTGTGTGTGAGTGATCAGGGCCGGCACATAATGGATGCTTTGTTTGTCTTTGGGGACTGTATTACCAGCGTATAACTGATTAGGTTTTAAAACGCCCTGGGTTACCTGAGGCCTGAAAGGTGTTCCATCAAGCCGATCTGCTCTTCTCCGCATGGAACGTCAGGGTGCCTGGATCTTTGCTTCTGGTTCCCAGGTTTTAAAAATGGAAGCTATGTAGCCCTGTGCATCCATCACCATGTCCGACAACTGCTTTTTTCTTCCCTTCCCCCAACTTTGCTTTTAGAGACAGCATCTGGCGACACCCAGCATTGGCCCTGAGTTATATCTGTTTTTAGCACAGTGTGCTTGAGTGGGCTAGTCAGGCCTCATTAAAAATACGAATGTTGTGGCTTATGGAATGGGCCACTTTAAACACAGGCATCTACACTCCAGTGCTTCTCAAACTGGTTTATAGTAGTCTGGGTTTTTATGAGGCATCTCTCAGTACGTGTGTGCACAAGCCTGTGTATTTCCCGAAGGCTCAGCCAGGCACTGACTTAACCAGCTCAGTCCAGCTGAGGGAGGAGCAAACCCTCTGTGAGCAAAGCAACACCCACCTGTCAACTCATCACTATGGATGCTAATGTGTGACAGTGACCATTCCATAAAACGCTGGGTGGCTTTCTGAGCCTGAACATACTCAGACTTCTCCAGTTTAAGTCTTAGGGTATTTTGCATTATGTAAAATTAAATGTGTTTTTAGTACTCTCTCTCTCTCCCTGTAGTGTGTGTGTGTGTGTGTGTGTGTGTGTGTGTGTGGTGTGTGGTGCGTGGAGTGTGTGTGGTGTATGTGGTGCGTGTGGTGCATATGTGTGTGTGTGTGTGTGCATATACGCACATGCGCAGAAACACTGAACATCTACCTCCATCACTCTCTATCTTTGAGGCCAGGTCTCTTGGAGTTTATGTTTTTCAACGAGGCTAGCAGCCAGCAAACCATAGCAATTTCTGTCTCTGCCACTTCCCTTTGGTGTTGGGGTTATAGGCTTTTGTGGGATCATACTCAGTTTGCTATGTGGGGTGCTGGGATCCGAACTCACGTCTTCATGCTTGTCCATCAAGCACTCAACCATTGAGCCATCTCCCCAGCCTAAGCATCCTGTTACATCCTTTACTTCATTACATTGGTTGCATGAGACCATTTTCATGCAAGCATATTTTCACGAAATATACATGTGCATGTTCCCCACATCCCCACTGCCCTTCCCCCTCCCACCAGGCTCCTTTGATCCCTTAGATTGTTTCACATCTCCCTTCACTTTGCTTGTATCTATATCAGATCTAGATATAGATATGTATTTGATGTATCTGTATCAAATCTAAGACCCACAACTGAAAGAAAAACATGGCGTTTGTCTTTCGCAGATGGACTTTGCTTAACATGGCGCCCACTTCCCTGCAAATCACACCCAGCATTCTTCTTTACAGCTCCACTGTGCTCACAAACAGCAAGGACTTCGTTTATTCTCCTGTTGACGGACCCCTAGGTTGGCTTCAGTGACTTAGCAACTGAGATGCACTGCAAAATCCTTCATGTGCAAGTGTCTTTGCCATATGCCTCTTTGGTGTCCCCCGGCTACTCAGGAGTGCTACTGCTGGCTCCTATGGCAGTTTTGTTTCCAGGCATTTGAGGCCCCCCAATACTGATTTCCGTGCTGGCTGAGCCAGTTTACACTCCCACCAGTGGTGTGGAAAGACTCCATTTTGTCCCCATCCCTGCCAGCATTTCTGTCGTTTGTTTTCTTGATGACTGCCGTTCTGACTGGGGTGAAATGAAATCACAATATAGTTTTAATTTGCATCTCTGATGGAGAGTGTGGTTGAACATTCGTTTTTCCTGTTCATCGGCCATTTGTACTTTGTATTTGGAAAACTCTCTGCAATTATACAATCCATTGATTGACTGGGAAGTTGGACGGCTTGTTGTTGAGGTTTTTAAACTTCTTTGATTATTCCAGATGTGAGTCCTCCATCAGATGGGAAGCGAGCAAAGGTGTTCTCCTGCATTCTGTAAGTGGGCCATTCACTCCATTGCTTCCTTTGCTCTGTGGAAGGTTTTCATGCCATGAGAGTCCACTAGTCAGTCGTTGACGTCATTCCTGAGAGACTGATTCCTGTTCAGACAGACCAACTTCTTGAAGCGCTTTCCCTTGGGTAGTTTCAGATTTCCGGGTCTTAACAATGAGGTCTTTGACCCACGTGGAGCTGGCTTTCTACAGAGTAAGAGATAAGGGTCTAGCTCCATCCTTTTACACGAAGCTCTCTGTTTTCCAGTACTTCCTGTTTAAGATACTATCTAAGAAAAAAAAAGTACCTTTGGGGCATCTTTACAAAAATTCAAGTGTCTGCAGCTGCGTAGGCTTCTACCTGATTCTTCTGTTGTCGTTCATTGATGCAGTGTCTGTCTGGGGGTTGCGTGACGCTGTTTTTGTTACCATGGTGCTCTCCTTTCATTTCTGTTGCTATAGCAAAACAATCAGGCCAAAAGCTATGTAGGAGAGGAAAGGGGTTGTTTTTGTTTACATCTGCACATCACAGTCCAGCACTGAGGGAGCTCAAGAAAGGAGCTTGAAGGCGGGCCTGCTTGCTATCCATACAGTGGAACTCGCTCCCAAAGCAGTGCACAGGAACTACGGAGGAGGCTGCTTGCTGGCTGGCTTCCAGGCTCATGCTTAGCTAGCTTTCTTACAATTCAGGACCACCTGCCTAGGGATGGCACCACCTGCAGTGGACTAGACCCTCTCACATCAATTAACAATCAAAACAATTTCCTACAGACATGCCCACGAGCCAGTCTCATGTAGGTCACTCTTCAATTGAGGCTCTCTTCTTAGATAACTCAAGACTGTATCAAGTTGACGGTTAAAAAACTAACCAGGACATAAGGCTATGTAATGTAACTACCTATAACAGCATATACATCTACCTAACATATGCACACAACATAACATATCCATCACATAAATATGTACATCTATACAGCACATCTCATACATTCAGATACTTTCATACATCTATTCTCCTCCTGCAGGACACATATACTCATGCAAGCCACACCTTCTCACACACACGTTCAAACTCACACACACTTAAACTAATGCATTTAAACTCACACATTCAAACTCAAGTATACATTCAAATTTACATATATGCATTTTCAAACAGCTCTCTCTCTGTGTGTCACACACTCATTCAAACTGACACCACATTCACACACACTCCAACTCATGCACACAGCTACACAACTCTTTAGCACTTTGTTCATATAAGAAAACGCTGAAGCTAACTGGCAGCATAGAAATGGCCTGTATAATTTTGAAGTACCTGACTAGAGAAATTAAATATTTTAATATTTTATTAATAGCTCCTCAGATGCTCTGGGCCTGTATTCTCTGGGCACAGGAATTTTCATTAAAGTGTGGCGTCCCAACCCTCCACAGTACAACCCACCCCAATTGATTTTTAACTATTGATCTCGCATTTTTCAAGTGTGCAGAGCTCATTCGTTACTTGTGATAGCTTTTAGTGGATTCCTTGGGTTTTCTACAAAACCTCGCCATCTGAGAATAGGTACAATTGTATTTCTTCTCCTATCTGGATTCCGTTCATTTCTTTTTCTTGCCTAATTGCCTGGGCTAGGACCGCTAGAAGTAACCAGAGTGGGAGGCCCTGTTATGTTGTCATGGTAACTCATTCTTGAAACAAGGTGTGCTTTGAGGGCACATCTTAAGGGAAAGTACTCTGATAGTGTTTCTATGTTCAAGTAATAAACAATGCACCACTTTGAGGCTCGCATATATAAAATCCAAAAGTAACCCCAGCAGTTGTTTGGAATTCATACTTACTCAAGATTAATTTCCAGGGAGAAGGTGAATAATTGCTGGCACTCTGTAAGATTGCTGGTAGATTGTTACACTTTGTAGCTAATCACAGTTGGTTTTATGGTTACAATGTACCATTTTTGACAGTGCCCAGCATAGAGACGCCTCTCACTACCCTACCCTTGGTGAACCAAAGCTCATTTCACTTCTTCTGAGTCCTTTGGGTCCTTCTTGGACATAATCCTCTCTGGTGCACACACAGGCTCTCCTGTGTGTGCCCCCTTTCCACTTCTCTCACAAGCTAGCGCAGAAGTCCAAGGGCACACACCTTCAGAGTTGAACTGCAGTGCTCGGGAGACTGTGTACAGAGAGCACAGAGTGGTGGGGCTGTAGGTTGCATGTCCTTTGCACATCTAAGCAGCTGGGCTCTGCCTTGGACTCACTGTGTGATTCTGAGTGCCCGTCATTTCTTTCAGTTTCCTTTTTGTATGAAGTAGCTCCCCCACACGCTGCCACCAGCCCAGCCCTCTCCCTCTCCTCCTCTACTCCTCTTCCTGCTGCTTTGCTACTGAACCCGGGCTGGAGCTAGGTGCTCTGCATAAAAAGGAATGTCACCTGCAGTCATCATCTCAATGTTCAAGGTCTTGAGCTGGCCAGGCAGAGATTTTCAGATGCTCTATAGTCTACCCAGAGTTGAAAAAATGGTGAGAGATGGGTTTCTTATACACAGCCTACCCAGAACGAGTACTGTTTCTAGCTGAACAAGGCATGACAGGTTGTTTTGAAAGAGGAAGTGTCGCTTCTGGCTGCTGATGCAGCTGTCAAGGGGGAGGGAGCTGTCAAGCCCTCATCCTTGGACCCGTACCCACTACTGGGGACAGAGCGCCACCTTCCCAAGAGTCACCACCTGGACTCTGTCCCTGGGCTTTCTCCTCTGTAGTTGAACCATGTAGAATGATTCTGCATGGATGGCTGGATGTAATCGAAGATTGCACTTTCATCCCCCTGCCTCCCAGACCCAAACAACCACACAGAAATTGTATTAATTACAACACTGTTGAGCAAATAACTTAGGCATCTTCCTAGCTATCTCTTACATCTTAAATTAACCAATTTCTTTTAATCTGTGTTTCACCATGAGGCTGTGGCCTACCAGCAATGTTCCGGTGTCTTTCTCCTGTGGCAGCTACTTGGCATCTGCCCAACTCTGCCTTCTCTCTCCCTGCATTCAGCTTAGTTTTCCCATCTAGCTGTATTCTGCCCTGCCATAGGCCAAAGCAGTTTCTTTATTAACCAATGGTAATAAAACATATTCACAGCATACAGAAGGGAATCCCACATCATAGGGGACATCTGGTCTCCCAAAGGTCCTAGCAGGACTATTCTATGGGTGCTCACCATGGTCACCATGATGGCTAATCTTTGCCAGTGTGTGTATGCATATGCACATATGTGCTCTTTAAGTCAGAGGTTAATTTTGAATGTCTTTCTTAATGGCTCTTCCACCTCATTAAAAATATCCATCCATCTATCTATCTATCTATCTATCTATCTATCTATCTATCTATCATCAATTATGTGTGTGAGGAGGGCATAGGTGTGGAGAATGAAGGACAACTTATAGGAACCAATTTCCTCCCTCAACTATGTGGTCCAGCAGATTAGGCTCAGGATGTCACACTTCTAACAAGTATGTTTGCCTACCTACTGAGCCATCTCAATGGCCATGCACCTTATTTTTAAAACGATCTTTTCTCATTTTACATTCCCATCCCAGTTCCTTCTCTGTCCCCTCCTCCCATTCCCCCCACCTTCCCCCTATCCCACCCACATCCATTCTTCAGAGAGGGTAAGGCTTCCCATGGGGAGTCAACAAAGCCTGCCACATCACTTTGAGGCAGGACCAAGCCCCCTCCCCTATATCTAGGCTGAGCAAGGTATCCATCCAAAAAGAATGGGCTCCGAAAAGCAAGTTCAAGGACTAGGGATAAATCCAGTGGCCCCACAGACTGCCCCAGCCACACAACTGTCACTCGTGTTCAGAGGGCCTAGTTTGGGCTGATGCAGGTTCCCCTGCTGTTAGTTCAAAGTCAGTGAACTCCCGCTAGCTCAGGTCAGCTGTCTCTGTGGGTTTCCCCATCATGGTCTTGACCCCTTTGCTCATATTATTGCTCCTCCCTCTCTACGACTGGACTCTGGGAGCTCAGTCCAGTACTAGCTGTAAATCTCTGCATCTGCTCCCATCAGTTGCTGGATGAAGGCTCTATGATGACAATTATGGTAATCATCAATCTGATTATAGGGGAAGGCCAGTTCAGACACCCTCTCCACTATTGCTTGGGGTCTTAGCTGAGGACATCTTTGCAGATTCCAGGGAATTTCCCCAGTGCCAGGTTTCTCACTAGCTCCATAATGGCTCCCTCAAGATATCTCTTTTCTTGCTCTCTTTCTGTCCTCCCCCCATCCATCCCATTCCCTCATATTTTCCTCCCTCCTTGCCTTCTCATTTCCCCCTCCCCTTCCACTCCCTCCCCACCCTGGCACTCCCAATTCTCTCAGGAGACCTTGTCTATTTCTTCTTCCCAGGGGGATCCATGTATGCCTCTCCTAGGGTGCTCCTTGTTACCTAGCTTCTCTGGGGTCACGAACTATAGGCTGGCTGTCCTTTGCTTATGTCTAACATTTACTTATGAGTGACTACATACCATGTTTGTCTTTCTCGGTCTGGGTTACCTCACTCAGGATGTTTTTTTCTATCTCCATTCATTTGCCTGCAAATTTTAAGATGTCATTGCTTTGTACTGTTGAGTAGTACTCCATTGTGTAAATGTAACACATTTTCTTTATCCATTCTTCAGTTGAGGGGCATCTAGATTGTTTCCAGGTTCTGGCTATAGTTGAACAAATGTCCTTGTAGTATGATTGAGCATCCTTTGCATATATGCCCAAGAGTGGTACTGTTGGGTCTTGAGGTGGACTGATTCCCAATTTTCTGAGAAACCTCCATACTGATTTCCAAAATGGCTGTACCAGTTTTTATTCCCACCAACAATGGAGGAGTGTTCCTCTTACTCCGCATCATTTCCAGCATAAGCTGTCATCAGTGTTTTTGATCTTAGTCATTCTGACTGGTATAAGATGGTACCTCAGAATCATTTTGATTTGCATTTCCCTGATGGCTAAGAACGTTGAGCAATTCCTTAAGTGTCTTTTGACACTTTGAAATTCTTCTGTTGAGAACTCTGTTTAGTTGAGATCTGTTTACAGATCTGTTGAGATCCGTACCCCATTTTTAAATTGGATTATTTTATATTTTGATGTGTAGTTTCTTTAGTTCTTTCTATATTTTGGAGATCAGTCCTTTGTCTGATGTGGGATTGGTTAAGATCTTTTCCCATCCAATTGGCTATCATTTTGTCTTGTTGACTGTGCACTTTGCCTTACAGAAGTTTTGCATTTTCAGGAGTTTTGATTGTTTCTCTAAGAGTCTGTGTTACTGGGGTTATATTTTAAAGTGGTCTTCTCTGCCCATGCGTTCAAGGCTTCTTGCCACTTTCTCTTGCATGAGGTTCAGTGTGGCTGGATTTATGTTGAGGTCTTTGATCCACCTGGACTTGACTTTTGTGCTTGGGCATATGTATGGATCTGTTTGCATTCTTCTACATGTTGACTTAAGGCTATGACCTTTCCTCTTAGCACTGCTTTCATAGTGTCCCATAGGTTTGGGTATGTTATGCATTCATTTTCATTGAATTCTAAAAAGTCTTTAATTTCTTTATTTCTTCCTTGACATAGGTGGCGATTCAGTTGAGCATTGTTCAATTTCCATGAGTTTGTGGGCTTTCTGTAATTAGTGTTGTTGTTGAATTCTAACATTAAGCCACGATGATCTGATAAGATACAGGGGGTTATTCCATTTTTTTTATATCTGTTAAGGCTTACTTTGTTTCTGAGTATGTGGTCAGTTTTAGAGAAGGTTTCATGAGGTGCTAAGAAGGTGTATTCTGTGTTTGGGTGAAATGTCCTGTAGATGTCTGTTAAGTCCATTTGAGTCATGACGTCTATTAGTTCTCTTATTTCTCTGTTAACTTTCTGTCTGACAGACCTGTCTATTGGTGAGACTGGGGTGTTGAAGACTCCTACTATTAGTGTGTGGGTTTTGATGTGCGATTTAAGCTTTAGTAATGTTTCTTTTACGTATGTGGATGTTCTTGTATTAGGGGCATAGATGTTCAGAATTGAGACTTTGTCTTGATGAACTTTTTTGATGAGTATGAAGTGACCTTCTCCATCTCTTTTGATTGTTTTTAGTTTGAAGTCCATTTTGTTAGATAATAAGATAACTATACTTGCTTTTTTTTTTTTTTTAGTACATCCTCACCTGAGAGTCCCTCCTTCTGCTGCAAGAGAGATGCTAGCAGTTACAGGAAGTGGAAACTTGTTTGAAAGGGGCCTTCTATGATGCAACTTCCATTCAGTGGCCATCAATGATGAGATGGGACTCTGTGGGTGATGTTTTGGGGTCACTCACACTTCTCTAAGGAAATGCTCACTCATCATGGTAAGCAAGTCCAATAAACTCGTAAATTATGTGATTGGACTTGGATGAAACAGTAGCTTGGTCTGCCTCTGGTGCCCGTCTGGGGTGGTGACTAGATGTCGCCCCAGGAGAAGTGGGTGTAACACAGGCTCTCTCTGACTCCTGGCCTGCTACCATGTGAGCAACCAGTGCCACGTGCTCCTGCCGTTGTGGACTGAGCCACTCCGCCACGTCTTCTCCACTGTGTTAGACTGAAGCGTGGAGGCAGCAAGCCAAGGGAAGCCCTTTTCTCCAAGGCGTTTCAGTCTGGTGTTTTGGTCACAGTCACCCAAAGCTAACACAAGCTCTGCCTATCACCTTCTTATGTTCCTCTTCCTGCTCCATATCCCAAGTTGCAAGGGGAACCAAGTTCTATAGGACAAAGCACAGATATTCCCATCCAAATCCTTAGCTCCCGTTTCCCCCAGGCCTTTGCTCTCCTACTCTGTGCCCATGTCACCTGTGCCTGCAGTGAGGTTGCACAGTGTATTGAATACAAATGGCTTCCAACTTGTCATGTGAGCATGGTGTGGGACAGAAGACAAGCTCACAACCAGAAGCAGGTCCATATGTACGCAGTAACAAGACATCCCAGGACATCTGCTCTCCGTGTTCTGAGATTCAGAAGCCCTCTCCCCACAGTGTTAGAATTCTTTTACATCTTATTTTCTGCTGGGTATACACGCGTGTTTGCACATTCATATCTGTGTGCGTGGTTGGGGTGAACATATGCAGGTGTTTGAATATGGAGATCAGAGGACCACCTTAAGTGCTGGTTCACAGGTGCTGTGATGATGTCAAGTTCACACAGTAGAATCACCTGGGCATAGAGTCTCCATGAGGGATTCTCTATGTTGGGTTGAACTAAGGGCATGTCTGTCTGGGATTGTCTTCATTAAGTTAATTGATGTGAAAAGACCCAGCCCACTGTGGGTGACACTATTCCCTAAGCAGGGTATAGAGAAAATGAGATGAGCTCAGGCAAGCAAGCAGGCAAGTGAACATACATTCATTGCTCTCCATCTTTTGACTGTGGATGTGATGTGAACAGCTGTTTGAGCTTCCCACAGTTCCCACGGTGATGGACAAAACCCAGATCTGTTAGCTGAAACAAATCCTTTCTCTCCCAAATTGCTATTAGAGAATTTAGTCGCAGCAACAAAAACAAAACTCAAACAAGTAATTGTCAACTTTTGTTTGACACAGGGGCTTTCATTTTTTTGACACTTCAACGAGTAGGCAAGATTACCCAGCCCAGGGACTTCCCAGGATCCACCTGTCTTCACCTCCCATTTTTCCAGTGCCAGTGTTATAGGTGTACAATTTGACTCTTTATGTGGATTCTTGGGATCCAAACTCAGGTCCTCACGTTTGCAAACAGGGCAAGCTTTTTACCTACTGAGCCATCTCCTCAGCTCCCATTGTCTGTGTTGAGCTAAAGGTGAGAGGAAAAGGGGAGAGCTCTGATCTGGAGGTGTCAAACAATGCTCCTCTGAAGCAGGAGTCCCAACCCTACAGCGATGTCTGCTTCCCTCTGACCTAGTGCTAACTGCCAACTTGACACAGCCTAGAGACACCCAAGATGGGCATCTCAATGGAGGAATTGCTCAGATCAGGTCAATCTGTGGTGGACTGTCTTGGTTGCAAATTAATGTGGGAAGGCCCAGCCCACTGTGGGCAGTAAGTAACACTCCCTGGGCCAGCAGTCCTGGGCTGTATAAGGAAGACTGTGAACAAACCAGTAAGCAGTATCCTTCCATGGTTTCTGTTTCAAGTTCCAGCTTGAATTCCTGTCCCAACTTCCCCCAGTGAGGGACTGTGACCCGTAAACTGAAATTAACCCTTTCTTCCTCCCAAGCTGCATTCAGTGGTGGTGTTTGTCATAGCTACAGGATGAATGAAGCCAGAACACCCTCACAATGGATGATGGGCCATTGGGGCCAGAGGTCACACTCATGAAACATCCTATCATCCCTCCACTTCCTGGGTGCTTAATAGTTCTGCATAAATGCTTTTCCCAAAGTCAACAAGTTAATGTTACCAGGACTGGTGAGAGCCTTGGACAGCAAAGAAACTGAAAAGAAGATTTGGCTGAGATTTATTGGGATCAAGTTGAATGCTGTCTCTTCTTTTGTTTACTCGCTTTGTTTCCAAAAATAAGCTTTGGGAAAACAGAGCATTAAGGATGAAAGGTGCTGGAGGGCACCTGAAACTGAGGAA
>JAQHUG010000097.1:3101790-3114054 GCA_028555095.1 Dicrostonyx torquatus
TGAGGGACCTGGGTGTGGCTCTGCAACAGAACACTTGCCTACCATGTTCAGGCCACTAAATAACATCCCTAGCACCACAAAGAGAAACAAAACAAGACAGGAAAGAAGCCCTTGGCAGGCCACCATCCTAAAGAGGGTGATTCCTGTTCCCGTTTGAGTTGATTTCTATGCCTGTTCTCAAGGCAGCCTTGCCCTCGTGTGTTCTCCTGTGAGCGCTGTTGTTTGTTGGATTAGAAGCTGTGAGAGAGCAAGGATCTTGCAAGGGCTGTCTTCCCAGCACTGGCAAGACCCCCAGAACTCTACTGATGTTCTCCTCTGCTTCCTTCCCTAGAGTAGAGCCTGGTTGCTTTCTGGGGGGAAAAAAAGGAGAATAAACTTGTTGAGCTAACTACAAAGTTCCTCCTTGACAGCCCTATTTCTTTTGGGCAGCCTTGAAGAGAACCAGAGATTTCTTTACAAGGAAATAAAAAGGCTCGCATTCCTAATGGGCACAGAGCTGCCCTGTGAATCTAGCCTTCAGCTCGCCTGCCAGGGATTTAGAGAGACAGATGGCAGAACTATTACTGTTTTTGGAAGTTGAAACAAATACCCCTAAAGTCCTAGATCCAAGGGACTTCCTTCCCAGGGGAGCCGGAGCTAACAGTGCTTTGGTATAGAGCTTTCCTTGAGCCCAGTTTTGTCCTGCTTGATGTCTCACAGCAGCTCTTAAATATGCGAGCAAGTTCCTTGAACAATGGTAATTCAGTTTCGATTGCTCCTCACTGGTAGAACACAGCAAATGAAGATGAACAAGATTCATAGGTATTTCCAAGCCTGTTGCACTATGAGCAGAATTAGCTTTGGTAAATAAGACCCTCCTGACAAAGATGGGGATGTCAGAAACTGCTCTGGACCCTGGAAATGAATTCAGTGGCTAAAAGGAACCAGCCGGCAAGAGGGGAATGGGAATTTGGTAGATGGTGTTGTGGTGGAGGCAACGTGGAGGCAGAGAGCCGAGCACTGCTCTCCCAGGAGTACAACACAATATGACGATTTATTCTTTTCTCTCCAGCATCTTTCACAGAGAAGTTTAGCAAAATGCCCCACAGCTAATTACGGACTTCCTGTGCAAATACAAGCAGAAGTTTGGAATTTATCAAATGGTTGATATTGGGAGACTCACGAGGTTCATTGTGGAGATGGGCAACTGGGTCATCCAGGGGAGCAGCAAAGACACTGGGGACCAGGAGCAGAGTGAACCCTCAGAGGGATATAGTGCCAGAGGGTCTGGGTTTTATTGAGAAACTAAAGAGACACACTAAGAAACATTTGACAAAACCAGGAATGGACACACCCCTGCCAGAGTGGACTGATTGGAAAGAAAGGAGGCTCGGGGCCAGTTCTGTGTGACATGCAGGGACAATACCTGAAGGACATGCTGTGATTTAAAGGACATCATGGGCAAGAAAGCCAAGAAAGTCTTTGGTGACAGTAGACAGAGGCCACTAGAACAGGTATCCCTGAATGAGGGACATTGCTGGGGTCATGACCAAGTCAGGCTAAAGACAAATGACAAATTAATTCTCCAGAGGCTTGTTAGGAGGTGTATGCCAGTTAGGACTAGGAGGGTCAGTCAGACATGGGTGAGAGCCCATTCAGCAGGCAATGGATAAATCATTCATTCATTCATTCATTCATTCATTCATCCATCCATCTATCCAAGGAAGACAGGGTCCTATGTAGCCCAGGCTGGACTCCAAATCCCTTAGGCAAAGATGGCACTAAATTTCAGATCCTCCCAAGTGCTGAGATTGCAGGCAAGCAGGACTGATCCAGTCTATGCTGGTGCAGGGACTAAAACTCAGGGCTTCCTTCCCTTCCTCCTTCCTGCCTTTCATCTATCTCCCCTCCCTCCCTACTCTTTCTCGTCCTTTCTCAGCTACTTTCTCTGCTAAGAGGAACACTGGCAGTTACTTTAACATTTCTAACTCTTCCCAGTCAGTTTCTTTTGAAACAGCTGGAAGACCAGGCAGAAAGCACTGAGCATCAAGGTCAGGCTGGGATAATAGCCACAAGGTGACTGTTCACGTTGGCAAAGAGAATTACGACCCTCCCTTCCTACCCATCCTTCTCTGATGGCCAGAGAAGATGGAGATAATATTTACTATTTTGTCCTCACACACCACAGCGGAGGCAGCAACCATATATTTGAAAAGCAGGGACCTGCTATCTTGAGGTGGGGAGTTGGGCCAGAATGCAAGTGGACTTTGGTATTATTAATTCCATTAAGTGTGACACACAGCAGGACTTTCTCCCTTAGTTATGGGGTGCGTGCGTGCGTGTGTGTGTGTGTGTGTGTGTGTGTGTGTGGTTTTGGGGAGTCATATATCTTGGTAGGTTTAAGGTCTTTTAATTTATCTGGCTGTGTGGTCTATGTGCCTTTGTGTGCATATGGAGACTGGAGGGCAATGCGGGGTGTCTTTCTTGATTGTTCTCCATTATATTTTTTGAGACAAAGTCTTTCACTAAACCTGAGGCCCACCGATCTTGCTAGGCTGTCCTGCCAGCATGCTCCAAAGATCCCACTGTGTCTGCATCTTCGGCTGGAGTCTCAGTCATATGTCATCTTGCCTGGCTTTTTTCATGGGTGCTGGGGATTCAGACTCTGCTCTCTGTGTTCGTGTGGTAAATCCTTCACCAACTGAGTCGTTTTTCCAGCTTCACTTTGCTGGTTTGAAAGAAGAGCTCTCACTGAACCTGAGTTCACTAAGTAGGCTAGGCTGGCTAGCTTCAGGGTCACAGGCTTGTACCACCATGCTTATTTGCTGTTGTTGTTGCTATTTTGTTTTGTTTTGTCTGATGCTTTTGTAAGCAGAAGAGTTGGTATTGTTCTCAGGGTTTGGGCTCTTTTTTTGGTCAAATGTGACCTTAAGTGACAGCTCTGCCCCTGTTGCAGAGCCAGCATGACCTCAGGGTGGGCTCTTTTTTCCATTCAGCAGATTTGAAGACTGTCATTTTGCATTTTTTTGCATGTCAGACCCCCACCCCCAATACACTCCTTGATAGCTTGTGTCATTTCCTGAGGAAAATCCTGACAACAGCTCGGTGAATTTTCCCTACCTTGGCTGCCACTCCTGTGAAAGCTTGGTAGTGGGGTGGCCTCTCATGGACTTCCCACTGCACGTGACACTGTTCTCACTCACCTTGAAGAAGGGCAGTTCAGGCCCAGCTCCCCTTTGCTGAATCCTCCCAAGTCACCCTCCCGCCCTGGCAGCAGGTCCTAGAAACAGGTGCAGACTTTGAGTAAGTGCATTTTGCCAAGAACTCTGAAAACCTGCATCCCACTTACTGGCAGTGATGGATGAGCCTCTCTGCCGGGGACGAAGCCCTGGTCATGGACCACTGATGTGTTAGGAGAAAATTCACAGTGTAACATTTACTTTCCAGCTACAGGGCTTGGAGCAGAAGGCCACAGGAGCTGAGGGGCGGTCCACCTTCCCAGCAGGTGGCTTTTGGGTTGATCTACTATTCACAGCTTGTATGCACTGAAAACATGAAAGGTCTCTGGACGCCCGGATGCTTGTCCTGGGTCCCCAGTCATGCCCAGGCTCTAGAGAAACAGTGACATTCTCTGTTGGTGCAGTTAGTCTTGCCGACACAGGCAGAGATGCCTTCTCTTTTGTGGCTGAGGAAGTCTTTGTCACAAGACAGCAACCAATGACAATGACAGAAGAAACAAGCTTGGAAGTTGCTGAGGGCTGATGGGAAATCGTAAGGTCCACCGTCTCAGCTGCTTGGGTCCTCTCACTCTTATAAGAGATTCCCCTGGGGGACTTGTGACAGGAAGGGGTAGGAAGGAAGCTGAGGTAAGCTCTTTGCTTCAGCTTCCCACTCTGTGCAGTGGGGTGGCCAAGCATTCATACCAGGGTTGCAGGCATGTCCAACCTCTGGACATCTTAAAGAGACCTTGTCAGCTATGGAGTTCATGCTGGTTGGGGGTGGGTTAGGGGTGGGAGAGGACTCAGTGGTTAGAGCTCTGGCCACAAAACTGTAAGGACCTAAGACCAGAACCCACATAAAGAAAAACACTTCTATGGTAAGATGCGAGGTGGAGGCAGGAGGATGCCTGGCCTGGCATACACAGCAGCAAATCAGAGACTCTGCCTCAAAAGAGGTGAAAGGCAAGAAGGGGTCTCCATGAGGTTCCCTCACCTGTCAGGTCAACTATTGTGACTCAAGCGCTTGGTCCCAAGATGGGAGTGTTGTTCTGAGAACTTGTGGAAGACTTCAGAGGTGGGTCCCAGCTGGAGGAATCAGGGCAGAGAGACAGGCTGTGGAAGACTACACCCAGACCCTGCTTCCTGCCTGCCTTTGTGCTTCCTGTCCACCATAAAGAAGTTCCTCTGTCACACATTTCCACCACCATCCTGTTCCACCCACATGCACAGGCCAAGCAACTACGGACTGAAAGCAGAGAAACTGTCACCCGATAGAATAATTCCTCTTGAAGCTGTTCAGTGTTCCTTGGGGTATGTGTCATGGTGATGGTACAAGTCACTATTACAAGAGGTGGCGAGATGCCTTAGGGGTTAAAGTGCTTGTCTTGCAAGTTTGAGGACCCGAGTTTAAACCCTCAGCACTCACCAAAAGCTGGATACAGTAGTGTGTGTCTGTAAGTCCAGTGCTTCAACTGCATGATGGGAGGGCAGACAGGAGACTCCTTGGAATCCCACAGGCTAGTTAGCCCGCTGTGCCCAGAGAAAACAACCACAGGACCCTGCCTAGAACACGATGGAAGGTGAGGACGGACACCCAATGTTGTCTTCTGACCTCCACATGCCAAGTCATGATGGGCATGTACACACACACACACACACACACACACACACACACACACACACACACAGAGAGAGAGAGAGAGAGAGAGAGAGAGAGAGAGAGAGAGAGAGAGAGAGAGAGAGACTTATACAAGAACATTTGAAGGCCAGCTTGCCACCCCAGCTCCTGCCCTTCCTCACACGGACTCTTGATCTCAGCTCAGAACACGTCAGGAATCTAAACCCGGGATGCAGTGCAGGCAGACAGTGGTGACATTCCACCTGCTCCAGGAGCTATCACTTCTCTCTTACAATGGTGGCAGGGTCCGGTCCAGCACGGGAAAGCACATTTGTTCTTATTTCACCAGGGGCCCATTTACTAACTGCTCCCAACCCGTGAGCTGTGGCCTCACTGGGAAAAATGGCTTCCTGGTGCCTCTCCAGACCCTCAGCTGTTTGTTAGCATCTGGGCAGTCTCTCAGGGCCTTCAAAGGATGGAAATGCACTGCATCCTTTCTTTCCTTTTGTGTTTGTTTTTAGCAGCCAATGGGAGTGTACCACAGATTTTCCATGAAGTCTCCCATTGCAGGGTCTTGCTAATTAATGAGTGGGCTAATTAATCTATGTGGTAAATATTTATGCGTGGTATCAGTTATGTTCGCACAAATGTGGTCACAGTACCTGACAGGAAACAATGCAAGAAAAGTTTGATTTATTTATATGTGTTTTTGTTGTTGTGTTGAGAGAGAGAGTACACATGAAGGCCAGAGGTTGACATCAGATATCTTTATTAATTGGTTTCCATCTTAGTTTCTGAGGCAGTATTCCTCACTGAACCTGGGGCTTGTTAGTTCAGCTAGACTGCCTGGCCATTGAGTCCCGGGCATCCTCTTGTCTCTGCCTCCCCAGAGCTGGCATTACGACTTTATACCACCCACAAACTTTATATGGGTGCTGGGAATTGGAACTCAGGTCCCCATGCTTGTGAAGCAAGTACGTTACTAACTGAACTGTCTCCACAGACCCAGTAAAAGGTTTATTTTGCCTTCCAGAAGGCTCTCAGTCTATCACTTAAGGGACAGTCTGGTTGGAGCAGCTTAGCCTGTGGTACTGAGAGCAGGAGGTGAAGTCTCCTTATATCCTCCAGGACCAGGAAGAAGAGAGAGCAAAGGAGCAATCCTCTGCTGGAGAAGATGCTGGCTTGTGTCACATCCATCCTCTGTATGTGGCACCTGTCCAAACAGGGCACAAGGGGGTAGATGCTGACACCAGCCTGAGGACAGCCCTGGGTGTCCTGTATTTTCGGAGTCCTCTCTTGGTTGCCTAAGGCTTTGACTGGAGCCTCAGAGGAGTGTAATTGCTTCTTACTAATCCTGTATCCCTGCCCCCTCCTTTCCTTGGGATGAGAGAGAGGGGGGAGGGGCCTGTTTTAGATGTAATTATGTGCCCAGTAATGCTGAAATCCCAACCTGTGCATGCAGCCTTACGGGGAAATAGGTCCTTCGCATATAGCCAAGTTAAGACAAGGTCCTCGGGCAGGCGGGCGGTGGTTCATCTTAATTGCCACCTCTTGAGAGTTAGAATCATCATGGGATGGTTGGTGGCGGGGACCTCTGGGCATGCCTATGAAGGAGTTTCTAACTTGGGTGAACTGATCACCCTCACTGGAAGCTCCAGGCTCATCCTATGGGCTGAGGTCCTGGACTGAAGAGAAGGGCTGAATGTTAGCTGAGCTCCTGCCTTCATCTCTCCTGCACCATCCGTTGGAACTCTCAACCTGATGCAATCTAGAATTGCTTGGGAAAAGAGGCTCAATGGCAGGTTCTCTAGATCAGGTTGGCTTGTCTTCATGTTGGTGTGTGGGTGGTTGAGTGGGAGAGGGGACACCAGTGACAGGACGTTGTCTTTGTTGCCTTACCCTGTGCAAAGACCCAGCCTGGAAGTGGCCAGCATCATTCCCTAGTTTTGGAGCCTGGATGTGTAAGAGTAGAGGAAGCCAGCTGGCTGCCGAGCGCCCCTGCATCCAATTCTCTCTACTCTCGATCGTGGCTGTGATATGACTAGCTGCTTTACATTCTTGCATTGATTTCCCGGCTGTGACGGGCAGGAACTATGTGCTAAAGAAAAAGCCTATCTCCCCTAAGAAGCAAGGGTCATCAAAGGTTGGTGGCAGATGACCTGAGGATGGGAAAACCCATTTCCTCCTTCCCAGTCCTCAGTAGGAAACAAGTTGAGACCCCTTGATCCTGATCAGGCCCCTACAGCATGCCATATTACTCTTGAGCTGCCCGGCCAGTGACACTTCCTTGCAGCAAGTCTGGCTAACTAACTCGAGACTCAAGAGATGGCTGGTGAGAGACTGTAGCTAGGCCATGAGCCTATCATCTTTCCTCCACTTATGTGTGTGCAAATGTGTGTGCCGGTGGGCACGCATGTGTGTGCACATGTGTGGAGGCCAGAGGTGGTGGCTAAATGTCTTCTTTCATCAATTGTTCGCCGGGTGGAGACCTCAGTTCTTAAGGTAGGGTCCTTCACTGAGCCCAGGATTCATAGAGGTGTCTAGGCTAGCTGGCCAATCCACCTGTCTCTGAGTCCCCCAATGCCGGGGTTAGAAATAAATGTGTTGCACCTGGCTTTAAGCATATACTTATTCTTCGAGAATTTCATATATATAAGAACACATCCAAACCCACACTCCTGCACACGCAATCACAGTTAGGAGTATAAAAGCCTCCGATTCTTATCTGTGGGAAATCATGAGGCCCTGTGGTGTCAGGATTCCACCCTCCACCCCAGGCAGAGGTAACAAGTCTCTCCACCATGTCTTCTTAATCTGTTGTAACAGTTAGTGTAGCTCATATCCATGGGTGTGAGGCTGGAGCATGGTGATGCCTTTGAAGAAAACTGGTTCTCCTCCCTTTGCAGCCATCAGCTACCAATCAGGGATGAGGGTGGAGCCTGTCCATGCTGGAATATAGACTTGACTTGGCTTGACTGTGTGCAGGCAAACGGCGGATCATGTCCAGAAGCCAGTGCTCCAGATAGGGCTCTCTTTGCCGTCTCCTGCACGGTTTCCACACTGTTCCCTGAGCCACGGAGGAGGGTTTGTTATACATGTCCCATTTAGGGCTGAGCACTCAGCAGTCACTTTTTCTTAGCACTTTGATGTGTACTATGGGATCTGGGGATCCAAACTCAGGTCCTTGTGCGTACACAGGAACTGAGGCACCTCTTCAGTCCTTAAAAGGATGCAAAAAAAGAAAAATCTGTTTCTGGGAAAGGAAGAGCAGTCAGAGAGTTGGGTCAGGTTTGCCCACTGCCAACAGCCCACAAACTCGATGCAGCTTCAGGCTCCACTTCCTGTGCTGCCCGTGGGTGGGCTGGGGTGTGTGGTTTCTGTGCACCAAGCTAGGGAGCCGGGTGAAGCTGGAGTACCCATCACTGAGGAACAGAGGAGAGCAGGCTAGCAGTGTGTGGGCTGCAACCCTGTCCCTGCCTGCGTTACCCTGATGGGTACTCTGTCCCCTCATGCTTGCCCCAGACCTATATCCCAGGAGGCAGCAGTCCTGCCGTGAGACAGGTTCGGGAAGGAACTTCAGTCGTGTCTAATGTGTGCAAAAGAGGGAAGCTTCGAGAAGGAAACATAAAAACCTGAAAGCCTTTTCAAACCAGGTGTCTATGAAGAATTTAGTCCCAGGGGCAGATGCCTATGTGAGTGTGTGTCACCATTATTAAAGTTACAATGGCTCCCTCTTGAAAGAATTTAGAATGTCACTAGAACATTCTAAAGACAAAAGCCAACAAAAGAAAGAATCCAAGTATGGCAGCATGGCCTGTAATCCCTACACACTGGAGACCGAGGCGAAAGGATTGAGTTTGAGGCTAGCCTGGGCTACGTAGGAAGACTGTTTCAAAAAGAAAAGGAAACAAAACAAAACAAAAAGCGCAGCCAGCCGTTATCTTTGGACCTGAATAAGGCTTAAAAAAGATGATTAACATAATCACAAAAGTATGATTTAATCCGTGCAAGGTTATAAATATTAATTGAGAAAAGACGTTATATCGGGAATGTTATTATACACTATCATGTTAATTTTATGAAAATCAGTCTGCACAGCACGCATACTGGTTTTCTTTTCTTTACCTTTCTCCTCGGCTTTTGCTGGCAGTCTCAGTCTTACTGTGTAGATGATTACTTCCTGTTTTAGCTGCTACCTCTGCCTGGGGTGGAGGGTGGGATCCTGACACCACAGGGCCTCGTGATTTCCCACAGATAAGAATCGGAGGCTATAGAAGAGGATAAAGGGGTTGAGCTCCAAGCTGGGCATTTACACTCCTAACTGTGATTGCATGTGCAGGAGTGTGGGTGTGGGTATGCATATGTGTGTATGTGCACATGTGTGTGGAGGGCAGAGGACAACCTTAGGGGTCAGTCACTACTTCCTGTCCACCTTGACTATTGAGGCAGAGTCTCTCGTGGGTCTAGAACTGACCTTGTAGGCTAGGCCAGGTGCCAGGTGTCCACCTGCCTCTACCCACCCCAGCTCTGGGGCACATGTGCGTGCTGCCAGACCAGGCCTTTTTTGTCATGGGTAATGGGAATCCGGACTCAGGCGCTCATGTCTGCACAGTCGACACTTTGCAGGCTGAGTTGTCTCCCCAGTCTTTATAATATGGATTTGAAGTGCATCTGTACTTTTAGAAAGATCTTAGACTTCAACACAAGGAAAAGCCACTTAAGTCCGAAAGGTCAGAACTAGGCTGGTCTCAAACCCACAACCTTAGCCTTAGTTCTGGGTCCTGCTGTGTTCTGTATCACCTTTAAGCCCCCAGCCTCCCTGGGTGGTGGGCTGTAACCATCACATTTTACAGGTGAGGAGACTTGGGGTACAGGATGAGGAAACCGGCAGATGTCGGAAGCTCAGCTGTGTGGGTCAAAATGTCAGCTGTTGAACTGGGACTGTATGTAGTTCAGTGGGCAGAGTGCTTGCCTAGCATGGACAAAACCTGCACTGCCGAAATGGGTGATGCTTGCCTAGAAGCACTGGGGAAGTGGAGACAGGGCGTGATCTGGGTCATCCTTGGCTACATAAGCGAGAGTTCAAGTCCAGCTTGGGTTACATGAGACTTATCTAAAGTAGATAAATAAAATGTCAGTGGTAAGTGGATCTGGAATTGAAAGCTTCAGCAGGAGAATAATACACAGTGTTCACTGGTACGGCCTCCTCCATTGAGAGCATCCGTGCCCCTTCTCAGAAACCCAGGAGTTCTCAGTGAAAGGAGACACAGCATGTTTTTAGATTTTTAGCAGTCAAAGAAATATGTTTTGAAGGCATCTACACTTTCTTTTCTTAAAGCTTCATTAACTGTACCCTTCAAGGCTCTGTTCTAGTTTCTACAAGATGGGTAAATAGGCAAAAGTCTTTTATAATTGATTAATTATTAATTAAATGTAGCAAAATGACAGTGACACACCAGGAGGGTAGGGTCAGGGAGAGCAAACAGGAAGTTACATTTGGAAACCATTTCGGCTTGTACAGAAAGATCTGGAAGCCTGGAGACAAGCCCGTCACTGTAATCCGGGGAGAGAGCTGCAGGATTGCTGCCCATTTTTCTAATTTGTGAGCTTCGAGCTGAGCATGCAGCCTTGTTAGGGAGCTAATATGGGATGAAACGGGACACGACAGTGTCAGGGAGAACACGCAGTTCCTTAGTGAAGGTCTGAAGAGCGATCAAGCTGAATTAATTTCTAAGCGACCCCATGACAGATTCTTGATTATGATCCTCAATTAGGGAAAACACCCGTTCCGCTTTTGTTTAATGTCAGGGAGTTAGGAAGCTGCTGGGCAGCCGGCTGCAGACAGCGCCTGGGCAAGGGGGTGGGGAGGCCAGCCCCATCTGAGGCTGCAGCTGTGGGGTCTTTCTCAGGGGCTCTAAAGGAGGTGTGAAGGTGGCTGGGGATGGTGGCTCAGTAGGTAAAGTGGCTCCTGGTCAAGTGTCAGGATCTCAGTTCAGGTTCCCTGGATGCTGGGGTTGTGCACATCTGTAATCCAGTTCTTCTGGTGTCAGAGGGGTGACAGAGAAAAGAATCCCCAGAAGATGATGGGCCAGCTACCCTGGTGTAGGCAGGAGAGATTGGACTAGTGATTCTGCCTCAAGCAGAGAAAGAAGATGCAAAGAAGATGGCAAGGGTTGCCACTGAGGTTGTCCTCTGACCTCCACATGCATGGCTGCGCTCATATATACAAACAAATACACACACACCATGCATGTCACACATATGTTGTACACAAAACTACACAGCTCTGTCAAGGCTCAAAGGAGGAAGCACAGAGGTATAAGGGAACAGACCTGCTCTGTGAAAATGGAAAAAAAAAAAAAACCCCAGCCAGGTTTGGTGTTACAGGACTGATACCTCAGCATTTAGGAAGTTGAGGCAGGAGGATTGTGAGTTCAGGGTCAATTTAGACTAAGTAGTGAAATCTGTCTCAAGAACCCAAAGCTGGGCATAGTGGTAACACACCTATAATTCCAGCATTGAGAGGATGCAGCAGGAGAATTGATCTGAGTTCGGAGGTCAGACTGGGCCACATAATAAGACTCTTGTCTTTAAAAACAAAATAACAGGAAAGGCAGAGACTTGGGGACCCTTAGGGCTTGCTGGCCAAACAACTTAAAGTACTTGGTGAGTTTCAGGGTCAGTGAGGGACCTTGGAAGCTGTAAAATAGACCAGTGTCGGAGGAATGGCAGCAGAAGTTGATCTCTTGTTGACTTCTTCACATATATGTACACATACACAATACAACAACAAACAGAAGTGTATCTGCATGCACATTAACATGTATACATACACACATAACACGGGAAAGGAGGGACAAAGTCTTAGAGCAGATACATGTGCCTTCATGAATGAGACAGCCAGGCCAGAAGTCCAAATCTTGTAGGGTTTTCTCTAGATCACATGAGAAGTCACTTCTGTCCAGTTGGTGACAAACCATAACCAGGGTTCCTAGCATAGTTACAAAACCAGAAAGGCTTTCGACCTTACCATAGCTTTGGATGAGTGACCTCATCTGGGAGCCTGGGCCCCTTCTTAACCCCTGAAGCTTTCTTCCTTCAAATCCAGAAAAGAACCACATCTGTGGCACAGAACTGTCTTTCCAGACACTCAAAAGGCTGATGCAGGAAGATGGAAAGTTTCAAGTCTTAGAATAGAGTCCAAGATCAACCTGGGCAATTTAGAGTGAGACTCTATCTCAAGATAAAAAGTAAGAAAAGGGCTGAGGGTGTGGCTCAGTGGTAGAGCCCCTGCCTAGAATCCCCCAGTGAGGGGCTGGGGTGTGACTCAGTGGTAGAGCCCCTGCCTAGAATCCCCCAGTGAGGAGCTGGGGTGTGGCTCAGTGGTAGAGCACCTGCCTAGAATCCCCCAGTGAGGGGCTGGGGTGTGACTCAGTGGTAGAGCCCATG
>JAQHUG010000097.1:3136502-3146618 GCA_028555095.1 Dicrostonyx torquatus
CCCCAGTGAGGGGCTGGGGTGTGGCTCAGTGGTAGAGCACCTGCCCAGAACCCCCAGTGAGGGGCTGGGGTGTGGCTCAGTGGTAGAGCATCTGCCCAGAATCCCCCAGTGAGGGGCTGGGGTGTGGCTCAGTGGTAGAGCCCCTGCCTAGAATCCCACTGAGGAACTAGAGGATTGGCTAAGTCGTAGAGCCATTATCTAACATGTTTGAAGTCCTAGGTTCTATCCCCAGTAATAAAGTAAGCTGAGCTAAGCTAACTAAAATGAAAGAAAGGAAAAGGAAAAAGATAGACCCAAGCAAAATTGACTAAAGAGTAGGGGATTGTGGCTATAAACAGAAAGAGGCTCTGAAGGGCATGGTGTCATGGAAATTCCCACAGAACATTCCCATGGCAGTTGCAAGAAGCCTCCGTCATAGGCTGTAAAGCTCCTCCCACTTGAAACAGGAGGGACCTGTGATAACGGGACACTATGGGGGATAATGTGTGGTTTCAAAGGCTAGATACTAAGGTGCCTTGCAGACTCTTTGTTCTCTTGAGCCATAGCTCTGGAAGAAGCTGGTCACTGAGCTGTGAGGATATTCAATGGAGAGGGATGAGGAGCTGGGGGCCTCCTGCCCAGTACCGCCTAATAGGTTGGCCTTGGTACGAGATCACCACAGCGGTGGATAGCTTACTGTCCATAGGCCTTTAGTAGAATCAACAAGCCCTACTGACATCTCCACTGTGGCTCCATGTGAGGCTCTGAACCAGAGTGGGGGTGCGGGGTGGGGGAAGGAGGGCATTCGTGTCCTGCTTAGTTTTAACTGTCAATTTGATAAAAGTAGAAATACCCAGGAAGGTATCAGCTGTGGGACTTCCAAGATCAGACTGGCCTGTGGGCATATCTGTGGGGATCATCCTGATAGCTAATTGAGATAGGATGTGCCACTCTACTCTGGGCAGCACCATTCCTTAGGCAGATGGCCCTGGGCTGTGTAAGAGAACTAGCTGAGCAGCAGGAAGCATCCTCCATGATTTCGGTTTCTGCATTACTTCTTTGGTAAAGTGAGTTCCTTGGTTGAAGGTCACACAGTGTGAAATAGCAAGCAGTCCAGCCTTCAAGTTCCTGCCTTGACTTCTCCCAGTGGTGTTCTGTGACTTGGAAGGGTAAGCCAGATAGAGCCTTTCATCCCCTCAAGCCACAGAAAGGAAATTAGAACAAGCTTCCACCCCACAGAAATGGTGTGACCCATGTCTTGTTACATCTAAATGCCTGAGTTGGGGAGATGGCTGTGCAAACATGGAGACTTGAGTTCAGATCCTCAGCTCCCACCTGAAAGTGGAACATGGTGGGGAGTGTCTATAATCCCAGTCCTGGGGTGGTCAAGACATGTGGATCCCTGGGTATTGATGGAAAGCCAGTCTAGCATAATTAGTGAGCTCCAAGTTCAGTGAGAGACCTTGTTTGAAAACAAGGTGGAGACTAATGAATATTGGAAATTAATCTCTGGCTTCTATCTATGTGTGTGCACATGTGCTCACATGCAAACACCATTACCACCAACCTACATACACACACACACACACACACACACACACACACACGAGAGAGAGAGAGAGAGAGAGAGAGAGAGAGAGAGAGAGAGAACTGTGAAGGTGGCCTATTCACAGTGATGGGTAGACTGTTATGTTGTGACCCTATTGACTCCCTATCCAGGTAAGGCCAGCTCTTTGTGCAGGGCAGGGATGTGGGCTCCAGGAGGGAGAAGGTAGCTACTTGCTTGAAGAGACAGCCACGGGCTGCTGAGCTTGGAGGTCAAAGCAAAGACATTTGAGGGGATACAGGATGCTCCAACAACATCTGTAGGCACACTCTTAGCATCACAGAAGAAGTCAAGGCAGGGACTCAAACTAGAACTTGAAGCAGAAACCATGGAGGAAGATGGCTAGCTGGCTCGCCTGCCTAGGGAATGATGCCACCCACAGTGGGTTGGGGTCTCCCAATCAACTAAGACAATTCCCCAAAGACAGGCCCACAGGCCAGTCTGATGCAGACAGTCCATCAACTGAGACTCATTTCCCAAATGTCCCTAGGCTATGATAAGTTAGCAGTTAAAGCAACTTAGGATACCATGTTAAAAAAAAAAAAAAGTTGGGTATGGGGGTATGATTTTGTATTCCCAGTGCTCAGGAGGTAAAGACATCCACGGGGCTTGATGACTGGCCAGCAGAGAGTAGCTCAAAAGTCAAGGCGGATAGTAATCAAGGAATAATACCTGAGGTTTACAAGTGACCTCCACATGCATGTGCAAACTTACATACTTGTATCCAAGCACATGCATTTACCTGCACTCGTATGAACACACACACACAACACACAAAGTATTAATCTCCAAGGAAATGCATGCATTTCCAGGGCTCAATCCCAACAGGGCCTCTCAATACCCTGGAGCTGGGGAACAGGCACAGACCTGAGAGTTTAGAGGAAGCACTGCCTTGTTACACAAACCTGCACTTCCACCACAGAACGCACTGTATTGATTTCTGTTTAATAATGACAGATGCAGCTTGTGAGCTCTTCCTCTGATGAATCCAAGCTGTCAGTCAGGTAGAGAGCAAGGGCGAGCGGGAAGCATGGCTGCTGCATTGCTATTCATCGGACGAATGGGGGACTGCAGCATCTTTGAGAGTGATCGATGCAGAGATGGTACAGAGCCTCCAGGTAAGAGGCTGGCTTCCAATACTCGAGTCCTGTCTGGAGATCTTGCCTGTTCACCCATTCTCGTGTCTTCCTTCTCTTGAGCCCCCGTCCTCAACTTGAGTGAGGCAGTTACCTTCTTTCAAGCTTGGTGTCTCCAGCATCTTCCATAAGCACCTTTAACCCCTCTGCTCCCTGCTCTTCTACCTGTCCCCGCCTCCAGCAATGAGGCCAAACTCTTTGCCACGTTGTATGTATGACTTGTATCTTTGCCAAAAGGAAAGTGTGCATGTTATGTGAGTGTTCGTATGTTCTCACACATGTGGAAGCCTGATGTGAACTTCAGGTGTTGTTCTTATCTACCTTGTTGTTTCTGAGACGTGGTCTCTCACTGACATGGGACTTGCCAAGTAGAATGGGTTGGCCATCCAGTGAACTCCAGTGAGTCTCCTGTGTCCATTGGGTTGGCCATCCAATGAACCCCAGTGAGTCTCCTGTGTCCATTTCCCAACACTGGAATTACAAGTGTGTACCACGGCAAAGAGGAAGGCCTAAAAGGTTCTGGATAGACAACACAATGGAAGACAGTAGAACCTTGGGTGTGACGATAACACAGCATCTAGGACTGCCCAGGATAGGAACAACTGGAGAACCACCATAAACAGGCTGTTCATGCATGCTTAAGCATTGCCGGGGCATAAATGATGGTGATGACGACAACCACGCTTGGTGTTTTAAAAACTGTTAGTTGATTGTGTGCATATGTGGGCATGAGGACATCAGGAGTTAATTCTCTTTCTACCTGTTCCAGGGACTGAATTCAGCTTGCCAGGCCTTGTCCTAAGGGTTATCTGTCATTGGCCCATGCTTGACTTTTAACAAGAATTATTTTTCTTTGATGTGTATGAGTCTGTGTACCACATGCATGTAGTTTCTGTGAAGGCTAGAAGAGGACATCAGATCACCTGAAACTAGAACTATGGGAGGTTATGAGCCACCATACAGGTGCTAGGAACCAAACCAGGGTCTCCTGGAAGGACCAGCAAATGATCTTAATCACTGAGCCATGTCTCCGGGCCCCACAGTGACCTTTAAGTGGGTTCTGGGGATTGAACTTAGGTCCTCATGTTTATGTGGTTAGCGCTTTACTGATTAGGCCAATTTTTCAGCTTCCTTGCCCCACCCCACCCCCCAAGATAGGATGCCCTCACTGCATGTAAACCAGGATGGCCAGGAACTCACTATGTAACCCAGGGTGAAGTCCTCTCCTGCCTCGGTTTCCAAAGGGCTTGGACTATAGGAGTGTGCTAGTCTGCCTAGCAAGAGGATGCTTTCCTTGTGCTTCTGAAGTGCTGCTGTGGGGACTAGTGGCTATTGTTCACAGAGGGAATCAAATAAAACCTCCTCATGTAGAAGAGATTCCTGGAGTACATGCATTAGCCTCCAAGTGTCCCTGAACTGTTCAAAATGTCACCAAGGCCAAGATGTGAGGAGATGCTGTTCCTTTCCCTGAGTGAAAGTCAATATAATTGTCACTGTGTGGCTTCCTGTTGGCTGTGCACAGCTCCTGTCTCTCCATGTTAGCAGCACTGAGTACCTGAGTTAGGATGGAGGCTCATGCATCCTCACAGAATGTCCTAAACCTTGAGGTCTCTGTCTTGGATCACTACTCATCTCACTGAGCATCTCTGAGAGATGCTTGAGAAGCAGAGAGGGTACAGAAGCATTTTCCCTACCTGGTGTTTGAGTCATTTCTCTCCAGCACATGGACATGTGGTCCAAGGGTCAACTGACAGCCTCTGGGGATAAAACTCAGGTTTTATCAGTGTATGATATCCACATGTATGTGTGTCCACATGTAAGTTAGCATGCACATGTGTTTAGGTCAGAGGTTGAAGTTGGGTGTCTTCCTCAATCATTCCCCATCTTATTTTTGAAGTAAGGTTTCACTGGAACCCAGAGCTCGCCATTGGCTAGGCTGTCTGGCCAATAGGCCCCAGGGACCCACCTGTTCTCCACCTCCTCAGTGCTGGGATTATAAACATGCAACATTGCTGTCTTTTAACGTAGGTGCTGGGGATGTGAACCCAGGTCCTCATACATGTCTGGCAAGCACTCTAGTGACTAAGCCATCTCCACAGCCCAGCATTAGTCATTTTAAAATTCCCCAGGTGGAGGGCTGGTGTAGGAGGGTCCTTCTGTATTTCTGTTGTTTTCATTGGTTGAATAAAGAGACTGCCTTGGATTTTTGATAGGGCAGCCCTTAGGTGGGCGGAGTAGACAGAACAGAATGCTGGGAGAAAGGGAAGTTTAGCAGACGCCATGTTTCTCCAGCCCAAGATGGACTTTGGTTAGACTCTTACTGGTAAGTCACTACCTCGTGGTGATACACAGATTACTATATATGGGTTAAAATGATATGTAAGAGTTATCCAGTAGAGGCTAAAACTAATGGCCAGGCAGTATTTAAATGAATACAGTTTGTGTGTAGTTATTCCGGGTATAAGCTAGCCAGGGCCAAAAGCAGGCCCGTGGCCGGGAGCTGGGTGCCAGGAACATAGCCCTCACAGCCCGCTAGCCTCATACTACAAAGGGCCTACAAGGTAACCCAGAAGGTAAAGGCACTCAACACCAAGCCTGGCTACCTGAGTTCAGTCCTTGGAGCCCGTGTGGTGGAAGGAGTGAACCCACTTCAGGAAGCTGTCCTCTGACCTCTACATGTGAGCCATGATGGGCCTCCCAAACAAATAATTATATGTAATAAGACTATTTCCCCAAGAGGAGATGGGCATGACAGGGCAAGGCCTTGGGAGGCACTTGAGAGGATGAGGCAAAAGGACACCCCCGCTCAAGGACAGCTTGGGCTATGAGTGAGATGTTATCTCAGAAACAAAAACTGGGATGAGGAGATGTTGTGGGATGTCCTTCTGCATATGTGTTGCTATTATTGTTGATGAATAAAGCTGTTTCAGCCAACAGCTTGGCAGAATAAAGCCAGGCGGCAAATTTGAGCAGATATATATATATATATATATATATAGAGAGAGAGAGAGAGAGAGAGAGAGTAGGCAGAGTCAGGGAGAAGCTGTAAAGGAGAAGGACATGCTGGAAACTTACTGGTAGGTAACAGCCTCATGTCAATACCTAAATTAATAAAAATGAGTTAATTTAAGATGTAAGAGTTAGTTAATAAGAAGTGGGAGCTAATAGGCCAAACAGTGTACTAATTAATATAGTTTCTGTGTGATTGATTATTCAGGCCTGGGCAGCTGGAAAGCAAAAGCTCAGTCTCCACCTACAAAATAGTGCCCACTGTCTGGGGCATGCATCCACATAAGACCTAAAAATGCTTAAGAAAAAAAATTAAAAAATGGGCTTCTAGACCCATAAAAATGGGAGCCAAGCATAGCTCCTTGGTACCCACATTTGTTTTTCAGGTAGGCACTGTTTGCTAGTAGTGAGGAGAGGTGTGGCTCCTTTAAGAGAAGGCTTCCTGACTCAGTATTAGCAGCAATGCTGGCAGTACAAACAGGTATGACTCTTTCAGAAGGTTGAGCATTTGAATGAGCTTATGAACAGCATGCTACTAGCTTTTTGTTTTTTTTTTGGTTTTTCGAGACAGGGTTTCTCTGTGGCTTTGGAGCCTGCGCTGGAACTAGCTCTTGTAGGTCAGGCTGGTCTCAAACTCACAAAGATCTGCCTGCCTCTGCCTCCCGAGTGCTGGGATTAAAGGTGTGCACCACCACTGCCCGGCTGCTACTAGCTATTTAATGGTGACATGGACGCACTGAATCCCTGGAGCTGGAGCAATGAACATGGCTTACAGAGGCAGTGAGCATACCTTTGCCATGCTGATTGGGGCAGAACCAACAGGCAGGGTCACAGAGTTAGTCCTATCCATGCCCGCTTAGCATTAAAAAATAAAAGGCACTCCTGGTCAGAAATTGATTACAGACAGGCAATAAAAACAGATTCAGACAAAAAAAAAAAAACCTTTGAATTGGTCCCAATGTGTTTTTTAAAATGTACATAGTCTTGGGAAAGAGAGAAAAAAAAGAGTAGTTATAAAGAGAAGAAAATAGTTTTACAAAATAAAACAAAGTCTTTAAAGAGACAGTAAAAGCAATATAGAAGAGTACAGACAGTCATAGATCAAAGGAGCAAAGATGGAATATACAGAGAGTATGGATTATGTATATTGTGTTTTCTTTGAATGTTTTAGCTGCAGAGAGACATCTGTTTCTGGGGCTGCTAAGCAAAACCAACATATATATTTTAAAGGTATCTTGACTTCAAAATTTGTGTCTAAGGATATGTTGTTTTGGAAAAGAGGTTCTGCTTTTGTTTCCACAGAAGATGAGAATCTGTGGAGTCCTTCCAGGTTAATGTGGTTTTATGGAATAAGATCCCCCAAAAGATCTCCATTAACCCTAAAAATACTTTGCCCAATAAACATCAGAAAGCATTTTGGAGAAAACAATGCCCAAACTCCCAAAATGATTATTTATAAATGTTTGTTTTCATTTAAAGGGGGATATAATATAGAGATGAAAACTTTGCATTGGTCTGGGCTTTCTTTGATTTATTGACACAAATTTAAGGTCAATTTTGTTATATGTATATTTCTACTCTTGTTTAAGGTATTATGATTATACAACTCATTAAAAATAAATAATTTATAGATAGTCATCTATGATACTCAAACTTGTATTCATGTTAGTTAGGTTTTCTAGATGTACAAAGATATATTTCAGATGGATAGATATTCTTTAAACCTTTCACAGATCTACAGAACTATGGCATTTAAAATGTTATAAGAACTTATACTTTCCTCAACAGTGAGACATGTCTGTTTCTGTCAGCACCAATTACTTTAGAGAGGTTGATGGGTATTGAAAAAACTCATTATGGAATTGCCTTCAATGTGTCAAAGCTAGATATTTGGGCAAGAAACTCCTTTTGCCTGGACTGCCTTATGGTATGCTGTATCAACTGGACATGCAGGACTCACAGAAAAGTGAACTTTCCAAAAGTTAGGATGGTCCTTAAGGGTTTCTGCTTCACAGAAGAAACTGCCAGACATTCTGCAGGACATAGGAGAAAATGACTGACAAACTGCCAATATAGGCAAAACAGGCTTTCAAATTTCTTGCTTCATGGAAAAGTCTGCCAGATACTATGGGTCTGTAAGCTGAAGATGGATGCCCTAACATTACAGAAGTACTTTGGGTGATTATCCAGGCAGCAAGATGTCTCTGTCAATTCTAGAACTTTGGAAATTGCTTACAATGCACTTCCTGCTTGGTTAGGTAATACTATATCTTTCTGGGGTCTTTGTAAAGTTGAAGACAAATAGTTACAGTTATAGTTTTCCTTAGTTATGATAAAAGATAAATTAGATAGGAAACTTTAGACTCAGAAAGAAATATTGTAAGTGTAATTCTAGCTTGATACCTGTTTTGTTGTATGTAATTTTACTATGTTAAAGTTAAAACCTTCCTTTTTTAATTAGACAGAAAAAGGGAGATGATATGGGATGTCTTTCTTATATATGTTGCTTTTATTGGTTGATGAATAAAGCTGTTTCAGCCAATGGTTTAACAGAGTAAAGCCAGGTGGTAAATCCAAACACAGACATATAGAGAGAATAGGCAGAGTCATGGAGATGCCATGTATCTTCCAAAGGAGAAGGACTTGCTGGAACCTTACTGGTAGGTTACAGCCTCATGGTGATACATAGACTAATAGAGATGGGTTAATTTCAGATGAAAGAGTTAGTTTTAAGAAGCCTGAGCTAATAGGTCAAACAGTGTTGTAATTAATATAGTTTCTGTGTGATTACTTGGGTCTGGGTAGCCAGGAAGCAAAAGTGCAGTCTCTGCTTACAAGGAGGGGACTCGATGGATAAAATGATTACTGCACACACATGAGGACCTGAGTTTAATCCCCAGCACCCATGTGAAAGATCTCAGTTTTAGAAAGGTGGATACAGGTACTCTCTAGGGCATTGGACAGATAGTCTAGCTTTAGTCAGTTAGTTCCAGGTCCTTGTAAGAGACCCTGGTTAAAAATATAAAGGGGATGGATTGGTCAGGCATGGGGTACATACCTTTAATCCTAGCACTTGGGAGGCAGAGGCCAGTCTGATTTACAAAGTAAGTTCCAGAACAGTAAGGACTATAGAGGGAGACCCTGTATCAAATAAAGATTAATAATAGTAATAATAATATAAAAAGTAAGTAAATGTTTTCCAAGGAGCAATACTCAAGTCTGTATAAAAAGCAGGAAAGAGAGTGAACCCTGTTTCAAGAAACTTCCATCATGTTCCTCAAATTCCCTTTCTCCACCACCCCAAAAGAAATCTTTTCTTCATTCAGGTTCTCCCATAAAATGAGCCACCCTAAATGCCACCAAAGAGACCCTCCCTTAGAAGTCTGACTGCCCTAGAGCAATGGTTTCCAACTTTCTGAATTCTGCAACCCTTTAATACAGTTCCTCATGCTGTGCTGATTCCCCAACCATAAAATTATTTTATTGCTGTTTGATAACTGTAATTTTGTAACAACCATGAATTATACTGATATGCAGTATATCTGATATATGACCCCCAAAGGGGTCATGACCCACAGGTTGAGCATGGCTGCCCTAGGGTGTGGCATTTTCTTGCAATGAACCTCCCAACTCCTCTCTTTGTCTCATCCCTGAGTTCTTCATTTGATGGTGGTAAGAATCTGTGAACATTCTGTACAGACTTCAGTGCCCTGCCCATTTCCAGCCACCACCCACTAGCGCAGTCTCTATTACTCTTCCTTCTTGGAAACAGTCAATTAGGGCAACTCAAGGGAGAAAGGGTTTTTTTTTGTTGTTGTTGTTGTTTTGGGCTCATAGTTTAGAAGGGTTCAGTCTGTCATGGAGGTGGGATTGGCTCACACTTGTGGCAGTGTTGCTGGGAGGGAGCTAGTCACAACAGGTCAGCCATCAGGAAGCAGATCATTAAGGCAGAAGCTTGTGGGGCACATTTCGCATGCAAAGTGTAACACAGTCCTCACTAATGACTAGCCATGAACCCATGAGGTACTCTGAGCTGCCTTAGTCCCCAGATCCTGCGTGACAGTAAATGACTCACATGTTAGTTAAATCTTGTGAATAGGAGGGATATGAATGTAGCCACTGAAAATATAAAAGATGTTGTTGCTTTTCTCATAATGTATTAAACTCTGAAAATGTGTGTGCATGCATGCACATGTATGCACACATGTGTGTGCATGCACATGTTTGGCAGGGTGGGATGAAGGATACAGGTAGATCCCGAGAGCTTGCTAGCCAGCAAGATTAACCCAGATAGCAAGCTTCCAGTAGAGTGAGAGACGGTGTCTCAAGGCAATTAGGCAGAAAGCATTAGAAATAAAGGCACCAATGTTCTATTCTGGCCTCCAC
>JAQHUG010000097.1:3146944-3164254 GCA_028555095.1 Dicrostonyx torquatus
CTCCAGGTTCGGTAAATGACTCTGTCTCAAAAATACAAGGTGGAGAGTGATTGAGGGGACACCTGACTTTGGCCTCTGGCCTTCACACATGCACATGCACCCTCACTCACACATACATACACACAAAAACATGTGCATACACCACACATATATAACACAAACACAGAAGAAAATAGAAACATCTGTTGTTTTCTCTCAGAGTTTGCTAGGCTCTAAAAGAAGGGAACATATATCTGAAGGAAGAAATATTTCTAGATTATGGCTATTTTAAAAATTAGGCTTACCATTACTGGGAGCATCACTGTGGCAACCACACTTACACCTGTGGCTCACCATCAGTGGGAGTATCACTTTTGTACCCAAGCTTACACCCATGGCTCACCATCACTGGGAACATCATTGTGGTACCTAAGCTTACACCTGTGGCTCAGTATCACTGGGAGCATCACTGTGATACCCAAGCTTACACCTGTGGCTCAGTATCACTGGGAGCATCACTGTGATACCCAAGCTTATACCTGTGGCTCAGTATCACTGGGAGTATCACTGTGGTACCCAAGCTTACACCTGTGACTCACCATCACTGGGAACAACACTGGGAGCATCACTGTGGTATCCAAGCATACATCTGTGGCTCATCATCACTGGGAGCATCACTGTGGTACCCAAGCTTACACCTGTGGCTCACTATCACTGGGAGCATCACTGTGGTACTTAAGCTTACACCTGTAGCTCAATGCATCTCAACAAGATCCTTCTTTCTCTTCCATCTTGTCAGGGCTTTCACAGCCTGTGTTCTTCTGTGACAGAAATCTATGGTCATTCCCTCCCAGTACTAATGTGCTGCCCAAGACCTGGCATGGAAACACACTCATCTCCTGTCAATTGCTCATTCTAGAATGCCAGCAGGAAGAGACAGACCCACTCTGCATTTTGATCACGTGGGCTGTGGGCGATTTGCTTTCGGATGAGTGCTCCTGACCCAACTGTTTCTGCCTAAAGTTTCACTCCCGGGAGGAAAGATCTGAAGCAACCGTGTCAAAGGTTGCAAAAGCCTTTACATAGCAAGCAAGGTCTTGCTTAGCAATTGGTAGAGAAAAAAAGAAAGATATTTGCTTCAGGCTGCAGCCCTGAATTGTACATTTGTATAAAGTGGAATGTTTGTTTCTGTTTTGTAAAAACGAAATCAAGTCCAGCTGATAAGGGAGAGGCCACTGTCTCATTTGCATACAAATTAACGGTGCTTCATCATCAGAGGAAGGAAAAGCGAGCTTCTTGTTCTAGGAAGTAGCAAGTCTTGTTAAAGCAGCTTATGTATTTGCCGGAACTTTCTGGATGCAAGTGACAGAGACCTAACACAACTCCATGTGCCTTAGCAAAAGACTAAAAAAAAAAAAAAAAAAAAAACCTACTGAATTAAACCATCAGAGTGGAGAAGAATTGAGCTTAGGAAGGCGATGAGAGTTCTTCTTGGGGTCCAGGGGTATGGATTTGTGGGTAAAGTACCTGCCATGTAAAAATGAGGACCCGCGTTCAGATCTCTAGAACATATGTAAAAGGCTAGGCAAGGTGGTGTCTGTAGTTCTAGCACCAGGGGTAGGGAGACGGTGTCTCTGGAACTGATTGGTTAGTCTAGCAGAATCAATGAGTCCCAGGTTCAGTGAGAGACTTTCTTTGTGTGAGGTGTGTGTCTCGGGAGGTGCTTCGGTGGTCAAAGTGTTTATTCCACAAACGCGAGGACTAGAGTTCAGATCCCTAGACCCCACATAAATCCTGGTAGGTTTGGCGGCTCACCTGTAATTCTAAGAACTGAAGCAGAGACCATGGTGGGGTGGCGCTCACTCGCTTACTCCCTACAGATTGCTCAGCTTGCTTTTATATCACCCACGACTACCTGCCCAGGCGTGGCTCTGCCTCCAGTGAACTAGGCCCTCCCACATCAATTGTTAGTTAAGAAAATGTGCTGCAGATTTGCCTATAGGGCAAACGTTTGGCGGCATTCTCTCAGTTAATATTCTGTCTTCCCAGACATGTCTAGGTTTGTGGAAGATAGACAAAAGCCAATTAGCACAATTGACCCCTTGTCAAGTTGACATACAAACACATCACTGTTCAATCATAACCCAACAGACAATACAATGATATCCGACACAGTTCTCATAGTGACTGTAACATGTGGTTACATTGTTTATTCTGAGATTAATTGTAGACAGAGGTCTATGTAGTCTTAAGGACCTATCCGGAGCAGAAAATTATAGACTTGAACTTGAGACCACATGTACCTAGCAGTGTAGAGCGCTGCCGGTGTATTGGGCTGTCATTTGCTAAGTACACAGACACCTGTGTGCAGTATGTTATTTTTTTAGTCTATTCATTTTTATAGAAACAGTTCTGTAAGGCAAGATTATTTTCTTCATGTAACACATATCACTTGAATTCAGTGGGGGTATTGCTTGTGCACATCTGAAATTGGCACACATCACACAAAAATATGACCCTCCTTGGTTCTTTTTTCTTATTTAAAAATATTTTTAAAAGTTTATGGTGTGTGTATATGTTCATGTGTGTATGTACATGTATGTGTGTATGTACTGTATGTATGTGTATGCATGTATGTGTATTATGTATATGTATGTGTGTATGTGTGTGTACATGTGTGTATGTGCATGTGTATGTATTATGTGTGTGTATATAGGAGACTAGAGGACAACCTGTGGGAGTTGGTTTTCTCCACCACATGTGTCCCAAGGATCCAACTCAGGTCATCAGGCATAGCAGCAGGTGTCTTTACTACCTGAGCCATCTCTCTGGTCCTGTTCTGATGTTTCACATGTTAAACAAACCAAACCGCTGGTTGGTGACAAAGGCAGAATCAAAATCATTCAACTTCTCCTTCTTTGTCTTTGGAGTCATTGTGTGGTTGCTTATGTGGAATCTACTGTTTAAGCACAGAAATGTGTTACACGTGACAGTTGAAGACCTGTACCCTATACAGCAGCGAGCCCAGCAGCCCAGAGTCTTGGCAAGCATCATTTCACATGAACAAATCAACAGCTGAGCCCCATGTATGGAGCTCCAACTGTGTACCTGGGACTTCTCCAAATTATCCTCCATCACCAACGCATTGTTTACTGAGAGAACAGATCGTGCCATGCGCTAATTGAAGGCTGTATTGTTACACTCAGCTATAACTGCTACACTGTGTAGAACTTAGAACCATGAAAAGATTCAGGGGAGAGACAGACAGCATTGTTGGCATTGGGCAGATTGGTTGGCACATGGTAATAATAAAGAACCAAAGTGGTTTTTATTTCTGTTTCAATGTTTTCTGCAGATGCCTGGCATACAGCTAAATTGGTAGAGTGCCTGCCTAGAATCCCCCAGTGAGGGGCTGGGGTGTGACTCAGTGGTAGAGCACCTGCCTAGAATCCCCCAGTGAGGGGCTGGGGTGTGGCTCAGTGGTAGAGCACCTGCCTAGAATCCCCCAGTGAGGGGCTGGGGTGTGGCTCAGTGGTAGAGCACCTGCCTCAAATCCTTCAGTGAGGGTTTTGATGGTAAGATCCTGGATATCAAGTCCATAACCTCAGTACTAGAGAGGCAAAGACAAAGGATCAGAACTTCCAGGTTGTCAGGACTACATGGTTAGATCCTGTCTCAAACTAAACCAACACAATTGAGGCATCTCTCTTTTCCTGTTTCCCCACTTCTTTGTATGACACTCTATGCTTGAATTTCTGTGCGCTGGCACCCACCCACATCCCTGCATCACACAGATATAGTTCAGGCCAGGATAGGCCAAGGCCTTCCAGAGCCAACTTCCAGCTTGTGAAACCACTTTGGATGCTCTGGGGTTACAGCTCCATCATCTATGCACAGTCTTTAAAATGCATTTAAATATTTCACATCGTTTCTAAATTTTTTAGAATTCATAAATTTGCAATGGTAACAAGATCATAAAAGGAAAAGTCTGCTCCCAGCCAACCAGGACACAGTACCCACTTCTTTATATGTTGATCATTTATTTCTTTTCTGCACCTGGATCATTTCCATAGATTTTATTTCTCATTTTACAGAGAATCTATAGACAGATAGCTAAAGACAGAATCTAAAAACAGTGTTAAGTAATCTCTACTTTACACCTGTTCAAATGACCAACAAGACACTAGTCACTTGTCCTTACACACAAATGTCAATCCAGGGGACATGAAATTATAAATGTCCCAACATCCACACTCATGGAGCGTCTCGCTTGTGCCTCAGAAGGCAGACAGCATAACAGGTATTTGAATTTACTATGCAGGGAAACTCACCTGGAAGTCCCTCCCTTAAAGGTCTGGAGGGCAGGGTGCCAAATATTTGGGATGATGCCTGCTTCCCCTCTGACTTGTCTATCAAGTTGATTTTGAAAATCTTTTTTAATTAATAATAAACATGGTGGGATGAGTTGTTCCCCCGCCCTCATTTGAACTATGTTTGAAATGAGACGACTGGATGCTTCTTATAGAAACACTTTGAAAACGAAACCATGTCAGAAATGAATGATTTCTTATCATTTGGAATGCTGGCAGGGGAAGTCTCAGAAGAGGGGAGAACTGATGTCACCTCCTGCTGCTATTTCTCCCACAGAGGCAGTCCAATCTACTTTCTTCCTGGACCCATGCGTGGGGGCAGCGTCTGCAGGTGGCTTGCCCCTGTCCTGTCAGAAGCCTCCTTTCTTCTTTCTGCCTGGGGTTTTCACAAGCCTTGGGAGGCCAGATGTTCCTCGGGTGCAGAGCCAGGCAGGCTGGATGGAGCTGGGCCCTCTGGGGCACACATCATAGCTCAGCTCTGCCTTCACCACACTGCTAAAGTCTACATTCAGGAGAATGAAGCTCTTTATGCCTGGAAGACTTCAGACATGACTGCATTATGCTGCGAACCCTGTGCTGTTGTGCAGCTCTTGGTCAAGGTTCCTGAGCAAATTTTGCCCAAACCACAGGGAAGCTCTGTTTACTAGAATTTCCTGTTAGAAATATTTATTGGGCCATTACCACATGTCTGGTTGCTCCTAGGCCTTTTACATGGTGTTACGCTTTTTTTTCCCCTTCAGGGTTAGGGATTGAATCCAAGGTCTCAGCCATGCTAAGCAAGTATCCTTTTTATGACCCATACCCCTTACTGGGGAATACTAGGCAGGCGCTCTACCACTGAGCCACATCCCAGCCCCTCACTGGGGGATTCTAGGCAGGTGCTCTACTACTAATAACTCAGTCCCTGTCTTTAGGGGAGATTTTAGGCAGGTGCTTTACCACTGAGCTCCATCCTCAGTGCTTTTTTAACTTTTTATTTTGAGATGAAGCATAACTTATTTTCCCAGGCTGTCCTTGAGCTTCTTCTGTAATGCAGGGTGCCTGGATTTCAATACACTCCCATTTTAACCTCTAAAATAGCTAGGATGACAGACCTGTCACACAAGGCTGGTCCATTATGCTATTTCCAGGTGTACAAGTCACTGTACTTTGCTGTAATACAGCCCACAGTACCTTCTCTTGTTTCCCCTTCCCTATGATGCTTCCCTTCCTCCTTCCATATAGGCCCCGTCTCCTTTCATGCCCATGTGTGCACACAGAAGATACTTATCGTTTGGAGCCTGACTTATTTCACACGATGAGCTACAGTTCTATCAATTTTCCTGCAAAAGACCTGGTTTTGTTTTCCTTTGCAGCTGGATAAACTCCCATTGTGCGTGGATGCCACATTTTCTTTACCCATGTATCTGCTGATCCTAAATCTTGACTGTTGTCAACAGTGCGGTACTAAACATGACTGCTGGCCTCAGTGGCTCATGTCTACAACCCTAGCTTTGGGGAGCCAAGGGCAGAATGACTATTGGGAGTTTGAGGCTTCCTGGGCGACACAGTGAGTTCCAGCATGGCCTGAGCTAAGAGTGAGATTCTGCCCCAAAACTCCAGAAAACAAAACATGGGTGTTCAGACATTGCTGTGGTGTGCCGACTTCAGTACGCACCCGGGGGTGGCACAGCTGGGCTGTAATAGTTGTAGTTTCTGTTTTTGAAGACCTCCCTGCAAATTTCCACAGTGGACTCTCCAACTCACACCCCAAATCCTGTCTGTCTTCCTTTCCCTTCCCCTCTCTCCTTTTCTCTCTTCTTTCCCGTCATCCCTCTCTTTGTACCTTCCTCCCCACCCCTATCTCTTTTCTGAGACAGAGCCCCAAGTAGCCTCTAACTTACTTGTAGACAAGAATATAAATGTCCATCACCAAGGGAAAGAGGGACACAGCTGGAGAAGTCTGAACAGCTGGATCATATAAACAAGAACAGCAAGCACCAATATGGTTAATCACCAAAATATAACATCAAGAGGTGGAGGGGGAAGCAAATTCTAGGAACCCATGCAGTTCAACCATATTATTATAGGCTGTCCAAGGGTGACAAAGACACATCCCCCATTCAAGAGGGAGTATGGAGGGAATGACCCCGCAGATGGGGCTGCTCTATAGAGTTTAGTTTTGGTGTCAGGTGGGTTTGAGACAGGGTCTCACCATGTATTCCAAGTTGACCTAGAACTCAATATGTAGCAGATGCTGCCATTCAACTCATTGTAGCCCAGGCTGACCTGTAACGCAGTCTGTAGCCCAAGCTGGCCCAAGCTTTCTTTCTTTTTTGTTCCTAGGGATCAAATCCACAGCCTCAGATCTACAATGCCAGCACTGGGCTCTCTGAGCTATATGTTCAACCTCTAATCTTGAACTTTCAATCCTCTTGCCTCAGGCTCTTAAGTGGTGGGATTACAGGCCTATGCCTGCACCACCATGCCAGCCCTGTTTTATATTAAACAAAACAAACAAACAAACAAACAAAAAAACGACCTCAGAGTGAAAATCTGGTTTAGTCAGTTTCTAGTGTCTGCAATGTGTTCTGTTTTTCTCTGTACTTTTCTGTGTTTAAACATTCCTAATATATAAAAGCCAGTGAGAAACTGCATCCTCCATCCATGTGGTTCTCTTCTTCAGAAGGCAGTGTACTGTCTCAAGGCAGTTTTGACAGCTAAAGGAGACAAAATTGCTCTCTGTAGACAAGCGTCTTTCTGGCTAACACGTTTTCCCCAAGCAGGGCAGCCCATGCATGGGACAAGAGTAGGCTTGGCTTCACGCCTGAGAGACCTTAAAAATATCTGGACACTGTGGACCTTATTGATCACCATAGCCTCAGAGGCGTGTGAATAGGGGCGAGGAGTAAAATGCAATTCAATCAATACACGCCTTTCTTCAGCTCCTGGCCTCAAATAATGTATGTGCTGATTGAGGGGCCTGTCACTTAGTTTTAAAAGCAGTGTTAAATATTAATTATGAGTCATATGGCTCGACCCTGGGAAGGGTCACGGTCTCCTTCCTTCGGGGGTTCTCCTGGGACTCTGAAAGAAACCCCACCTCCACTTCCCCGCTGGGAAATGGAGTTGATTTCCACTAGTAACCACTGCCACTCTCTGGTCCCTCTCCCAGCATTAACTGTGGACAGGATAATTACGGAAACAGAATTCATTGTTCCAACAGCTGAACTCATAATATTAGTGTGGATTTAAATTTTTTTTCGTGGCCAGGAATTAAAAATAGCTCCTCTTCCCCCCTGCGTCCCCGCTCCTGTTCTCTCATTTCCAGATTTAGGAGCTGAGGAACCTTCATAGGTTACATCCTAGTTAGTATTCCTGAGACAGCATGGCTGAGAATCATTTTATTTTAAATACCAAGTCGTCCCCAGATTCCTGCCAGGGAGACCCAGTGCACAGGCTCTGTGTTGGGTGCAAGGAGGGGGTAAGCAGAGGCAAAGCACCCACCTGAGGAGTCTGGGAGCTGACTTCCAGACAGCACCTGTCTTAGGGTTATCATTGCTGTGATGAAACACCATGACCAAAGCAGGTTGGGGAGGAAAGGGTTTGTTTGGCTTCTGCATCCACCAAGGAAGTCAGGACAGGAACTCAAGCAGGGCAGGAACCTGGAGGCAGGAGCTGATGCAGAGACCATGGATGGGAGCTACTTACTGGTTTGCTTCTCCTGGCTGACTCAGTCTGCTTTCTTATAGGACCCAGGACCATCAGCCCACGGATGGCACCACCCACAATGGGCTGGTCCCTCCTCCATCAATTACTAATTAAGAAGATGATTTCCAGGCTTGTTTGCATACAGTGGGTTCCCATAGAGGCATTTTCTTAATTGAGGTGTCCTCCCCTCAGATGGCTCTAGGTTGTGTCAAGATGACAAAAAACTAGCCAGTAAACTACCAAAACCCATGCTCCTGAATCTGGTGCTCAATGACAGAATCATCAGCTCCTTCCTCCTCAGCTGTCCCCACATCTAGCCTCTGGTGACTAGCCTACCACCTTAGAACAGACACCAAAACAGATTTGATGGCCTGTGTGTGTGTGTGTGTGTGTGTGTGTATGTGTGTGTGTGTGTGTGTGTGTGTGTTGGGTGGGAGGAGGGTTCTGTGCTTTCTGTACAAGTGTGAGGACCTGAATTCATACATCCCCAGAACCTGTGTGAAAACCAGGTGTGCTTATGCAGGCTTGTAATCCTAGTACTAGGCAGGTAGAGAAGGGAGGCTCCTGGGGTTCCAGGGCTAGCTAGTCTAGCTCAATTGCTGAGCCTGGGGCCAGTCAGAGATCCTGTCTCAAAAAACAAGGTGGAAAAGCAACCAAGGGAGCCGCCAAGTCTCATGTCTGGCTTCACATGCATGCAACATACATGTTGCATACTTCACTGAATAGGCCAGGCTAGCTGGCTGTCCAGTTTCCAGAGATCTCCCTGTCTGCCTCCTCTCCTGCAGCTCTGGGGTTCTAAGTGTGGACCACTGTCCCTGTCCCTTTCCTCCCCTCCCCCCACCTCCTTCTTTCTCATGTGTGTTCTGGGGAATCCAAACTCAGCTTCTCACATTTGTGAAGAAAGCACTTTGATGACTGGGCCATCTTCACCAGCTCAGAAACTATGTTTAGGAACTGGAGAGAAGTTTCACAATTTAGAACATACGCACCCACGTAGGGTGGCTCACAACAGCCTCTAGCTCCAGCTCTGGAGAATCCAGCTCCCTCTTTCGGCTTCTGTGGGCAGCTGTGCTCACACATACTCACGTCACCCCACACACACATTAAAAATCAAACAAATATTAAAAAGTAATATTTTACAGACATACAGACAGACTCAGACAAAAGCCAAAATGCAGACCTCCTGATGCGTGTCTGGGTTCCTAGTAGTCCATCCCCTCCATGGTGGGCAGAAGTGTTTCCCTAGAATAACTTCCATCTGTGACCTTAGAATGTGACTTTGTTTGGAAATAGGATCTTTGCAGATGTGATTTGCCAAGACAAGGCCACAATCACTGCTTGGCATTCCAGCTGCCTAGGTTTCATCTTCGCCAAGCTGTCTTCCGTAAGCGACGTCTCAAATCAGTACTATGGCCGCTGGTGCATTTTAGCCTATATGAATTCTAATGTTGCAGGTCTAGGGTAGATAAAGTACACACACCTTCATAACAAACCAGGTGACATCCAGGTGGTTGCTATGGGAATTACATTGAGTAGCTCCGACTTCACTGTCCCTTATCCACTTTGACTGTCAATAACTTCCTAGTTCACCCTACAAAATGGTATGTTTATTAACAATCTCATGACCCCAGAATGAAGTACACATTGATGGCTTAGGGTGAGAGAAACTGAAGCTTTGGACCCAGGCGTGTGTGTATGTGTGTGTGTGCATGTGTGCATGAATTTGTGAATGGACATCTGCTTGTTTGTTTGTATGTATGCATGCATGCCTGTGCGTGTATGTGTGCTTGTGTGGGTGCATTTGTATGTGTATGCTTGCATGAGTGTATTAGTGTGTGTGTTTGTGCGTGTCTGTGTGTGGGTTTGCATATATATGGAGACCATGAAGCATCTTTCTCAATTACTCTCCAGCCGATCACTTTCCACCTTAATTTTTAAAAATAATTTTAAAGATTTACCTTGTTTTTAATTATATGTGTGCATGTGTGGGGGAAGGGAATATACATATGATAGTGTAGGTACCCACAAAGACATGGAGAGGGGATTAGATTCCCCTGGAGCTAGAGTTATAGGCATTTCTGAGCCACCTGATATGGGTGTTGGGAACCAAACTCGAGTTCTCTGCAAGAGCAGCATGTCCTCTTAATGCTGACCCATTTCTCCGGCTCTTCTGCCTTCCTTCTTTACTGAAGCACCTGGAGCTAGCTCACCATTCACCTGTGCTGTCTGAGCTTCAGGGTATCTTCCTGTCTCCACCTCCCCATGCGTGCTAGGGTGACAGGCATGCCCCGCCACTCTCAGTGTTTAACAGGGGTTATGGGTCTTGAACTCTGCCCTTCGTGTTTGTGCATCAGGCACTTTACCCACTGGAACCCCCCCCCCCGCCCCAGACCAAGCTTGTCTCTTATGTGTCTTCATTTCCTTTCTACACTGGGAGCTATGGGACTTCAGTGGTGATGTTGAGCTGTGCCCAGATACCTTCTGGGTGGCCTCTTGGATTCTTTGATGAACAAACATTTGAACTTCCTAATTGGGCTACTTCCACAGAGAATTATTTTATTATTAGAGATGATAGGAGCTGCACTAAACCTTGATGGTGGTGCTGGCTTTGTTTGGAGCTCCTGATAACTGAATTTGCCAGTGTTTCTCTTACAGGGCCCATTTTTCCCTCCCTTCTTGGATACTCAGTGCTCTCCGCTTTATTCTTATAAGAGTTCTATAGACGTCTGTTCAATTTCGCTGATGTCTTTCTTTTTGTGTGTTTGACATGCTATCCAAGGACAGTAGAAACCTTTATGTTTGAGGGCTAGGGGAGCAGCGCTCAAAGCTCGGATACAACTCAGAAATTATAAGAGGAAATAATTATTACAATAGAGAAGAAATATCACTCTGGTCTACGCTAATGCACTTAACTGTCAAACAAAGGGATCTTTAAGATGATGAAGCATGCACCGTGGGGGAGAAAAATGAGAAGGGAAAAATATGGCTGCAATTTATTCCAAGGGTAATTCTCATAGGAAGGATCCCATTCTGTGCGGTAACCACTTAGGGAGGAAATAGGTGTGAACTGGGGAAGAAGAATGGAGCTAGGAAAATCAACTTGAGGGCAGGGGTCACAAGTCTTACCCACTAGGAGAGAGCAGAGACATGAGGCACACTTGGGAGAGAGTATGAGAGGTGATCTCCATTTCAAGAGGGTGGGATGTTTAACATCTCCAAGGTCAATGGCAGAAGGCTCATCACTTTTAAGCATCAAAATAAGACAGGATATGGTGTGGGGGGGGCAATGGTAAAGTGTTTGCTGAGCAAGGATGAAGACCTGAGTTCGATCCCCATCACCCACAAAAAAAGCTGCGTGTGATACCTGTATCTGTAACCCCTCTGCTGGAGTTGCAGAGATGGGCGGATCCCTGGGGTTGATAAACCAGCCATTCTATCCAACAGGCAAGGTTCAAGTTCAATGAGAAGTTGTGTGTCATAAAAAAGGTGGGGCTGGAGAGATGGTTCGGCCGTTAAGAGTGTATAGTGCTCTTGCAGAGGACTTGAGTTCGGTTTCTGGCACCACACTGGATAGACCAGGTACGGTGGTACACATATATCACCTCATCATTTGGGAGACTGAGACAGAAGGAAAGCCTTGTCTCAACATTTTAAGGAGGCTGATGATTTAACTCAGTTGGTAGAGTGTTTGCTAGCTGCGCACAAAGCAGGAGTCTAGGTAAGACAGAGCGTGGCAGCACACATCTGTATTCCAGCACTTGGGAAGTGGAGGCAGGAAGATCAGAGACTCAAAGTCATCCTCAGCTGCTTAGTGAGGTCAAGGTCAGCCTGGGCTACAGGAGATCAGCCTTTAAAGAAAGAATAAAAGAGATAAAACTGGGTGTTTCTTTTTATAACACAAGAGAATTGCTGTCAGGGTTTTTTGAGGTCTGCATAGGCTAATGCTCAAAACACAGCATAGAGAGGATGGAAGGGAGGAAGAGGAGGAGAAAAATGATGAGGGAGAGAAGGAAGCAAGCTCTGTGTGATGGTCACAGTGTGCCCTGTTCCCCATAGACTCATTTGTTGGAACACTGGGTCCCTAGATGGTAGAGATGCTTTGTGAACCTTGAGGAAGTGGGTCCCTGGAGGATGGGAATCAAGAGGTGTACAGTCCACCCGCTGACAAGAACACATGACTTCCAACACGACCCCTGCCCCACCCTTCCCCCACTGGTCTGTGTTCAAGGAGCACTTGCTCCGGATAGGATCTACTCCCCATTTTAGAGCTGCCCTTGCCCTTGCTCTAGCTATGTGACCCGGCATCCCCCAGTTTTCTCATTAGAGTCAAGGGACTCCCAGGCTGGCCTTATTCTGCCCACTGTTAGCCAAAGCACACATATTCCAGTCACCGACCTGATGCCACATCCCTAACGACTCCAGACTGTGTCCGCTCAGAAGTCTCTGCCTGCAGCAGCTGCTCCCTCCATCTGCTCACAGAGCTGAGTTAGTGTTAGTTACGTTTCTCCTGGCTTTGACAAAAGACCTGACAGAAGCAGGTTGGGGAGGAAGGGTTTATTTGGGCTCGCAGTTAAAGGGGATGTAGTCCGTCATGGTGGAGGAAGTGTGGCAGCTGGGATTGGCTGTATCTGGGGCCACAGGAGTCACAGAGAGTGCAGGTCCCAGGAGCCACAGGCCCTGATTCTTTACATCTCTTCAGACCACGAAACAAAGCGCTTGGGCAGAAATGGGGGCCGATGTATAACTCCAGTGAAAACCGTGCATGGACCCACACCTCCCAGCAAGGTCCCTTGTCCTAATGGTTTGCTACCCCCACCCCCAGTTAGCAGCATCAACACGTGAACCTATGGCTGGCGTTTCACAGTCAAATCATAACCCTGAGCAAAGCACAGACTCCTCACCTCCATGGTCATCCATCTGAGTTCAGCCCCATCTCAGCCTAGACCTCATTCAGGGTTGTCTAACAGAGGCCAAAGTTCCCAGAAGTTTTTACTAGTGCTACCAGCCGACTGTCTAACGCCATCTAGGTGATGGCGTCTGAAGAAGTGTTCACACAGGATGAAGCAGAGAGGGTTTGCGTTCCGAGTCAAAGTGGAGGCACAGGATAGATAGCGCAGTAAGAGAGCGGAGAGCTCTGGGCAAGCTTGCAGTTCAAGGGCACCTGGTGACTTCCTGGGTTCCTGAGGGATTGATTGCTATGTGTGGAGTGAGGGTGGTTTTCTGCTGTGATTGACAAGTTGGGGTTCATATAGGACTTTGTTTACTATGAATGAACTTTCCCATAATGCACCTGATTTTAATCATATGTACAACCAATTATGAATAAGATGGCAAATCAGGGAGTTTTTCCTAAAAGTTCTCCCAGAGGATAGGTTACCTTGCTGTATATGGATCTAAAACCGGTCCAAGTGGCACTGGCCCACTGCTCCTAGTTCCAAAATATACTTCAGGATGTGTTTAGTCACAGAGGAGGACTTTCTAGGGAACTGTGATTTGGAGTATAGACTCCTGTAGAGAGAGCGATATGTGTGGGACTTGATGAAGGTGGGGTTCCCAGACTGTAAACACATCTTTGGGTATTTGTGGTGTTGAAGCCAAGTGGAGTTCCAGGCTGCTAAGCTGCCTCTACGCTTGCCTGCCTCACTAGGATCTCCATCACCATCGAAGCCTTATTTCTTCCAATCCCTCATCCTTTCCAAGACCAGTAGCTTCCAGCCTCAGTCCCTCCTGCACATGCTTTCTCTCATGAGAGCACCCACAGATGCAAGCTTGTCCCCCAGGCTGCCCTGGATCCTCCCTCTCCTGAGGAGCCCTTCCAGCCTTCTCTGTCCCATGCAGCCCATTGGCTGAGCATCTCTAGGTCTCCTGGTGAAGCCTGTAGACACATGTCATGGCATTGTACTTTCTTCTTTCTGGCCACTGTGTTGTGGACCCCAGAGAGGACAACACACATCTCCTCGTGTCCCCTGGGCCAGCACTCCACCTGGCAGGCCTGCTGTTTTCGCTGCACTTAGAATTTGTTTTTGTCGCAGATGGTGAGACATGCTTTCACAGAAATGATTGCCCCAGAGGAAGATTATACTCACAAATCCCCAGGATGGGGAGGCAGGGAACGCTGCAGGGCATGCTGGGAAGCACTCATGCTGGTCAGGAGGGCCTTCAGTGTGGCTTCAAGAAATGGATGGGTAAGGCTGGGCAGACATCTTTAACATTGGCTGTTTGCGTTTTTGTTTGGTCTGGATTTTTTTTTTCAGTGCTGGAAATCAAACTCAGGGCCATCAGGACACGCACATGAACCACATCTGCAGCTCTTGGGGCTGGCTTGTTTGAATGATTCCAGTATGCTCTGGGTCCTTGAAACTGCCCCTGTTTCGTTTGGATTTGGTCCTGAGGTGGAGGTGCTATGTGACCTCTTCTGGGAGACACAAGCAAATGTCTATTCATCCCAGAGAGGGACTGACCACAGACCCTAGAAACTGTTCAACCAGGTCCAGTATGGTGGAACAGTGAGTTTTCTGGGACTATATATAGGATCATGGAGGGATCAGAGGCAGCTACAATCACCAAAAAGCCCATCCCAGCACAAACACACACACACACACACACATGCAAATACATGCACACACATATACACACACAGATATTCACATACACACAAATATACATATATACACCAAAATACATACACATACACACATATATGCGCACACAGAGATATACACATACACACATGCAAGCACAAATATACACACAAATATACATAATCACACAAATACACACAGAAATATACATACACACAAATATACAGATACACACATATACACATGTACAAACACATACATGTTCTAGGTTTGTAAGAAGCAAGGCTTTAAGTATATGCAGGTTGCCCTTGGCAGAGATACAACAGGATCTGCTTGGAGGTTTATACTATGAATTTGGTCAGGAAACCAAGGATTCATCTCCATCAAATGGTTGCTGGGTGACAGCTGTCTGGGAAGGGGTGTGGACTCTGGGCATATTAGTTAATTTCTGTTACTATAACAACACAGCATGACCTAAAGAGACTTAAGGAAGAAAAGGTTTATTTGGGCTCACGGTTCCAGAAGGGGAGTCTGTAGTGGCAGGGGAGGTACAGCAGTAGGTGGCCAGAGCAAGGAGTTGCCACACACTGCACTCTGTCACACACTGCATTCTTTCACACAGAAAGCCGAGAGCAAGACAATGAGCTCTCAGAGTCCAGTTCCTCCAGCAAGACTGCATAAACCTCCTAGAGGCTCCAAAACCTCTCCAAACAGCACTGCCAACTAGGACCAAGTGCCCGAGTACAGGAGCCTCTAGGGGACATTTCTCAGTCACCCTGCACAGGGGCGATGTTGTCTTTACAGAAGAGGCCCACAGGTGAAGACTTCTTACCCATTGTACCATCCCCAGCTGAGGCAGCAAGATCTTCAGGGAGGGCCACTGGGAGGGATACCCACAGCTCACCCCTGCCCACCTCCTCCCTTAATAATAGGCAGCTTCAGCTCAATTGTCCTTGCTGAAATATCCCTTGTTTGCTTTCCCTTGCTGCAACCATTCCCCCCCCCCCCCGACTCATTCTCTGTCTTTAGCATACTGTTTCCCATTTGCTTTTATTACAGGGTATGCTAATTGCTGTAGAGGAGGAAGACATTACATGGAGTGTGTACACACACATCCTCTAGTGGGTTTATTAAGTGTTAAATAATTAGGTTATTGGTGTTTTAAACGCTTGTTATGCAAAAAAGAAATACTTCATGGGTTGGGAGATGAATGTTAGAGTTTTAGTAATTTTAGGAAATGTTGGGGATTTGAATGAGCTGGGGAAACAGGACTGTATCTTCTGGTTTAAAAGGTACAATACAGATTCAGGAGGCAGAGGCAGGAGGATCATGATTTCTAGGCCAGCCTCAGCTTCAGAGAAATATTCTATCTTGAAATATTGAGGACTGGAGATGTAGCTCAGTGCTAGAATATCTGCTAAGAAAAAGTGAGGGCTTTGAAGGTGTGGCTCAGTGGTAGAGCCCCTGCCTAGAATCCCCCAGTGAGGGGCTGGGGTGTGGCTCAGTGGTAGAGCACCTGTCTAGAATTCCCAGTGAGGGGCTGGGGTGTGGCTCAGTGGTAGAGCACCTGCCTAGCATGCACTTGGCCTGCAGTTGAATCTATAGGAGAACTCTACTACCACAACAAAGATGGGAAATAGTTTCCCAGACTCTAAAACCTTGCTTTGTGAGGTGTTTCATGGGTGTGGTTCAGATTGGTTTTTCTCTGAGTTGCAGAAAGTTACTCTATTCCTTTAAATGGCTACATAGTATTTCATGGCATGGATTACTCAAAATGTATCAATGATTGAGTCAGAATGAATCTGGCAGCTTAGTCTCTCTCTATCCCTTACCCCCATAACAAATGACCCTAAAACATCCTTGAAGTTTTGCTATTTTTTCAGTTATGTTGTTTGTTGCAGGACTATAAGAATCCCTTTCTCCTAAACCCACAGATGGTAGCAATGGTACACAATAAACATCTCCCTTCCTCCCACAAGCCTGCTGGGCATCCTTTGTTTTACTGGTATAAATAGTGTATTCAGAGGATGCGCATTTAAAATTTCAGTGGCTATTTTAAAGGCTAATTTGGTTAAAGGTCACAGCCATTTACACTTAAGAACTAGGTGATGGAGAACCTGGCTTCCCACAGTCTGGCTTGCATCAGAAGCTATTAGCACTTACAATCATTTGCTAATCTCACAATGAAAGATGGGAGCACACAATCCACTTTCACGGCTGCTTAGCGTGACTGAGCTCTCCCCCTGCTGGCGAGGCGATTTTGATTTTCTCCTCTGTGAACTGTCCGCTTACCTTTTGGTGTGCTCCCACCCAACCTCTCTATTTTTCCCATCCACGAAATCGGAAACTATAACAAGACTCATGACCATTTAACAAGACAACACACATCAAAGACTTCTGCATCTAGGAGAGCAGTGAGCATACCTATAATCCCAATACCTGGGAGGTAGAGGCAGAAAGACATTGAGTTCAAGGAGTATGGAATGTGTAGCAAGAATCTGTCTCAAACAGTAAGAAGTTTAGAAATCACCATTATTACAACATATTGAATGCCAAATACGGGGTGAATGTGTAAGGTTGTGGTTCTGATTCTCAACTTTCCAGATGCTGCGACCCTTTGATACAGTTCCTCATGTTATGGTGACCCCCAACCATACAATTGTTTCACTGCTACTTCATAACTTAAATTT
>JAQHUG010000097.1:3180772-3208422 GCA_028555095.1 Dicrostonyx torquatus
CCAGTGAGGGGCTGGGGTGTGGCTCAGTGGTAGAGCACCTACCTAGAATCTCCCAGTGAGGGGCTGGGGTGTGGCTCAGTGGTAGAGCACCTACCTAGAATCCCCCAGTGAAGGGTATGGGTCAACTCCTCAGTGCACATGCACACACATGCTGTCACATGCACACAATGTACACACATATGTTCAAACGCACACAAAATAAAAGTACAATATTTTTCTGGGAAGACATCATAATAAAACATCTACTTCCCTCAGATAGGGCACCAACAATTCTGTCAGAGTCCAGCTTGAGCCACTGAGTGGGGGGTTCCTTACAGAGCACAGGTGGGGGTTCCTTACAGAGCACGGGTGGGAGGTTACTTACAGAGTACAGGTCGGGGGCTCCTTACAGAGCACAGGTGGGGGTTCCTTACAAAGCATGGGTGGGGGTTCCTTACAAAGCATGGGTGGGGGTTCCTTACAGAGCACGGGTGGGGGGTTACTTACAGAGCATGGGTAGGGGCTACTTACAGAGCTTGGGTGGGTGGGTTACTTACAGAGCATGGGTCGGGGGTTACTTACAGACCATGGGTCAGGGGTTACAGAGTGTGGGTGGGGTTTATTCATAGAAGTATATGTAACCCCCAAACAGCTACATCACTGGAAAGTCTCACTCCCTGCATGGGTGAAAATGACTAACCCACAGCTGCATAGACGAGTCTGCCCCCTTCAGCTGATCCTCTCCACTTTGTATACTCTATCACATCAGAGATTACAGAACAGCTGGGGCAGAACTACATACACCTGGAAGAGGGCCAGACTCTCAGATGAGGAGCTAATGACCCGTCCCATGACCTCCTTCTGTGAAGAACTGTCAAGAACCCTGATGTTGAGTGTCACAGATGCTACATGGAGATGGTAATGGCTGTTACCATTGGAAGATGGAGTTCTACAATAGTCAGGGGTCTCCATGTAGTCCAGGATAGCTTTTCGTTCCTCTCGATTCTGTTTCCTGAGAGCTGGGGTGATAGGTATGTGCCACCATGCCTGGACTTCTTTTTCTTATCAGTTGTGTCTGTACTCATGTCTTGACAATGCTGAGCACTACCTAAGGATGACTGGCCTCTGGAGCCAAAAGCATTGGAAGTGCAATGCTCAAGGTTTGTATAGACATATAAACACATGTATATTTGTGTGTGTGTGCACATGTGCCTGTATGTGTGCATGCCACAGCATGTGGACATCAGAGGACAATTGGCGGAAGTCAATATGCTCCATCTCTCATGTAAATTCTGGGCACTGAACTCAGGTCAACCAGGCTTAGCAACAAGTGGCTGTTATCCACTGAGCCCTCTCACCAGCTCCCAAACATTTGAAAAGTAATGAGCCTATACGTTCAGTAGCTCTCAGCCAATGACTGACATATATAGACACATGCTTATTTGATATATTCAACATACTATATTTAATATAAATACATATTCCAAAATACAATATGAGCATAACTATAAACATTGCACTCAGCACCAGCCAGTCTGAAACAGCTCAGCTTGGAGGCTTATTTTGCTGTGCAGTTGAGGCTCAGTTTCCACAGTTATTAACTGTTGTCTTTACTGAGTTCCCTCTCTGGCCTCAGTGTCCCACCATCTACCCAAGCTTCCCGGAGTCACTACCCAAGGAAGACCCTGCATTCACATTGTGTCTTCAGTGTCCATTCCACAGAAATTCACACAGAGACAATGAGTGGCCAAATAAACCTATGTCATCCGTGGAGGGATGTGTGCCTCAGAAGTGGTTGTCCAAGCAACCTGGAGGCTCATAAGCATCTTCTTCTATTCTAGAATTTGGTTGCAAGATTTAAGGTGGTTCAATTAGATTTTTTTTTTAAATTCAAGCATAGATATGGGACTTACTTGACACTATTTAAAAATATTTTTACTAATTTTTAGAGAATCTCATATGATGCATTTTAATCATGTTCAACCCCCTCCAACTCCTCCCAGCTCTACCCTATCCACCATTATATCCTGCTCATCCAGTTTCAAGTTTTATCCCCCACGCTACTGAGTCTAGTTTGTGTGGGGAACCCTGGCCTGTGGGTCAGTCTACAAGGGGTCACACAATTAAAGAAAACCAATTCTCTCTCTCAGTAGCTATCAAATGCCAATAGCTCCTCGGCTAGAAGTGGGGTTCAGTACCTACCTCCCCGTCATGCTGGAATTTTGTGTGGCTTGAGCTTGCACCATTCTTAGGCATTGCTGTCGCAATTACTATGAGTTTGTGCAATTGTCCTGTTATGGTCAGGGCATAACACTATTCCCTTGATGTTATCTGCCGCCTCTAGTTCTGACAATCTTTCTGCTTCCTCTTCTGCAAAGAGCCTTGAGGTTAGTAAAGAGGGGTGTGATATGTATATAACATTTGAGCAGTCTACGGTCTCTTATACAGGACATGTTGACCAGTTGAGGGTGTCTATGACATACAATACGACTATGGCATGTGTGTGTGTGTGTGTGTGTGTGTGTGTGCTCCTGAGGAGGTCAGAGAACATCCTTGGGTGTCATTCATCAGGGGCTATTCACCTCCTTTGAGACAGGGTCTCTCATTGGTCTGGAGCTTACCAAGTCGGCTGGATGGTCAGTGTACATCAGGGATCCTCCTGTCTCTACCTCCTTAGCACTAGGATGACCAGCACAGTCACCATGCTAGGCCTTTTTATGTGGGTTGTAGGGATTAAACTCAGGTCCTTATGCTTGCAAGGCAAGTACTGTATTGGCTGAGCCATTTCCCCAGTCCTTTTACTTGGTACATCAGGATAAAAGGTACTGAGTGCTGTTGAGGTGGAGATGGCGCAAAGGCATCCAGAAGAATGCATTGCTCAGCCCTGGACAGCTGCTGGGGTATATTTTTGACATGTTAATACCTAGATGCACTTTTCATAGCCAAGAAGCTGACCTGAATGAACTACCCTGTTTTCGGCTGCCTGTTTGGGTCAAGAAGCTCTAGACAGGGTCCAGTCCTGAAAGACAGACAAACAAAGACATGCGTTTCTCTACCTCCTTTCTTGCCGGGTCCTTCTGGGACAGTTGTGTCCCTCCAAAGCACCCAAGAGCATCTCGAAGTACCCATATCTGTGGGACATCCTCCTTTCAGAATTGGGTCTTTATTTGGAGGCAGTCCTGCTACACCAGCCACGGTATGTTGTGTTCCTAATGTGGATTCCTGGCAGCCTTCTTGTCTGACATAGATATTTGCAACAATCTCACATAGCCCAGACTGGCATTGAACTCTCCATGTGGCCAAGGAGAATGTTTGATTCCATGTTCTATGTGGAATGACATAGAACATGACAGGTGTGAGACACCATGCGTGGTTTTTGCGGTGCTGGTTATTTAACCCAGGGCATCATGCATATGAGGTAAGCACTCTACCAAATGAACTACATCTTTGACCCCTTCTCGACCATTCTAAGCAGCTTCCTTTTTCCATCCCACCTTCAATTATCTTGAGCTAGCACACCATCTTTCCTGGTGTGTCCTGACAGAGGTGCCCCTTTCTTTAGCTCTGCAGGTTATGGCCCTGTGCAATCAGACACGTGACCTGGGACTTGAGGCACAGGAAGCAACTACCCCTCAAAGTCCATACTTGAAAGTAATGTTGAAATTAGGGATCCTCTCCAGGAGGAATTGGCTCTTCTGGGCCTGTTTTTACCTTCCCTCATGGACCCAGTCCTTTGTTTCAGAGTGGAAGACAGAAGGATGAGATATTTATGCCAAGAAGCCTTTTCTTGTCATTAATATGTTAACAAATGCTGTCAAATAGCAGTTGCAGTCCACAGACTCTGCCGTTGGCAGAGACTGCGTGCTGCCAGACAAGGTTGAGTCTGTCGTACACAAGCCTGGCTTCCTCTGCCAGGAGGTCTTGGCATTGGAGGTCACCGAGTCCCGCGGTGGGACCCACCTACCCCATCAACGGTGACAGTGTCTCATGTGTGAAAAATGTTTTCTCAGAGTGATGCTGAATTCCTTCCTGCCAGAGAGAGTTGGGACACAGTCGGAGGAGCAAGCGCCAGTTCATGCTACAAGGAGGGGAGAGGTGGGGAGAGGAGGAAGAGAGAGAGGAAAGCCAAATGCAGGGGTGAGATGGGGGTGTGGGCTGGATGGCCAGAGCCAGACATGAGAGGTGCTACAAGCTTGAGAAAGGCTCAAGGGAGATGGAAATGTCAATATAAGGGAAATTGATGGGCTGGGAAATCAATGGCGGTGCTGAAGGGGCTTAGGAAGCCAATACTGGGACAGCATGCAGAGAAGCTACCAAGGTGGGTGTGCTGAGAGGTGCGAGCGAGCCAAGTAGGTGCGAGCGAGCCAAGTACGTGGAGCGGGAACACTGAACATTGATGGGAAGAAGCGTAGCAGGTACCTGCTGCTTAAGGAATCACTGCTTAACAAATGACCCCAAAGCTCAGGCGCTGTGAACAGTCGTTCATTAGCAGTTTGGAAAAAAAATAGATGAATGTGAAAGCTCGCTTTGTCTACTTAACACAACCTAGAACGATCTTAAAAGAGAGTCGGAATGAGGGATTGTCTACATTGGATCAGTCTGGGGGCAAGCCTGAGGCAGAGGGCAGGGATGTGGAAGTGGAGAGCTGGCCCAGACGTGAGATGGAAGCAGATCTGAGCTATGAAATTTCAAAGGTTTCCTCTCAGGGATCCATCTTCACCAGCCATGCCCTCCAGTCCGAAGGATCTGCAGCCTCCTCAGACAGCGCCCCCATCTGGAGACCAAGTGTTCAAACACATGTGCCTGAGGCAGAGGGCAAGAATCACATTCAAACCACAGAACATGGGCTCAGGGGAGCAGGGGGGGGGTGATCCACAACAGGGCACTCTAATTGACACAGAGACACATGAGTGTAAATATAGGAACTGGGCTGACCTTGAAGCCACGGTCCTCCTGTCTCAGCTGAGTGCTGGGTGGCAGGTGTGTGCCACCACACCAGGCATTACCTTTCCATCCTGTGAGGTCATCACTGGATTACAAATTCTTCCAGAGCAGAGCTCTATGGCTTTCTCGCTGTGACCAGTCCTGCCTCCCCGAGTGACCAGCGGTTTGGTGATCCCAATGCTTTCTATGAGCCGCCTTTGTTGTGAGATACTGTCGAAAGAGGGGACATTGAACTATTCCTTTTGGAGGTCTCTGTGTTATCCCGTAATTTAGCATCCTGTAAATTTAAATGGTTAAGGAATGGGATGTAAGGAGGCAAAACTTTTACATTCCTTTAGATGTGAGCAGAGGACTTGAACAAATCTGATAGTGGACTGCTAGTCTCTGAAAAGGTCTCTAATTAAAACAAAGCAAAGCAAAACAACACTGGGGATCAGGTGGAGAGAAGTCAATATAGTTCCAAATGCGAACCTTTCCCCATGCTCCAATGGGGTCTTGTGCAGTCCAGGCCACTCTTGAACTCACTATGTAACTAAGGATAACCTTGAACTTCTGAGTTCCTGCCTCCATCTCCCAAGGGCTGGGGTTACAAGCATGTGCCACCACACTCTTTACGCACTGCTAGGGACAAAATCCAGGTTTTTGTGCATACTAGATGAGCATCCTGTCAACTGAGATACGTCCTTGGCCCTAGATATTTTAAGAGGAGGTTTTGTGTCTATGCTTGTGTGTGCCTGGACATGTGAATACATGAACATCCATGGACCTGTGTGTATGTGTGTGGAGGCCCAGGACAACCTCAGCTGTCATTTCTCAGATGCTGATAACCTTGGAGACAGAACCTCTCACTTGCCTAGAACTCACTGATTGGGCTAATCTGATTGGCCAGTGAGCCCTCCGAGATCCTCCAGTATCTGCTTCCGCAGTACTGGGAGTACAAGCCTGTGCTACCATGCCCAGCCCTTTTCTTGTTTAATATGGGTTCTTGTTTAATATTCGGCTCCTCATGCTTACAAGGCAAGTGCTTTACCAACTCTGCAACTCCTAAAAGGATGCTGTAAAGCTCCCTTTGTTTATACAACTCACCAGGCTCTAAGACTCAAAACATATTTGCACCCAATGGCCGCTTTCCCCAAGACTATAGTGTCTGTGTTTGTGTTCTCTCTATAATGAATTTATGACTTGGCAAGAAGAACTTGGTGACCCTTTGACCTTGAACTTACAGGTCCAGACCCAAGAGGTCACAATGAAACTTGCTCTCTGCCGAGGAGTATTGCTGGGCACAGCCTACAAGTGCAGAATCCTAGTGTATCCCCGCAATGCATCCCTCACAGTGCCCCATCCCTACACAGGCATACTGTCACAAATAATCCATTAAACCATACTTATGACAAGTTATTTCAGTGTTGGGTTTTGTTACTCTTAAAACACTGAAGAAGATAAACTTGTGTGTCAGATTTTCATCATTGTGACAGAAATACCTGAGAAAATAGCTTAGAAGAGGAAAGTGGCATGAGGAGATGGCTCAGTCGATATACTGCTCATGTTACACGTGTGGGGACATGAGTTCAGTCCCCAGCACCCATGTTAAAAAGCCGCACATGGTGGAAGGCAGAGACTGGAAGAGACCTGGGCCTCACTGGCCAGCTCTGTAGCCTACTTGGTGAGTTCTAGGCCACTGCCTCAACAATCACGGTAGGCAGTATTCTGAGGAAGGAGAACAGATAGGGGCCTCTGGGCTGCACACATGTAACATATCTGGACACACATAAAACTACTGTCCACACACATGCAAGTAAATGCTCTAGCAGGATCTTAGGTTTATTTCTACTCTCCACTTCATAGCCCAATTCAGAGTTTTTCACTGAACCGGACGCCACCATTTCAGCTAGGCTGGCCAGCCAATGAGCTGTCCAGATCTGCCTCTATCCATCTTTCAGTGATGGAGTTACTGGCACACACATTTCTGACTTTTGTTGTGGGTGCTGGGGATTAAATGCTGGCTCTCATGCTTACAGAGTAAGTAACCCTATCCATAGAACCATCTCCCCAATCCCTGACAGCAGTCAAAAAATAAAACTGTACTATCTACTATGAAAGGGTATCTCTTGTTTTGTTATCTATGCCTATGTGTGTGCTTGCACACCTGCACACATGTGCCTGTGTGCATACATGCACATGTGTCTCTCTGTGTGTAAGCATATACATGTGCTTATTTTTGTATACATGCATGCATTTATGCATCTGTGTATGCATATATATGTGTGCATGTTTGTGTTTGCAGGCATGCATGTGTGTGCTTGTGCATGTGCAATTATGCTCATGTGCTTATGTTTGTATACATGTATGCATATGTGTGTCTGTGTATGGATGTGTTTGCTTGTGTGTAAGTGTGTATGCACATGTGTGCCTTCAGAGGACAACCTTGGGTGTCATTCCTTAAGTGCCTTCCTTATTGGTCTTGTCTTGGGTCTTTCATGGGCCCTAAACTTCACCACTGGCCAGCAAGCACCAGGGATCCACCTGTCCACCTGTCATCTTGCCATTGCATGTGGCATTTGTCACAGCACTCAGCCTTTTACTTTGGTTTTGAACTCAGGTCCTTACACCAGCACGGAGCCCCTAAGTCTCCTTTTTCTTACCTTGCATCTCAACTTCTACCCCCAGACTCCCCTCCTGAGTATTCATTCATATTCTCCTCCTAGGCCAGACTGGGAAGGCTGGAGGACTCACGCTGTGCTCCATGCTCCTCTCTTCCGTCCTCCCTGGAAGTCCTGGGAGGGGTCTTTTGCTTGTCATTCTGACTCCTGTACCCTTCTCAGGTTGCCCCCTTTGAAATCCTAATTGGAAACTTGTGACCAACAAACAGAATTCTTCACCTCAGAACATTCATCACAAGCTGCCTATGAGCCCTGATAGTGTCGGGGGGGGGGGTTCAGATTAACACTGAACACCCAGCTGTAAATTTTGCTCAGGGATTTTTTTATTCAGGGAGGGAGCCATGTATTCACAGGCTGACACTCAACTTTCAGGGGTGTCCTCTGGAAGATTTTCGCTAAGCTTCCCATCTGTTTAGCTGCTGCTTCTTAGTCTCCTGCTGCTCCCAGTGGGAAACTGACTGGGAGACCTCAGTCCATAAATTAGGAATTGGGAACAACCTGTTTTCTTTGCTCCGCTTAAACTGACATTTTACCCAGCCCTCCCCCCACACACACACCTTGCCCCACCCTCTCCTCTACCAAGGCTAGTCTTTAAATAGCATTTAAATGGGGCAAAGCACTGAGGCGCCTCATGATGGGATGGGCTAATAGGTTGGAGTAGATGTGGAAATTCCTAGATAACACATCCTTCCTCCAATCCCGTCTATTATGCATTTCATCAATGGGACCCAGGGGTGTTCTACATCTCTGTCAGCACCCCCAAGGAGGGGCTGGTGCTTCCTGTGTTAATACTTGCTCAATTGACAGCCATCATTTGTCTAGATGAAGTTAGGATGGAAACTGGGAAGGGTCCAGCAGCTCAGTGCTCTCGGTTGCCCCTGGCTATCAGGGTTCAGGACCCACACATGCTTCATCAAGGGGGCAAATGCCTGCACGAGGACTTTCTGTCCACATTGACAGACAATGCAAAAAGGACTGGAGAGGCTGTGAGGAGGATCAGGGCCATCCTCTAATGTCCCTGGGGTCACTGTCACCTAGGAAGGGGCCGTTTATCTTGTTTGCAAACCACAGCAAGGGACACCGTAGGCTGAGCCTGACACCGGGGGCAATTGACAATTTCATATTTGTTCTCTTGTGAGCTCCATGGCAAGGAAGAAAAATAATACTCAGATGGGAGAGAGGAGGCCAGACCTGTGCAGCTAGGTGTGGAGTTCTGACTGTGCTGATTTGGCTTGCCTTCCCTCTTCTGAGTTTCTGTAGTCACACTGTGTGAGCACACCTGTCGAATAAGTTCCTGTTTGAGGAGCAGAACTCAGGTGCCCACGAACTTTTCCTGATTGGAGCATCTCCCCTAAGTACAGAGGTAGCATTCCCACATTCTAACACATACACATGGGCAGGAAAGAGGTGACATCGAAATTCCAAGTGCTACCACTCCTGAGAAGTCTTGGCCCCAAAGCAAAGACAGATGAAAAAAATCAATGGTTGACTTTAAGCTTCTAAAGGTCCTTCTCAAGCATAATATTGACTCTCTGAGATGTTTTTACTTTGCAGGACTTTGGAATCTCAGCTTCAAGGAAACATACATCTGTGATTCCAACTACTGATGGTCACCATAAGTACTCTGGTATTATAATGTGGGTTACTAGTGAGACTTGGTCTCAACAAAACCAAAGACAAGGGCTGGGGGAGATGGCTCAGTTGGTAAAGTGCTTGCAATACAAGCATGAGGGCCCGCGTTCAGATCCCCAGCACCCATATAAAAGGCCAGGTGTGACTGTGCTCACCAGTAAACCTAGCACCGGGCAGGGAGTGATGGGAGGATCTTGGTGCTTGCCGACCAGCCAGGCTAACTAACTCAATGAACACCAGGTTCAGTGAGAGGGTCCGAGTGCTAGTTTAATTTCTCATTGCTGTGATAAAAATATCTGAGAGGAAGCAGTTTAAGAAAGGAAGGGCAGACTGTGGCTCACAGTTCCAGGCAGTTCTAGGACATGTTAGTTTTTCTTCTGTTCCTGTGCTAAAGCACCGTGACCAAGGCAGCTTATAAAAGGATGAGCTGATTCAGCTTATCACTCCAGAGGGAATCCATCGTGACAGGGGAGGAGGCATGGCAGCAGATGGTTGGAGCAGGAACCTTGAAAGATCACATATTCAGCTAGGCGGTCGTGGAGCACGCCTTTAATCCCAGCACTCAGGAGGCAGAGGCATGTGGATCTCTGTGAGTTCGAAGCCGACGGTCTGGTTGACAAGAGCTTGTTCCATGAAAGGCTTCAAAGATACAGAGAAACCCTGTCACAAAAAACAAAAACAAAACAAAAAACAAAAATCCACATATTCAACTGCAAACATAAAGCAGACTGAACTGAAAGTGGGGAAAGGCTGTAAATTCTCAAAGTTTCCCCCATTGCCCTAATTCCACCTCCTAAAGGGTCCACAAACTCCCAAACAGCACCACCAACCGGGTACCAGGTGTTCACATACCTGAGCCTGTGGGGACATTTCTCATCCTAACCACCACACAGACCACGGTGGCAGGAGGTGATTGGACATAATGCATATGTAGTGAGGAAACAGAGAGACCCCACTTCCCTATGACCCCCTTCATCTAGTGAAGCTCCACTTCCTAATAGTTCCACAACCTTCCCAAACAGTACCACCATCTGAGGACCAAGTGTCCAAGCCCATGAGGTTATGGGGGACATAGCACCTTCAAACCACAATACCCTGTGTCTGTATTTCATCTCTGTTGCTGTGATAAAGGCGACAAAAAGGACTTAGAGGAGAGAGAGCTTGCTCAGCTCGCAGTTCATCGGTGGTGGAAATCAGTCTGGGACTTGAAGCAGCTTAGTCACATTACATCCACAGTTAGGAGCAGCAGGAAAGGAATTAATTGCATGCATGTTTGCCTGTGCTCCACCCCTGTCTATACTCATATAGTTTAGAAGCCAAACCAAGGAATGGTATCACGCAGAGTGGACTGGGTGTCCCATATCAGTTAAGGCAACCCCTTATAGACATACCCACAGACCAACTTGATCTAGACAATCCCTCATTGCAAGTCTTCTTCGCTCTAGTGATTCCAGATGGTGTCAAGTTGGTAATAAAAACTAATCGTCATACCTACCATAAAAGATAAGGCAGAGAGAGACAGAGGGAGATATCTAATATTAATATATCACACACACACATACACTCACATGCACGCATCAAGTGTATAACAGCAGCGCAAATATAGACATCACTCTTAGGAGGATGCACAAGTATTGTCAACAGTCTCTGGGTATCTGAGGAGGAGGTCAGAGGTCAGGAGAGGGTGGCAACTTCCTCTTGATATATATGCCCCCTCCTTGTGCTATCTGAAAGTTTACTCCATGCAAGCCCAATTAAACATTTTCTTTTGTTCCATGGGTGGCAAGGTTATTCTCAGCTCATGAGCTGATTTTCAGTTTGTACAACTAGAGGACGGATTTGGTGATTATTAAGTGAAAAAGGGAAAAGCAATTTCTTGCAAATTGCTAGCTGCAGGGAGTGGGAGCGTTTAGGCTGGTTTCTTTTTGGGGGGAGGGCGTTCTGTGATGAGAACAGAAGCCAGCTTACTCTTTTCAGCGGGTCAACACAGGCTTCACATGGGTTCCTGGAAATTGCCTCGTATTGAGTACTGTGGGGTGCCCTGACACCAGCAATGAAGCAGTAGGCATTTATTTTGAGTGGGCAGATGTTTGCTGCTGGCTGCAAGCACACATGCCACACCTTGCCCCAGCTTGAGTGATGGACACAGGCTGGGAAGTGTTGGCTTCACCCCCAGAACTCTTCTTGGAGAAACCAAGCATATGCATTGGTAATGCTCGTGTTTCCGCGATCTCATCGCAATGCCAGCGAAATTGGGAGTTCATGACTGTCTTCCCTGATGGATGGGGAAAACTAGGCAAGTACTTTAGTTTCTCAGGGGGACGTGAGCTTTGGTGTTACACTGAGCAAGCCCTATCCCCTCCCGCCAGATTTTTCACTGTGTCTTTGTGTTTCTTTGGAGTGAGCTATCGAAGGTGGGAAGCAAGCCAGTGGGGTCTACTCTGTGGATTTCAGAGAAACTTGCCTAAGTATTTTTGACACGGATGGTGTATTTCAAGGATAAAATGACCTTTTCTGGGTCTTCCTTCTATGACATTTCTTCCCAAGATCCCCATAAAAATGTGTGTGTGTGTGTGTCTGTGTGTGTGTGAAAACCACAATGCAAGTGATGTTATACTGACATCAAGTCTCTTGAGGGTGCTGACCCTTCCTCAGTTCTGATATACCCAGAACAAACTCACCACAGCTTCAAGGATACTTAAACACAACAGGTCATCCTGACCGGCACAAGGCACTGCTACCAAGATTTGGCTCCTAACAAGCTCCTTGCAAGCCAGCGTCACTTCCTCTACACAACCCTAAATGGAGCTGGGAATCAGAGTTGAGAACTCACTGAGGTGAACTACTAAATGTTGATATTATCGTTGTTAATTTAGAGTGCTCGGGTTCAAACCTGGGGCTTTAGCACAGTAGGAGAAGCTCTTTATCGCTAAGCTATGTTTATATATTATTATATTATATTATATTATAGCAAACTATATTTATATTATATCATATATAATAATAATAAATCACCAAGTTGTTTTGTTTTGTTTCTTTATTTCTTCTTCTTCTTCTTCTTCTTCTTCTTCTTCTTCTTCTTCTTCTTCTTCTTCTTCTTCTTCTTCTTCTTCTTCTTCTTCTTCTGTTGTTGTCATCTTATCTTGTACCCCAGGATGACCTCAAAATTGATTATGTCTCAAATTCTGGACCTTTCTTCCACAGCCTCCTAAATGTTGGGGTGACAGGCATGCTCCCCATGTCTGGTCAGAGTTGAACATTTTTCTTTGTACAGTACTTCTGCACCCAGGGCCTCATACATGCTATCCCTGTCCTCTTCTTCAAATGTTTGTTTTGATGAGGACTCACTGTATAGCCTAAGCTGCCTTGAGTTCTTAATCCTCCTGCCTCAGCTCTAACCCCAAGGGCTGGGATTACAGATGTTTGTCACTACACTTGGCCCGTTTTTACTGTTCGTCTAACCTGTCTTCCTGACACAGTGTACCCTCGTGGAGCACTAGGAGGTTCTTCTCAATGAGGCTTAGATCCCTCTGCTTTGCTTGGGGCTTCTTGACTGCCCCTCATTGCACACCAGGTCAAACCCCAAAATCTCACACACTCCGAGCTCATGTTCCCTGTTGCCACATGGACCTGACCTCATGGGCCATCTCTGAACCTTTGTCTCCACCATCTCCCTCTCCAGGTAGCTGATGTCCTTGATCCCTCAACATGTCTCTGCCTTCTGGCTCCCTGAAGCCCCTTACTGGCTCTCTTAAACCTCCTCCTTGATTCTCTGAAAGCCCAGCCTGCATCTCTGTATTTCCTGTAACTTGTGATTCGTCCATCTCAGAGGTCACCTCTCAATAGGTCCTTCCCAGCTATACGTTAATTCAGCAAATCTAGAAACTGGCAAGATGGCTCAAATGGTAAAGGTGCTTGTTGTCAAGGCTGACAACTTGAGTTCAATTCCTAGCTTCAACAGGGAAGGAGACAGCTGAAAGTTACTCTCTGACTTCTACATGCACACAAAGGCACACACAAAAGCACACACAAAGATACATACACACAAATAAATTAGCATGCAAATCCAACTTGGAGCACTCATCTTTCCCTGTAGCACTTTTCTTCATGACTGATAAACTGGTCATTTGGCTGCTCTCCTGCTGTGACTCCAAGGGGAATGTCACTTCATAAAGGCAGGTGGGAGATGGGGATGTCCTCTGCTTCTCTCTCTCTCTCTCTCTCTCTCTCTCTCTCTCTCTCTCTCCTCTCTCTCTCTCAGCTAAAGCTACCATTAATGCTCAGAAAGATTTCTAGGCTACTGCTCCTAGTAACCCTCAGGTCTATCATCCAACTACTCTGAGGGCTGAGACAGAGGAATTGCAATTTCAAGGCCGTCCTAAACAGCTTAATGAGACTCTGTTTGAAGATAAAAAGTAACAAGAGGGCTAGAGTGCATGGCTCAAGTGGTATGATGTCTGCCTAGAATCCCCTAGGGAGGGACTGGGGTGTGGCTCAGTGGTAAAGCACCTGCCTAGAATCCCCCAGTGAGGGGCTGGAGTGTGGCTCTGTGGTAGAGCACCTGCCTAGAATCCCCCAGTGAGGGGCTGGGATGTGGCTCAGTGGTAGAGCACCTGCCTAGAATCCCCCAGTGAGGGGCTGGGGTGTGGCTCAGTGGTAGAGCACCTGCCTAGAATCCCCCAGTGAGGAGCTGGGGTGTGGCTCAGTGGTAGAGCCCCTGCCTAGAATCCCCCAGTGAGGGCTGAGTGTGGCTCAGAAGTAAAGTGTTTGACTATTATGTACACCTTAAGTTCTAGCCCTATTTCCCCATCCCCTCCCTACACAAACACAGAGGAAAGTGGAGGGAGAGGAAGAATGGGGGAGAAAGGAAAGGGAAAAGGAAGAAGGAGAAGAGGAAGAATGCAGAGTGGGAAGAGAGATTTGTAGGCGCACAGTGAATCTGGGTCTGACAACAGAAAACCCATTGGAGATTTTTTTTTTTTAGGATGCTTGTTCTATAGGAACAATGAATCACCAAAGGCTAGCGACATCTTGCTTCCTTTCCTGAACAGTATTAGTGAGCATGGCCCATGGCTGTGACCTGATTTAAGGTTTTGCCTCTGAGCGTTCAGTCTGTATTTAAGAGGGACTTCAAAGCTCCGTGTCACCACCTGTGACCAACGACAGCTTAAGTGCTTCTGAGGTAAAAGCCAACCAGAGTGGTCATTTACTCCACAGGTGGTTGTGATTCCTGGGTCTAGACCCAGTGTCCTCACTAATTACTGTTTTAATCCCCAGCCAGCCCTGGATGATGTGACCTGCTCACACTTGGCCACTCCCACGCCCAGACTCCCGCTCCTACCAAATCTACATAACAGACAGTGCAGGTCACATTCCATCTGATTCCAGATTGTACCCCACCATTTATTGTCGTTCCTAGCACCTTTTCACAGACCAAGACATGCACCATCTGCTTGCTGATCGGAGGTCTGGGATCCTATACACATCGGTGGTGTTCACACCCGGAAGGAGGTGTGATCATCGCCGCCACCCGGAACTGCCTGTCCTTGTATCAGGGCCTTCTCAGTCCTTCTCCGCCACATTCAGCAGGCACAGATGGTGTTGACAGTGTCAGAATTCTAGACACATGGCATATGTCCTCAGAGCAGACAAGGCGCTAAATTAATTCTAAACGTCAGTTGTAAGCTTCTCGCCAAAACACCCCTTGCTGTATAAATAGCGTCTGCACTCTGCATTTTCCCCAGCAGACTCTGCGGATGCCCAGGTATGTTGCTCTTAGCTTCGTTTTATAGCGTCAAATACTCTACAAAGCAGTCCCAGCTCTGGGAAAGGCAATCAGAAAACAGTGGCTAAGATCTAAGCTAGAGCTGAGTAGCAGTAAACATTGTCCCCATGCTGGAAGAGGGGCGTCTGTGGCCTCGAAAAGGTGATCGCCGAGTCTTAATTTAAGAATGACATTTTATAGACAAAGAAGACATATAGAGCGACATCCAAGCACTCGGGAATAAGAGGCAGGAGGATTGAAGCTCAAAGCCCGCCTGTGCTACTAAGGGAGTTGAAGGTCAGTCTAGGAAACTTGGTGAGACCCTGTCCCCAAATAGAAAGTAAAAAGTGGGCTGAAAATATAACTCAGCAGAAGAGTTTGTGCTTAGAGCCTTCCAGTAAGGGGGTGGTGACATGGCTGGAGTAGAGATCTGAGTCTCTCACTGCAGAATTATTGACAGGTGCTCTACCACTGAGCCACACCCCAGCCCCTCCCTGGGGCACTCTAGGCAGGTGCTCTACCACTGAGCCACACCCCAGCCCCTCACTGGAGGATTCTAGGCAGGTGCTCTACCACTGAGTCACACCCCAGCCCCTCACTGGGGGATTCTAGGCATGGGCTCTACCACTGAGCCACACCCCAGCCCCTCCCTGGGGCACTCTAGGCAAGTACTCTACCACTGAGACACACCCCAGCCCCTCACTGGGGGATTCTAGGCAGGTGCTCTACCACTGAGCCACACCCCAGCCCCTCCCTGGGGCACTCTAGGCAGGTGCTCTACCACTGAGCCACACCCCTAGCCCCTCACTGGGAGATTCTAGGCAGGAGCTCTACCACTGAGCCACATCCCCAGCCTCTCACTGGGGGATTCTAGGCAGGTGTTCTACCACTGAGTCAAACCCCAGCCCCTCACTGGGGGATTCTAGGCAGGTGCTCTACCACTGAGCCACACCCCAGCTCTCTTTTCCCCATGCCAACCCCCAAAACAGAGTCTCACTAAGTTATCTAGGACAGCCTTGGACTAGCCCAGAAGCCCAGACTGATCTTGAGCCTGCAATCTCCCTGCTCACTTCCGAGTAGCTGGGTGATAGGTAGGCCTGAACCAGGAGTTCCCTGACTCTACTTCGCACTGCCAGAGGGGAAGAAACCCTTATTCAGACTCATCAGGGCACAGACAGGAGGAGCCTGAGGGTGCATACAGGACTCTGTCTGGTGGTATTTCTCATGATCACCTCAGTTGTGCAGTAGTTGTGGAAGGACAGTGAGAGTTTAAGGTAGCCTCTTCACTCAGCTCACCTGTCATTCGAGGATCCAGACCTCCAGGACTCACTGGGCTGCGCCTTCTGCCACATCAAGCATTATTTATATTCCATACAACGTCACCTTCTCTACTCACCATGCCTATGTCTCCACCCTGAGCATCAGCATCACTGTTTAAGGACCTGATCGCATCCTGGAAGCTGCTGGAGCTCCAAACCGAAATAATCTCTGTGGTACTTGAGATGGAATGAGGGAGTGGGGCTCCCACAATTAGGGTCCCCCCTATGTGATAGTAGTACATGAACTTCCCCCAGGTCGATAGACAGACATCTATTCACCCCAGGTAGGGTACCAGGGACAGATCAAACAAACGATGCCACTCAAGTCTTACTTGGTCAACCAATGATTTAATTGCTTTTTACTTATAAGAGCCTAGATGTGTACAGGCAGCTACAACACTGAGGAAAATACCATCTCTCTGTTTTTCTCAGCAATTAACTGTTTAGATATCATTGGGGTCACAGGATGACTCATGCTAATTGCTGACTATTAAAGCTTGACAAGGAAGGGGGGCTGATGAGGCCCTCATGCCTCTATGGAGGGTAATTAATGGACTCAGTCTTGTTCAGGCTTCCTGTGGGTAATCACAGATAACTACAGAGGGCGATCCCTGCTCTACAGAGAACTTGAAAGGAAAACTTCACTCTGAAGGGAAAATTAATCACACCTAAGAGGCTGCAAGGATTAGTAATCCCAGAACCTGATACGACCTCTGACCTTCACATCTATGTAGAAACACACACACACACACACACATACACACACACGAACATTCCCCTGAATTGTTTGTGCATACACACAAACCCACACCTCATACATACACTAAACACACACACACAAGAGTCTTTATTGTTGAAAGTGGAGTCATTTCTTTTGTTGTTTATTCTTCCCAAATTGTCCTAATTAATATGAAGAGGTACTTTTACAGGTTAGCCATGATTGGCTAATGAGGCCTAGGGAGCTGGCCAGGGCATGGAAGTCGCAGTGACAGTGACACAGCCCTTACACTGGCTCTGCTTTAGATCTGGAGTTTCTCTCAAAAGCTCCTGGTCAATAGCTGTGGTCCACAGCGTGGGGTGATTGGGAGAGTAGAGCCTCAGGGAGATGGAGCCCAGAGGGAGGACTTTAGGTCATTGAGGAAGGACCTACAGGGGACTGTGGGTCTCCAACTGCTCTTTTTTCACTTCCCAGTGAGTAGTTTCATCCTATTATGGGCTGGAAGCAGCAGAACTAACCAATCTTGGCCTGGAACCTCAAAAACCTTAAGACCGAGCAAACCTTGTTTCTGTATAAGTAGATGCTCTCAGGTGTTTGTTACAGTAATGGAAAGCCGACTAATTTTCGACTTTTTACGAAGGTAAAAAGGTGGATATCTTGCTGTGCCTGCGAGGTTGGGCCGTGGGGATCTCAGCCACAGCTGGAGTCATGTTTGCTATGCAGCGTTGTAACTGGACAGCGTCTACAAAAACACAAAAGCACACGTTGTGTGAGCCTGCTGAGGCCAGTTTGCTCTATTTTGCAGAAACACCTGCACATCTATACAAAGGAGTAAGTAGAAGAAAACATTAATCTAGAGCAACAGTAATTGCAGAAAAGCTGGACACAGTCCAAATTGCTTCCAAGAAGCACTTGGTTAAATAAATCATGATGTAGACACACCATGTAAAGCCACACAGCTGTGACTATGGTATAAGCATGGAGAAACTTCCAAGACAACTAATGCAAGCCAAAGCCAGATACTGTCCTCCCTGTGCGCACAACACTCTGGACCCCTGGGTGGGGGTTTTCTGAAGGGCCATGTCAAGATGGTCTCTGAGTTTCACAATGCTCACCAATGCAAAGAATGCTGATTGACCCATGATATCTGCCAGAGGTATAGTAAGGCTGTAAAGTATTTTTGGCTGGTGTCAAATTCACTATGTCATTGAAGATGGCCTTGAACTCTTGATTTGCCTGTCTCCATGTCCTGGAATTGCTGGTGTGAGCCTGGCTTATGGTTCTCTCTCTCCCTTCTCTCCCTCTTTTTCTGTTTGTGTGTGTGTGTGTGTGTGTGTGTGTGTGTGTGTGTGTGTGCGTGTGTGTGGTGTATATGAACATATGTGTGCAGGGATGCATGCCCTTGTGCAAACACAAACATCAAAAGAGGATGTCATGTGTCCTGCCTATCATTTTCCATCTCTTTACCTTTGAACAGAGTGTTTCACTGACCATGGAACCAAGCTGGCAGCCAGCCTTCGTCTGTCTGCCCTTCAGAACACAGAGGTCTCAAGCATATGAAGCCAGTCCAGACTTTTTCATGTGGGTGCTGGGCCTCCATGCTTGTGCAGCAAGCTCTTTACACACTGAGCCATCTCTCCAATGCCCCACTTTATATTTTGAGACAGGGTCTCTCTCATATAACTCCTGATAGTGACACACACACATTATATATATATATGATATGTATGATATTATACAAATATACATACATACAAATATATCCCTGTTTCGGATAGGGTGCTGGCCAGTGAGCCCCCAAGATCTTCTGCTACTGTTCAAGCCCCCACCCCGCCCCCAGCACTGGAGCTGTAGATGCTGGCTGTCACACTTGGTTTGTATGTGCTGCGCATACCAACTTATGTCCTCATGCTTGCACACCAAACATTTCACCCCTTTAAGGCTTAAGCTGCCTCACAAGTCCCCTGGTGTTTCATTTTAAATTAAACATTTTGAAGATTTCTCTGTGAAAGGCTGGCATTTGGACATTTGAAGCTTGCTACCTGAGAATCTACTCATCTTCCAATTCCTTAACTCCTTACTTGTCTCAACATCTCTTCTCTGTTCCTCCTCTGTCTTCCATCTGAATAAGAATGAATCACTAGAGCTGGAGAGATGGATCTGTAGGTAAAACATTTTCTAAACAAGTGTGAGGATCTGAGTTCAAAACCCCAGAACCCACATGAAGTTGGACGTGGTAGCAGATGTCTGTAATCCTGTGGCAAAATAGGAAGTAGGGAGAAGAACCTCCAGAACCTTGGACCAGCTGACATGGCACACAAAGAGGTGAACAATAGGAGACCCCCACCTTAAACAAGGTGGAGGCAAAGACCACACACAGGTTGCCCTCTGACTCCACACATGTGTCCCTATGGTGCACACACCTGCATCTACACACAGTATAACTGGCCTCACAAAATGAAGGTATTTTGAAAGCACACTTGTATGTTTTTATTGATAATCAGAGTTCTGAAACAATGGACCCTAAAAAATGTGAGTTTCTTCTTCAGAAATCTCATTCTGGGGAGGAAGGAAAATTCACCAGCTTGGGGGGGGGGGAACTTGTCTTCCAGAAAGAGATCTTACACCTTTCTCACAGCTGGAGATAAGACTGAAACCCAGAAAGTGGTGGGTCCGCAGTTGGAGGGACCATACCAGGGCATCTAAGAGATGTGTACATCTGTTTAAACTCCAGGACCCCAAAGTCTGATCTGGGAGATTCACTGATCTCTTTTTCTCTTTTCCCAAAGTGGGAATAAGTCCCCATTCCCCACTTTTCTCTATTAAATTGGCCTAATGAGGACAGGTGGCTGCACTTGACTTGGGGCACAGATTGTGACACCCAATTTTAATAACTACATAAATACACACACACATACACACAGAGAGGGGGAAGGGAGAGAGAGGGGGAGGGAGGAAGGGAGGGAGAGAGACACAGAGAGAGAGAACTATAAAAAGGAAAATGAACCACAATCTGAGATCAATATATATTGAGCGTGATATTGCTATGATATCTAAGTCCCCATTTCTGTAGACATGACCTCTGTGTCACCAGAAAATGCAGAATCCGGTGTTAACAAGGCAGGGACTCAAAGGTAAAGGGGGGTAAGGACTGATTGCTGGTGAGTATGCTCCAGCCTGGGGCCGGGAAGATGAATGGACCCAAGGCCAGGCAGCTCACCTCTCCTCTTCTTTACAGGCAAAAAGCAGATGGGAGTCAGTCAAAAACAGCCAGTGAGAGCTGAGACATGTGTGACGAGAGACCTGTGTCTGTCCCCAGCAGGACTTTGTCTTGGCAATACTTTCCTTGACTGTGGTACGCTGGAGCCTGGGAGATATTTTCTCCTGTGTATTTGCTTTGCTTTTAGTGGTTTCATGGTGCCATCCAAGCATCAAGCATCTTTTTTTTTTTTTTTTTGGTTTTTTTCGAGACAGGGTTTCTCTGTGGCTTTGGAGCCTGTGCTGGAACTAGCTCTTGTAGACCAGGCTGGTCTCGAACTCACAAAGATCCACCTGCCTCTGCCTCCCGAGTGCTGGGATTAAAGGCGTGCGCCACCACCGCCCAGCTGCCATCCAAGCATCTTGAGTATTTCGTTTGTTCCTGAAGAGGGAGGAACCAGCACAGGGCAGAAACTTGTGTAACATTTGAAAACACAGACCCCCAAAGGGCTTGGGTATCCATGTTTCTATTCCCCAGTAGGAATGGTGGTGGCTCATGATTACAAAAGAATGGATATTTCTTTTCCTATATGGGTGGAAATATGAATAGAGGTGCTACTGACCAGAAAAGGGTGTGTGCAGAGGTGTGATGGCTGACATTGTCAAGTTGAAGGGCCTAGAATCATGTAGGAGACAGATCTTAGGGCATATCTGTGAGGGACTATCTCAATTAGAGTAGTCACTGAGCCTATAAGGAATTATATAGATTAGGTTATTGAGGGGGGAGAGCACCATCCCATGGGCTAGGGCCTTGAACTGAATAAAAAGAAGAAAGTGAGCTGAGCACCAGTGACTACCTCTCTGCTTTCTGACGGTGGATGTCGTGTAACCAGCTGCCTCATGCTCCTGCTGCCATCCCTTCCCCACCGTGATTGACTGTGTACTCTCAGACCGTGAGCCAAAATAAATCCCTCCTTCCTTAAGTTATTTTTGTTATACATTTGACACAGCAACATGTAAAGTAATTAACACAATAGGGATGGGAGAAGAAATGTCAAAGGCTTAGAGACAGATGTCTGGGTTCATGGTCCTGCTGCAGCTGGTGCCTGTGATGATGTCCATGGTCAGTGTTAGCATAGGTGGTCATCAGAAACACATGTGTGGAAATCTGTGGGCTGTACTGAGCGAGCCCCACCCTTCACTGGCTCTGAAGTAACTGGCCCTGCCCCTCATTGGCTACTATAGCAGGAGAGCTGACACTGCTCCTCAGCGGAGAGCTGGGCCCTACACTAAGGAAAGATGGTCCCACCCCTCATCATGGGCATACAACTCACCTTGGCAGCATAGTAAAGATGACCCTGTTGTCAAGGATACCAGTGAGCAGGTCAAAGGCATGAGACCAGACCCTGCCCATCCCCCCCTTGCCTGCCATGTGGTTGCATGGATAAGGGAAAGATGCTCTCCCCTCTCTGTCCCTTGCTATGTGTGGCAGGAGAGAGAGCTCGCTAGTCTTGGCCCTCACCAGCTGCAGTACACAGGAGAGTGGGCCCTATGCACACTAAAGCTGACCATTGTCTAGGGCACAGGTGAACTAACCCTGAAGGCATGAGAACATGAGAGATGATTCCTACCCCTCCTCTGCTCCCTAGAGCATTTGGGAGAGAGGACCCTGCACCTTGCCTGGGCAAAACAGTAGAGTTGGACCTGGTGGTGTGAGTGTGGGGGACCTGGACGTGAGGACCTGAGAACAGCAGACCTGGCCTTGCTCCTTCTTGCTGCAGGCTGCATTGGTGAGCTGGCTGATGCAGTGCTGGAGAGCTCACCAGGGTGGTATTGATGAGAGAGAGCTGGTGGACTGACCAGCCCAGCTACCACCCAGGCCCAGAACCAGGGCTATGAGTTGGCCCATCCCAACATCCACCTCATCTATGAACTGTTAGAACATTAGAAGGGGATGAACCAACAGATCCAAAGCTGCAGGATCTCCATTACATAGGACAGCAACAGGATATCCAGGAGGAGCCTCAGTGAGAGCCCATTTATTGATGGCCGAGAACCTGAGCAATGCCTTGTAGCAATACACATTAGCTAGTAAAGATGAATGGACTACAGGATAAGCTGTGTGACTCAATGGGCCACACTACACCACAGTTGCCATGGTGAGCTTCTTCCTCCTCCTTCTGTTTAGTTTTTGGGTTTTCTTTTAAATTCTGTTTTGTTTGTGGAGGGGGGAGGTTGCATGGGTAGAGGGTGGAAGTGAGGGGACGGGGAGATAGGTGGGATCTGGATGCATGGTTGATATCAAATCCACAAAGAATCAATAAAGGTTAGAGAGAGAGAGAGAGAGAGAGAGAGAGAGAGAGAGAGAGAGAGAGAGAGAATATAGTGGGGATTTTTTTTCTGGAACTTTGTGTGTGTGTGTGTGTGTGTGTATGTGTGTGTATATGTGTGTGTGTGGTGTGAACATGTATTGCCTGGGGGTGTGCTTGCTTGTGCAGGAGTGTGTGGAGGCCAGAGGTCAACTTAGGTATTATCCTAAATCACTCCACCTTATTTTTTGAGTAGGGGTCTCTCTAAGATCCTGGAACTACCTGATTGGGCAATAGTGGCTGGCCCCTGAGCTCTAGAAGTCTTCCTCTGCCCGCCCACCAGACACACACCACCAACCCCAGATTTTATGTGGGTGCCGGGACTCAGTCTAAGCTGCTACCAGTTTTGAAGCCAAAACTTAACCCACTAAGCCTAGAAGTTTCTTTTACTTAAAAAAAAATGTTCTAGTTGGAAGGGCAAAATGTTGCTAAAAGAATGCACAGGGCGTTCACAGGGAAAGGGTGTGGGCCCCTCAGCTTGCACCTACCTTATGGTCTCAGATCCCAAAGGACTGCCTTTCCCTTCCTCACTTTCTTGGTGTTACCAGGGATGTTTCTGTTGCTTATTTTCCAGGTTAAGTTAGATACTGTGAGTAGAGGAAAGTCACCCTGCAGTGGGCCCCCCACAATTAGTCTCCCTCCACATCCCCAACAAAGCCCACTATTTCACAGGCATGGAAGAGACACTCAATAAATGTCGATTGATTGCATCTAAATTGCAATTTTATTTAACACCCTCGGGAAAGCTAACCAGAGACCGAGTTTGCCCCCATATATTGCTGAAGCACATTGATTTCCAACCCACAAACGGGTGTTGCTTGGCCTCAAATACTGGTGCAGTGTGAGTTTTCCCAAAATCACATAAATCACCCAGAGACTTACACACTGCTCCGGTTGTTGTCAATGTTAGCCTGAGAGGTTAGTAACTTGTTTTCTTTTTTTTCTTTTTTAATTCATGTGTGGGTGCCCGTGTGCGTGCGCACGCGCACATCTGTGCACCTGTTCATATGGATGAACTCAGACATGTGTATGCTGTGGCACATGTGTGGAGATCAGAAGACAGTTTGATTGTACGTTCTCATCTTCTACCTTGCCTGAGGCAGGACCTCTTGTTCTCTGTTGCAGGTGCCAGGTTCTGGGAACCCTCCTGCCCTCTAGCTGCCTGTAGGACAGTTGGCATTACAGACCTGAGGGACAGGACCCCACTTTCACACTTTCACGGGGTTCTGAAAACTCAAACTCAGCTCCTTCCCTTGCACAGCAAATGACTTAACCACGGAGCTGTCTCCCTAGCTGGGCCTGCCTATTTTTACTGAAGAAGCCACTCAGCTCCTCCTGGCACAGTAGCTGCTTGTGAATGACAAGAATACACTGGCCCTATGGCCCTGGAGGAATAAGACAAAGATGCCCCCACTTTTTTTGTTTTGTTTTGTTTATCGAGACAGAGTTTCTCTGTAGCTTTAGAGCCTGTCCTGGAACTAGCTCTTGTAGACCAGGCTGGCTTTGAACTCACAGAGATCCTCCTGCCTTTGCCTCCCAAGTGCTGGGATTAAAGGTGTGCACCACCACCGCCTGGCTTGATCCCCCCACTTCTTCTCAGCTTCATTTGCCAGAAAATAGGTGAGGCACAGACAACATGGCCTCCAATCTGGAAGAACACATGATGGCTGGAGTCTTCTGTCCCCATCTGGTAAAAGTTCAGGGTCAGGGTGGTATGCCATTTGAGAGATCAAGATGACAGCCAAGAAGATAGGAGAGAGGGGATCACTGAGAGGCTGTCTTGTGCTGGATACACCACCTGGGGAGATGAGGAACAGTGGGAGGAGCAGGAAATAGACTTTTGGTTAAGGTGGGGGGCAGGAATAGAAGCAACAGCGTTTGTCTCAGAAGCAACAGTAGAAACCTTCAAAGAGAGGAGACCGATGTGGGATTCCCCTCTGTATGCTGTGAATGTTTTTTTATTATCATTGGTTAATAAAGAAGCTGCTTTGACCTGTGGCAGGGCAATATATAGCCAGGTGGGAAATCCAAACAGAGATATATATAAAGAGAGTAGGCAGAGTCAAAGAGACACAATGTAGCTGCCAAAGGAGAAGGACCCCAGAAACTTACCGGAACTCCACAGCCTTATAGTGATACACAGATTAATAGAAATGTATAACTTTAAGATGTAAGAACTACCTGGGAATACGCCTAAGCTATTGACCAAACGGTGTTGTAGTTAATATAGTTTCTGTGTGATTATTTAGGTCTGGGTGGCCAGGAAACAAACGAGCAGTCTCTGTTTACAGAAGGCTGCCCAGGACATGCTGGGGATGCGCAGAAAAGAAAGGGAGCTATGCTCTGGGGAGAGCAGAGCAGGATCCTGGGAGTAGACTACTGGACATCTTAAAAGGGCAAGGTGTGCTCTGAAGGAGCAGGACAAGCCTAGAGCAGGGGCAGTGGCTACAAGGCAAGAGTGAGCTAGTCAGCACCCGGAAGTGGAAGGGCCAACACTCTGAAAGATTCTTTCTGGTTCCTCCGGAATAGGGAGGAGTGAATAGCATTCAGAGAAGTCAGCCCCTTCTTCTCCCTCCCTCCCTTCCCCTTCTTCTCTTCCTCCCTTTTTATATAACTTAACCCCATATATAATCACTTCCTGTTGTCCTTGGGGTTAGGACCTCAAAGTGATAATTTGACTGGTATAACTTGAAAGACCCCCGGTGTGGGGAGACTTTCACTCAAGTCTCGGGATAACACAACCCCCCAGGAACTCACGAGAGACCCTCCTTGCTGCAATCACACGAGGTTTATTGACAGGACAGGAACCAGCACTGGGGCCAAGACTCATATTCCATGCAGGGGAGGAGTTCGACCTCGAGTAGCTGGGAGATGACATATTTAAGGGAAGAAATGAAGCCACAACCCAAAGTGGATAGGGAGGGCATCATTGGAAAATTCTGAAAATGCCAGTGAAAATCACAAGGGGGTAACTCCCCGTTTCTCAAGATTGTTCTCAAGATTATAATCTAACTTTATGAGTCAGCTAGTTCCTGGAATATAGTAACTGAACCGGCTAACCTAGATTTTTGGTTCTTCTCTCCCTGCTAGATTTTTGGCTCTATTCTTTCTTCTAGAGGGGTCTGGGTTTATCCAGGTCTTTCAAACTCAGCCCATCACAGTCCCTGGGCTAGACCAGCACCTGGGATGGATGACACTACAGTTGTCATGGTCAGAACATGGGCCATGGCAGGGCTGACAAGCCAGGCTCAGCCACACTCCTTCAATAAGACAATTAAATATACAAGACACAGTGATGAAAAGAAAAAAGAATTGTTCAATGCGGCCACCCTGGGATACAGAATAGATGGGGTGTGAAGGTGCAATGGAAGGCATAGTCGGGGACCCATGGCTTTGCTGGGGACACACCATGGCTGGGGTGGGGGCAGTTGGGAGAAACTGGAGAGCCTGCAGGGAACAGACCATGCAGGCTAAGTCCTGGGGTTCATCTTGCGCTCCTCTGAGGGGTGTTCAGTTTCCCTTTCAACAGGCTGAGCCAGGCTGCAATGAGAAACTCAGGGGGACAGGTTCCCCCTCATCTCTGAGCTCTGAGTCTTCCATTCTGACACTGAGGTGGCCTGCAGTTATTTCTGCTTCCCTCAAAGTGGCTCTGATGTCCACCTTCTTCTTCCCCAGGTGCTGGGCAAGCCAAACCATTTCTGGAAGCATGACTCTGGCTTGCAAAATTGCTGCTTCTTTACCCTCCGGCTCTAAAGCTCTTCAGATCACCTAATGAACTCCTTCCCCACTGCCCCACTGCTGGGTCTGGGGCTTGCCTTGATCTGAAGGCTGTGGTGGAAGCATTACCAGGCTTCAGCTTTCCACTGTCTAGTCTTTATAAGATCATTAGCCGAGCAAATGCTGCTTGTGTTTCCTTTTCTTAAATGATGCTATTCCCCATGAGTGTGTGTGCACGTGCACACTATATCTATGCAGGCATGTTCATATGCATATGTGCAGGTTAGAAGCCAGAGGTTGACATCGTGTATCCTCTTATTCTTCAGTACTATTCTCCACTTTAGTTTTTGAGGCAGGGTCTCTCACTGAGCCAGGAGTCAGTGAGCCTTGGATATCTGCTGTCTTCACCCCCACTTCTCCAAAGGGCAAGAGTTACATGTTTACACCTCCACACTCCACTTGTACCTGGTGCTGGAGATCTGAGCTCAGGTTCTCCTGTTTTCACCACAGGCACCTCAGCTGTCACAGCTTTTGCTTCCGGAAGACATTCTCACTAGTCAGCCTTCCCAGTTGAGAGGCTTTTTACTACTGGAAAACGTCAGGCCACTTCCTTATCCTGCATAGTATCCAAATCCTGCTGCCATTCAAATTACTGTTCCCAAGTAAGTAATTGATTAGTCCTGCTTCCCTTCTGGTTACTTAAGCGTTTGGGGGAGGGGTCAGTTTTAGAAGTTTATTATGTGGATCTTTAAACTTCTTTTAGTTAAAAGTTACATTGTAACGTTTCGTTTCCCTCAGCTTCTTGGAGTTACAGGTTTGTGGTCTTTTCCCAAATGTGGAACACTTTCTGTAATGATTCCTCTAAATGCCTGTTCAGCCCCATTCTGCCTTCTCCACTTGGGACTCAGAGTATTTGTTCTTTTCTAGCTATCTCCCAGGTCTGAGCCTATTTTTCCATTTGTTTTTGGTTATCCAGAGTGACTTCTGCAGCTGTGCCTACATTCACTGAGCTGGTCCTCTGTAATGTCCACCTGGTTCATGTAGAGAGACTTTTCTTCTCCTTGGTAATTGTGGTTTTCAGTTCTCTGGTTTCCGTTTGATCCTTTGGTGGGTTTCAAATTTTATTATTATTATTATCAATTATTATTTTTCACTAAGATTCTACTAAACTTTTCATTTTTCAAGAGATTTTGTAGTTGCTTGTTGAAGCATATTTATGATAATGCGTTTGTTGTGCGTGGTCTGTTTGTGTGTCCTTGTGTGTGAAGGCCAGAGGTCGAGGCTGGGTGTGTCCATGTGTGTGAAGGCCAGAGGTCGAGGCTGGGTGTGTCCATGTGTGTGAAGGCCAGA
>JAQHUG010000097.1:3208536-3225764 GCA_028555095.1 Dicrostonyx torquatus
TGTGTGTGAAGGCCAGAGGTCGAGGCTGGGTGTGTCCATGTGTGTGAAGGCCAGAGATCGAGGCTGGGTGTGTCCATGCGTGTGAAGGCCAGAGGTCAAGCCTGGGTGTCTAACTCGGTTGGTGTCTACCTTGTCTTCTGAGTCAGAGCTCATCAAACAGGCTAGGCTGGCTGGTCCGTGGGCGCCAGAGAACTGCCTGTTTTGCCTTGCTTTTATGTAGGTGCTGGGAATCAAACTCTGGTCCTCAGGCTTGTGCAGTGAGCACTCATCTCACTCTGTGACTGTGTTTAAGACGATGCTCATTTCGACCTCTGATCCATTTCCCAACCTATGCCTGATCGTTTGTTTGGGTTTTCTTCTTTGGATCAGACAAGTGATTTTTGTATCCCATATTAGACATTTTGCATGCTGAATAATGAGACTCGAATTTCACTTCAGGCATACTCCTTAGCAATGTCCATCCTTAGCATACAAGCATGGATAATGTATCTATTTTGCTTCCTTGCTGAAGTGCTACAGTGACTCTGGAGGCTTCAGGGTGGACTGGTGGGTATCAGGCTGCTCCCATCTCTGCCCCGCTGACAGTTATCCAATGGCAGTGAAGCTATCTGACCCAGGCTCAGAGTAACAGAGAGCAGAAGCTCAATGTTACGTTGTTGCCTTCCACCCTTTGTTTGAGACAGTGTCTCTTGTTGGCCCAGAACATCACCATGTAGGCCGCTACCTTCCAGTGACCTGTCTGTCTTTGTTGTAAGAAACATTATTTTTCTTCTCAGAAGTGTCCAGCCTACCAAAGGCCAATGTCCCACGACCTATCTTGGGGGAATCTTATATACTTGACTGTTCAACCCCTGGACGTTCCTGAGACTTGACTTGGTCTCGCCACTTCTCTTTGGGCCGGTGGCGAACTAGCCAATATGTCAGATTATGAGATCCAGCTCCTACCAATGAGATATAACAGTCACCGTCTGTGTTGGAATAAAAACTCAGCAAAATTCCCACCTCCCGTGTGCTTGCCAGCCTGGATTGGGTCTTGGCAAAGAAACACTCTCATCTCAAAAAGAAATTGCCTTGCCACACGGTTACCTCTACTTTCTTTGCGGCACACTGAGAATGTTCCTTTCCCACCTCCCCTCCCCTTCCATTCACTGGGGTTGCAGCGTGCATCTGTGCTCCTGACTGTCTACATGCCTTCTCGAGATCCAGACTCAATTCCTCATGCTTGCAAGAACTGTCTGTTTCTTTTTGGCAGCCCCAAGGGTGTTTTTGTTGTTGTCGTTGTGAGAGAGAGAGAGGCGACTCCATCTCATCCAAAGCAGAACTCCCACCAGCTCTTGTCTTCCAGTCGGCTCAATAGCCCCTTCCACCACATAACTGATTTGCAAATGAGCTGAGACCTTCCTATGCGTGGAAGTCCACTGGAAAACATTATGTTCACAGAATTATGATTATTGTTTGTCTCGATGGTTGTTACTCCCAAGACTGACATCTAGCAAGATGCAGCTTGAGGAGGGGTGGGATAAAAGTGGCTTTGCGCCTCCACATTCATCAATCAGTTTAATATTGGCGAAAACAAACTTGACATGGGGTCAGCTCTCTGTTGCCTCTTTCTCTTTCCTTTTGAGTCTATGGTGACCTTTTTCTTGACGGAGCAATAACCCTGGAAGGAAGCTAGAGGAAAACGGAGATTAGGTTCATGGCAAGGGGAGAGCAATAAAGTATCTTTAAAGAGCTCAATAAACCAGGATAATTGAATGTAATAAGGACAGCAATAGGGTGGTGCAACAGGCAGTATCTACTGCCCCATATCTGAGAAAGCAGTCGTAGAGGAAAAGGATACTGGTGTGGGAGACAGAGGGTGAGTTGAAAGGGACCCTAGAGTTGATGGGGACAGTCTCTGCTGTGGCTCAGCAGCCCCTATGACAAAGGCTAATCTTAGAACTTTCAATGTGCTACTTTTAAGATGTGGGGTCTAGGCTAGGGAGGTTTTCTAGAGGGTAAGGTGCTTGCTGTGCAAGCAGGAGGAGCTGAGCTCAGATCACGACAGAGCTCACCTGGAACCCCAGCACTGAGTGTGTGTGACAGATGGATCCTGGGAATGCCGCAGCCAGCCAGACTAGCTTAACTGGTGAGCTCCCGGTCCAGTGAAAGGCCCTGCTTCAAAAAAATGAGATGGAGAGTGGTTGAGGAAAGTACTCGGTGTTAACCTCTAGTCGCCACATGCTCACACACAGGTGAGCACACATGTATACTCACATATACATATATACATGCACATATACTCACACACATGTATATATACATACACATGCACATACATGCACATACGCATATACATATATACATATATATGCACACATGCATGCACACACACAAAGATGTCAGGATCTTGTGTGTTGTCTGCCCCTCTACAGGCAAGGAAACAGTTCTAGAATAGGGCATGGGCAAGTCCTTTAATCCTCATGAGCCTCAGTTTCCTCTCTTGTAAGAATGGGGCAAACATTGCAGCTTCCTTCAGGTTGTTGGAGGATTAGCAGGAAGCGAGGGTGTGGGTCCTTCTGCCTGCCCACAACAAACCCCAGAGAGTCTATATTACAGGCAGCAGATCCCTTCCTCAGACCAGGTCAGTATAAACTGTGCTCCAGCTCAGGGAGATCCCACTTCAAGATCTGATGTGCTCTGCCATCTTGTCCTCCCTTTGGTGGCATAGAGGTTGGAAAACCTAGTCAAAGTGACTGCGGCCTAATCTCCCCCAGGCTCTCCCCATTTCAGCCTCCTCAATCCTTGTCCTCCCTTCCCCAGTGAGCTCACTGACTGTGGAACAGGCCTGTAGACATCCAGTCCTTGCGGCTGACCGTGTTTTAAGGACATTAAGCTGGAGTGTGTGTTGAGAAAAGCCATGGCATTGGTTCTGTCTCCTAGGATTCTATTCTCTGACCAGGGGGAGCGGGATTTCAGAGAAGCTCAATATGCCCCCACAGAACTGTCGCTCAGAAGCCAGGAGCATATCTGTGTTATTCATGGACGTGCAACACCTGTCCACTCTATTCCCACTACAGCTCTGTGCGAGAACCACCTCCTACCAGTTTGGGTGAGCCAATGAGGCCTTGGGCTCCATCCTCAGAACTGCAAACAAAATAAAACAAACAAAATGCAACCAAAGTTCATTTATAGACATGAATGCTGGTCCAGACTGAGCCCTGCGGTAGTTTACTGACCCATCAGAGGGACCAGGAGAAGGTCAAGAATAAAACAAACCAGGAACAAAATATTCTTATGTGACCCTTGCCTGACCTCTCTTTCCAGTTCTTTTCTCTTTTTAAGTGGGGTGCGTGTGTGTGTGTGTGTGTGTGTGTGTGTGTGTGTGAGAGAGAGAGAGAGAGAGAGAGAGAGTAGTATGTATGTGTGCATGTGCATGCATGTGAACATGTAAATGTGATTGTGTGTGTGTGTGAGAGAGAGACAGAGAGAGAGAAAGAGTAGTGTGTATGTGCATGTGAATGCATGTGAACATGTAAATGTGATTGAGAGTGTATGTGTGTGTGTGTGTGTGTGTGTGTGTGTGTGTGTGTGTGTAGGCCAGAGGTTGGACTTTTCTTTCTCTGCCTTATAGAGCAGGATCTCCCCTCCAACCCTCCAGACTGGCCAACAAGCTCCATGGGTCCTCCTGTCACCATCTCCTGTCCCCAGAACTGGGTTATGGACAGGTCCAACCCCACCGAGTTATAACATGGGAGCTGGAGATCCAAACTCAAGTCCTCATGCTTGCATAACAAAAAAAAACTGTACTGATTAAACCATCTCCCCAGCCTTTTCTCCCCTCCTTCCCTCCCAACTGTCCTACCTCCCCCATTTCTTTTATCACACAGGATATCATCCCAGGCTGGCCTTGAACTCTTGATCTTCTTACTTCTGTCTCTTAGTGCTGGGGTGACAGGCATGCAGCATTATACCCAGAATCTTCCCAGTTTTAACAGAGACAAGAGAACACAGTGCAGGTGGCTCATGCTTGGCCTCTGGCACTGTGACATGTGAGAGGGTCAGAAGAGGATGGTCTCCAGCTGTTCTATCAACTGTCAACAACTTATAATGCAGACAACAATAGTGAGACATGCAGCCCAGGTGGCCAGATGTGTGTCTGTGTGTGTGTGTGTGTGTGTGTGTGTGTGTGTGTGTGTGTGTGTACTGTGTGCTTATTTGTATTGCATGAGGGGCTATGTGTGCATGTATTTAGAGGTTAGAGGTCAAGGGTGTCTTTTCCAGTTATTGCCTAATTTTTAATACAGGGTCTTTTGTTGAACCCAGAGTTCACGGACTCAGCTAGACTGCTTGTCCAGTGTTCTCAAGGGCTCTCTACTTCCTCCATGCTGGGGTTACAGACAGAGCACTGCAACTGACTCCTAAGTGGCTACTGAGGATCTGATCTCAGGCCTTCATGCTTGCGCGTCAAGTACTTTATCCACTGAGAACTCCAGTCCCAGTTAGACAGCTTTGACAGGGAGCTACAGTCTGGATTTGGGGTGCACATACACACTCGCATGTGAGAAGAGGAGCTGTTTGTACAGGAGTAGATCTTATTTGTGTGCTGGCTCAAATTAATAAAACACAATCTCCGGTCCTGTGTAGACAGAGTTGAAGTTCTCCACACATCAGCTGGTCCGACAGCTGCCAGTTTACCTCTGCGCTCTGGAAGTCACCCAACAATACTGCATTTATTAAGTAATAATTCATCTGTTTCCCCATATTTTATTTATCAAAGACCTCTGTAACCGCCAAGCAGAACTTCTTATCAGCAGGAACTGACCAACAGACAAGTGTTACCTTCCAACCAGATGATAAGCTTCGGGCGACCAGGAAACCGTGACATTTTAATTAGCTGGAACATTCTTATCAGCAGGTCTGTCCAGAACATGCCATTTCACATTGTTTGTGAACCCCTAATTGGGAATCCCTGACTTGGTCCTTGCGGGGCCACCTCAGCCACACAGACCGTTCCTCATTATTTTACCTTGGCGGCTGCCCTTGTATTATTCAACAAACAGTCATGCCATCAGAGCGAACTCCACAGATGCTGAAACTAGTGAAAGAAAAAAGGGGTTTTCATGCTGCAACACCGGCAAAAAGTACAGGTGTGTATGCGTGCGTCCATGAGCATGAATGTGGACATACATTCATATACAATGGGTGTGGAGGCCAGAGGTCAATGCTGAGTATCTTCCTCTATCATTCTCCACCTTAATTTCTGAGGCAGCATCTCTTGCTGAACATGGAGCTCATGGATTCAGCTATACTGACTGGCCTCACAGCAAGCCTCAAAGGTCATATACATACACATATGCCTATATATACATACACATACACACACATATATATGCATACACATATGTGGTATGGGAGGTCCTTCTGTATATGTGTTGCTTTTATTGATTAATGAATAAAGAAACTGCTTTGAGCCTAGAGACTAAACTGAATGCTGGGAAAAAAGAAGGCAGAGTCAGAGAGAAACCATGGAGCCACTGGAGGAGAAAGATGCAAGCCAGCAGCTGGAACCTTGTCAGTAGGTCACGAGCCTCATGGTAAAATATAAAATAATGGAAATTATTTAATAATGGATTAAATTAAGTTGTAAAAGCTAGCCAATAAGAAGTTAGAGCTAATGGGCCAAGCAGTGATTTGATACATATAGTTTCTGTGTGGTTATCTCAGGAGTCTGGGCAGCTGGGAAATGAACAAGTGACCTCCTACTACACATATGCATAGATGTACATACATATACAATTGTACACACACAGTCACACACACACAATGTCCAATTGAGCTTGGCATAGATGCAAAATTATCTTCTATTCAGGGTCACGTTGAAACTTCAGCATCCTGTAGTGGGAACTGTAACCACACAAAGACAATCAATCACCTTCCATGTGATATGTCACCACAGGCAAAGGTGATGCTTCAGAAAGCCAGGACTAAACCAAATAAGCGGCTGGAGCTTTTTTTACACTGACTTCCAAACAGCCCTGTTTTATCAGATTCAAAATTGAAGGGCTTTCTTGATCCCTGCTTGAATGAGTAACTAATACGCGACTTTTGTGTGACTGTGACCGAAATACTTGGGGACAACTTAAAGGAAGAACGATTTACTGTGTTCACAGCTCCCAGGGTTATCCAAACCTTTGACACTATGGCACAGTGCTGTTATCTACAAGGCTACAGGCAAGAGATGCTCAATTGATTCGCAAATACTTTTTCAAATATGCTTTTGCATGTATATGTGTCATGTGTGGTATATGAGCATGTATATGTATGCAGATGTACATACTTGTACATGTGTGCAAAGGGGTACCCTTCTTTCTCATTCTCACCATATTCCTCTGAGACAGAGTCTCTTGTTGGACCCAGGACTAAGCAAGGGGCTAGTCCCATCAATCCTCCTGTCTCTGTGCCCTACAGTGCTGTGTTTACAGATGCGGGTGTAGCCATATCCAGCTTTCTACAAGGGTGCTGGGGTCTCAAACTCAGGTTCTCACGCTTGTCAACGAGTGCTCTTACCCACCGGGTCATCTCTCCAACTTATCATGATGTTTTGAGTAACTTTATGCTTTTGAGATGGGCTGCATCCATAGCCTCCTCAGAGGGATATGGGCTGAAGTTTGGGCACACCTCCTTGAATAGCTTAGCCCATGGCTACTTGGCTTCATAGACCTGGGCAGAATATCATGCTAGCTGGGGTATGTAGTACTACATGGCAGAGAGAGGTAGAGGAGGGAAGAGAGGAGGAGGGAGGGAAAGAGAGAGACTGACTCTTAGGACCCACTCTGATAACTGCCTTTCTTTTCCAGACTCTATCTCATTAAGTTTCTAAAAGCTTTCAAGATGGTATTACGATCAGGGGCCAAACATTCAACATACAAGCCAGTGGAGGGCATTTTCAATTTATATTCAAATTATAACAAAGGAGTATTCTGGAAATCACCCTTCCGGATCCCATTTGGAAAGAAGTTGACCACTGCAGGATTGTTGTCAAAGTAGCCATGTTTCTTATCATATCGGCATCGGATTAGACTAAAGAGGCAAAGGCTGGGCTTGAGGAGCCAATCAGATTCTCTGTACTGGGGGCGCTGAAGTGATAGCCCAGTGCTTGCTTTGTAAGCATGACGACCTGAGCTGATCCCCAGAACACAGCAAGAGAGCTAGGTGTGATGGTGCACACTTGCGATTCCAGTGCTGAGGAGGTGGAGACAGAGGGACCCCTGGGTTCTTTCCTACCCCTTTGGAGCCCGGCCACACAGAAGGATTGGCTTGTCCAAGTTCCTCTGGATCTCTGTCTTAATAAACAAGCTCCATGCCCATAATTGCCTGGGTCTCCATAGTTCACTGTAAAGAGAGACAAAAACCTCGAAACTCCAGTGCCCTTCTCTCCAGACTCAAAGGAGTGCCCAGGACTAGAAGAGTGAGACAGGAGGATGGAAAAGCCACACCGGGAGAGGGGAGATGCCCTGTCCAGAATGACAGTCGCTGTTCATCTCCCAGGAGATGGCGTTTGACATACCTCTTCTATGGAACCCCTTTTCTTGAGTCCAGTTGGGGCTCAGCTGACAGTGGTGGTGCACACCTTTAAATCCCAGCACTCAGGAAGCAGAGGCAAGTGGATCTCTGTGGGTTCAAGGCCAGCCTGGTCTACAGAGCAAGTTCCAGGACAGGCTCCAAAGCTACAGAAAAACCCTGTCTCAAAAACAAAAACAAAAAAAGAAAGTTGGGGCTCTGTATCTTATGAACTGAGAGATTCATGATCTCTCAGGATAGAGAAACCTTCCCCAAACCCAAGAACCATAGCTCTTGGAAGACCCATTTTTTTTTTGAGATGTTCCCCCCCCCAGGAAAAGCTTCATTTAGAGGGAGCATTGGCAGTAGGGGCAGCTGGGGCTTGAGTGGGGGGAAGCAATTACAGTACTGTCACCCTCCTGGTGAGAACCAGTGTTCTAACAAGACACTTCTATCCGTCCCTTCTACCATCAGATCCCTGAAACAATGCAGCTCAAAGAACTGGAATTCCTCCTTCCTCCAAGGATCTCCTCCTGGGAGAAGAAAAACCCTGGAAGCCCATGACTGGGGTGGGGGTGGAGGAGTAGGATTTGTATCCTAGGAACAGAATTCCACTTGTCTGACAGTTCTCAGATCACTTTGCAGGACAGACTTGAGCGGACACAAGGGTGGTGGTGGGATGAAGCCTTGCAGGAGTCGGCTTCCATATTTAAACCTGAGCTTCCTGTCGGAACTTGGGGGAGAGGGGAGGGTGCTTTATTCCTCTTTGCAATTTGTCCACAGGGAACAAATCTCCTTCTCCTCTTTTCACTGTTGTTTGTGTTGTTGTTTGCTGCTCTTTTGAGTCAGGGTTTCTCTGTGTAGCCCTGGCTGTCCTGGAACTCACTCTGTAGGCCAGGCTGGCCTTGAACTCAAAGATTCCTCTGTCCCTGCTGGGATTAAAGGCAAGCACCAGCCGGGCGGGTGATGGTGGCGCAGGCCTTTAATCCCACCGTGCAGGAGGCAGAGACAGGTGGATCTCTGTGAGTTCGAGGCCAGCCTGGTCAACAAGAGCTAGTTCCAGAACAGGCTCCAAAAGCTACAGAGAAACCCTGCCTCAAAAAAACAAAACAACAACAAAAAAACAATAAAGGTAAGCACCGCCTGCACGCCCCACCACTTCCCACCTTTGTTTTGTTTTGTGCATTTATTTGGCCTGTTGTGTAACCAGACAAGGCTAGGTTGTTAGCACTGCTACTACTTCCCTGTCCAGGCTCTGACACCATCAATTCCCGCAACATCAAGGAAACTGCTTGATAGGAATGGGAAAACTCTCCAAGTGCCTCAAGGTTATAAGCAAAAAGTATTTTTTTTTAAATGGGACAAATAAACAAAGCTAGAGAGAGCTGGTGAGGAAAGGCAAAAGATCAGGTGCCAAGAGAGGACAATCAGGTGTTGCCTGCGGCTAGCCTGCCTCTGTGAGGAGAGCTCTAAGGAGCCACTCTGTGCTGGCTCCCTCTACGGATGGAAGAAGTGTTTGGGTCCTCACTAATCAGTGGAGACAAGCAGCTGTGCTCATCGCTTATGGAGTAAACTCTGGGAGTATGGAGGGTCTGTGTGGCCTTCTCTGAGGTAGACAAGGCTACCCAGGCTTGCAGTCTCTGCTGGTTCTTAACTTGTCCCATCCCTAATCCCCAGCCAAGTGTCTTCCCGATGGCAGCCTCTGACCTTACATGTCAGGTCCTGTTGAAAATCTCAAAGTGCTTGGAGGTGGTGGCCCACACCTTTAATCCCAGCTCTGGGGAGGCAGAGGCAGGCAGATCTCTACAAAGTGAGTTCCAGGACAGTCAAGACTGTTACACAGAGAAACACTGTCTTGAAAATAAAACAAAAACAAAATACAAAATACAAATAAAAGGAAAGAAAAAGAAAATTTCAAAGTGTCTCCACTGGGGGGGATTCATCCATAACAACGGAATGGTAGCGAGTTTCCTGGATTAGAGAATTCACACATATTTTTCCATTTTGTAATACAATAGCATTTACTGGTATTGGTTATTATTCATATTGCAGCTACCCCAAATCTCCCAGGTGTGATTCGGTCCAGAGCACTATTTGGATCAGCACAGGTGATTTGATTGATATAATCCATGCAACGAAAGGCCACGGAAGTGAGCGGCTTGTTTCTATTTTGCAGAAGAAGAAATTATGACCCCCCCCAGAGAAGTTTTATACTGGCCAAGGTCGCAGAGCTGGGACTTCAGCCCAGGTAGTTTGGTATCTTCACTGCTACCTTTTCTCCTCTCACCATCAAGGTGGCAGCATCTTGTCACCCACAGATGATGGCTTCTCTCTGTGTGACAGGTGAATAGAGATAGGACCTCTGTAGACAGGATGCTTCAGAAAGCGAGCCGCGGGAACTGAGTTCCCATGGACTTCCTAGTGGTCCATTTCAGTGGAAAGACTTACTGGCTCACTAAATAAAATGCCTTGCATGCAAACATGGCAATCTGAGTTTGATCCCCAGCACCTATGTAAAAAGCATGATGGCACATGCCTATGATTCCTACTCTGGGGCAGAGACAGGAGGATGCCTGGGACTTGCTGATCAGCCAACTTAACCTAAATGCTGTGCCCCAGGTTTCAGTGAGAGATTCCCAAAATTAATGGATGATTTCTGAGGAAAGACTCCTAAGGATACCAACGGTTTTCACACATGCGCTTTCATCTGTATACACATTGCACGCGTGCACGCACACACACATACACACACATGCCAGCACATGTGTACACACAGAGTAGTTTACTTTGAAGGAGGCAAATAGGTATGTCTGTTTCCAAGAACATCACTGTAGAAGGGCCACTGACCCCTGGGTCACCCCCAAGTCACCAGCCCACGCAACATCAGCATTGGAAACACAGGTCCCTTTACTTTAAAGAGGCGTTCGAAGCAAATGAACTTGAGATTTCATTAAGATAGCTATTGTGTAAGAAATTGGGGCAGTCTGGTTGAACAGGTTTCCAGATCCAGGATAGTTTTTAGAGGCACCTGTATTAAAATAAGATTAAATTCAGCGTGGTGAATACCTGCAACCCCAGCCTGTGAAGGTAGAGGCAGGAGGACCGAGAATTCAAGGTCATCCTGGGCCACGTTGGGAGTCATAGACTAGCCTATCTTAAAAGAAAACAAAGAAAGAAAATTAATCCCCACACACAAACAAAGTGATCAATCAGCCAATCAATTGATAAAATAAGATTAGTGTCCATCAGATCATCCTCCTTCTGCAAACAAGTCGCCTCCCTTGGAGTCCCTTTAGCTGGGTGACACTGTGATTTTAGAGTGAGAACTGTATCAATAACTGAGCCCTCCTGTGTGCTGAGCTCTGGGAGTCTGTTTTAAATTGACACCATTTGGCATTCATTTTTCGGCCTTTTCTTTTTCCTTCCTTCCTTCCCTATATTCCTCCTCCTTTTTGAGACAGGCTCTTGTTGTGTGTCAGCCTCCTTAGTACTAAGGTCACAGGCATGTGCCACTGTGTTCTGTCATCTCTACTGCTTACACCAGAGGCAGTAGTTATGTGTTATGGCTAAACTTGGAACACTGATGTGCTTTTCAGTTAGATTAACACCTCTCTCTCTCTCTCTCTCTCTCTCTCTCTCTCTCACACACACACACACACACACACACACACACACACACACACACACACTGTGTGTAAATGGCTATGTAAACTTTGCTGTGTGGTGGCTTCCAATATAGGCTCTAACTTCCTTGCCAAAAAGTGGGTTTCGGTATCTGCCTAGTAGGGGACTTGTGAGGGTGAATGAGCTCATGCATATAAATAAGGCTGCTACCCAGAAGACACAGAACTGTAATCTTAGCATTCAAAAGGCTGAGGCAGAAGGATGACAAATTTGAGGCCAGCTTCTACTACATTGGAAGATAATGTCTAAACAAAGGGAAAAGAAAGGATATATATAAAACAATGGGGGCATGGCTCAGGGGTAGAGCACCTGCCTATAATCCCCCAGTGAGGAGCTGGGGTGTGGCTCAGTGGTAGAGCATCTACCTAGAATCCCCCAGTGAGGGGCTGGGGTGTGACTCAGTGGTAGAGCACCTGCCTAGAATCCCCCAGTGAGGGGCTGGGGTGTGACTCAATGCTAGAGCAAATGGGCTACGTGAAGCTATTTCTCAAACACATGTGAAAGAAGAAAGAAAGAAAATAAGAAAGGAAGGGAGGGGGGAAAGAAAGAAGGGAGGGAGGAAGGAAAATGAATGTTAGCAGGGAAAGTCAGCCTCTGCCTCGGCTCAGAACCTAGCTCTAACATGCGCAACTTTGAGCAAATGTTAACCTCTGAGAGTCTTAGCTTCCCAGTTGGAGACAATTCCAGAATGTTCTTCACAGAGTTAAGTTAAAGGTGAGGTGAGATTAGGTAGGAAAGTATCTGACATGTAACAAACATGTGGTGATATTTAGGCATTATTTTTATTATTGCAGTACTGCAGTGGCGTGCACGGAGGCCGGCAGGACTTGCCAGGAGGGAGCGTGCTAGTTCTGAGAGACTTCACTCCTGTTGTGTCCTCTGCACTCCCAGCCTTGGAAAGGAGGTCAAAGGAAGAGACCCAACACAGGAAATCAGCCCAGGCTGCTAACCTTGGCTTTGCCCTTGGCTCCACGCCTGCCCCCAGCACACCCTTGACTGATCTCCAAAGCATCTCAATTCTACTATAGCCTGGGGTGACAGTCAAATTCTTTGCCATGACATTAGACTCTTTCCCCTTTTGTTAGAATATATATATATATATATATATATATATATATATGTATGTATGAAACATCCCTCCTTTACATTGTCCCACTGTCTCCTAATTCTCTCCCTCAGTTTCTTAGGAGTGAAATCACCCAAGATATAAATAACACATTCTAAATAAAGCCATGTTCTACTACAGCGTAAGATATGTCTCTATATGCATGTGACTGTCAGCCAAAATAAAATCACCTCCAGTGGAAGTCATGACCTTGCAATTAATTAATTAATTGTTCTAGTACCTGAGGAAAGAGAGGCAGCTCTGTGGTGCACCCTGCTTGGTGGCTCTGTGAACGGTGAAGGAAGGCTTCGCCTCTGGGTCACAGCAATGGCTTTTGTTCCCATGTAGTCCCTGGTCCTCTGTTTCTCAATTACTGCAAATGGAAAAAAAAAAGAGGTAAATAAAAATAGAGGGACAGACATCAAAGGCAGTCTGAGTGCAGGAGGCATGTCGTGCTAATTTAGCCTCAGAAATGCAGGTGTTTGCAGAAGGCCTGATGGTTTTTGTTCTCCAACTTAGGCAGGAGGAATGAGCTGCTCAGGATTTTATAGAAAGTCTGCTGTTAGCAGGAGTTCTCACTGAATCATGGAGGTGGAAGTCCTTGCAGGTTAAAATGGCTGGGCAGGAGGGGAGGTGGTAGAATGAGTGAAAGACTGGCCAGGCGAGTTTGCAACTTGGTTGCATGGCTACCCAAATAAAGGGTGAGGGGAGTGAGAAGAGGGCTGTCTGTGAAGCACTAGCCTTACAAGTGTGCTAGCCTTACAAGTGTGAGGACCTGAGTTCAATCCCCAGAGCACACACAAGGGCCGAGCATTGTGGCTCGGTCTTGTAATCTTGCCACTGGAAAGGAAGCGATGTGTGGGTTTCTGGGATTGCTGGCCAGCTTGCCTAGTCCAGCTGACAAAGTTCCAGGCCAACTGAGAGGCTCTGTCTCAAAAAAGCAGAGTGGATGGCATCCGGGGAATGACACCTGAGGTCCTCTGACCTCTACATGTGTGTGTGCTCGTGCACATACACACACTCCACACCTGGGCACACAGACATACAAAAAAGACAAGAAGTTGGAGGACTCTGTGAAGTGCCTGAGGGATCTTTTCCTTAATCTTCTAAAATTCAAGGCTGGTCACAGCAGGAAGGCCATCACTATAGGAACATCAATGACACCATCCCATCAATCACCAACATTGGTACAACAGGTGTAGGGAATAAGATGTTTTCCACCAAACAGGGTGTTGTGGTACACACCTGTAATCCCAGCACTCAGGAGGTTGAGACAGCCTGGAATACAAAGAGAGATGATGTCTCCAAAAACAGAGACAGATGTAAATCCTTGTCTGGGGCTAAGAAAAGCAAAACCTTCAATGCACAAGTAAGTATCCTTGATCTTAAGCATGTGTTTTTATAGGCAGTGTATATTAGGATCCTAAATTAGGTGCAATATGATATGTAAAAGGCCAGTTTAAGGTAGTGGTAGCATATGCCTTTAATCTCAGCCTTTGGGAGGAAGAGACAGGAAGATCTCTGTGAGTTTGAGGCCAGCCTCATCTATGGAGCGAATTCCAGGACAGCAAGAAACCCTGTCTTGAAAAAAGAAAAGAAAAAAAAAAAACAGTTTAACTGAATTACATTTATGTGGTTGTGGACACATTCTAATTTAACTTAATTCTGTCATCTTCTTTTGTGTTTTCTTGTTTATAATGTTTCCCTTTCTTCCTTTCCTGATTTCTGGGTGTTCATAATGTTTTCTTTTTCATCTCTTCTTTCTTCTACTATCTTGGAAATGATGATCATTCATGTTCTTCCTCTGTGACTCTGAAGGCTGAAGCTGCATGGTATGTCTCTGTACCTCAAGCAAGAAAAGAGACAGCGAATTCTGTCCCTTCTTTCTCATTTCCCACCTTTTTTCCTCTGCAGACTTCAAGGCTGTCTCTCTAAGAATTGGTTTCAGAGTCAATAGTTAAGATTTGCCAGGCTGGGGAAATGAACAGAGGGTCAATCACTTGCTGAACATGAAGACCTGAGTTCAGTTTCCAGCAATTGCAGACACACAGAGGAACAATAGGGTGTGAATAAGGCACACTAGGAGCTCCAGTGCTGGAGGAAGGAGAGAGGTGGAACCCACGGACTTGCTGGCTAGCCAGTCTAGTAAGATGGGGGCTTCATGTTTGTGACGGATCTTGTCTTAACTGATACAAGATGGAGAGTGATGGGAGACGTCTGCGGTGGCCTTCGAATGTGCATTCATGACTGTGGACTCACTCACCCCACAGGACTTGCCAGCATATTTAATGATGTTTCTTATCATTGTTCCCCATTCCTTCATTAGAGTGCATTGTTTTCGCTGCAGAAGTTCACCCTTCAGCAGTTCTGTCAGGAGAAGGTCATCTGGACATAAACTCTCTTCAATTTTTATGTAATTAGATTTTTCTTTGGGCCCCCAGCTTACAAATAATGACATGGGGACTTATTAATTATGAAAGCTTGGTCTTAGCTTAGGCTTATAACTTAGCTCTTATAACTTAGATTAATCAATTTCTACTAATCTACATACTGTCACACACTGCCCATCCTGCTTCCTCCATGTGTCCTTGCATCTCTCTCACCTGCCTAGATTTCTCCTCCTACTTTCTCTCTCTGCCCAGAAGTCCTGGTTATAACTCCCACCTAGCCATTGGATATTCAGGTTTTTATTACACCAATCACACCAATACACCTTTACACAGTGTACAAATATCCCACACTGTGTACAAATACCCCACAACACTTCCCCTTTTCGTCTAAATAAAAAAGAAAGATTTAAACTCTAACATAGTAAAACTATATACAATAAGAACAATTTTCAAGTAAGAATTACATTTATAATGTCCAGTTGTAACATGAGGGGGCCTGCTTGTTGGGGTTTCTATCCTGCCCAGTACCCCACAGCCAGCAAGCCCCAAAGAAAATCACACAGAGAGTCTACATTAGGTTATACACTGATTGGCCCATTAGCTCAGTCTTCCTACCAGCTCCCATAACTTATATTAACCCATTGTCAGCCACATGGCCAGTACCTTGTCTCAGCTGGGCAGCTTACATGTTGCCTCCTTGGAGATCTGCGCAGGAATGCCAGGGAAGCTTCCTGCTTCCCAGACTTTCTCCTCGCCCTGCCTCTACTTCCTGTCTGGTTGACCCACCTATACTTCCTACCTGGCCAATCAGCATTTATTTAAAACATGATTGACAGAACAGACAAGTCTTCTGCACCATCCAGTGTATCTGTATTTGGCAAATTCAGAGAAAATGTTTTATTATCTATCCTATTTTGGTGAGTCCAAAGTTTTACACCCAGTTTACTTTTTTTATCCTAACTTATATTGCCAACCCGAAACTATCTATTTATACCTCAAAATATCTGCTTAGATAAACAACGTAAGTTTTTATGTCTCTCAACCCTTTATATTTTTCATCTCTTTTTTTCTGAACTTGGTAGCAAGTAAAACTATAGAATTATAACTATCTCATATTCAACCCCATCAGAGACCTGAGAAGGATATATTACCTGATTAAACAGGAAGTACAGAGCAAGCAACTTCCAAAACTAAGAAATGACAGTGACATCTGGCTGCCTGGATAGTCACCCAAGGTTCCTCTGCAATCCACCTTTATCCTATGGGCCTCAAATATCTGACAGACTTTTCTGTGAAGCAGGAATTTTGAAGAATTGTTCTACCTTGTCTTGGCAAAGTTCAGCAGTTGCCTATTATGTATGTGCTGTTTGCCCGGTTTGGACAGCACACTGTTAACAGTAGAGGCGAGGGCAGTGGCTAACTTTGTCACCACAAAAGCAAACTCCATAGTGATAGTCTTTGATGCCAATCATCCTTCTTTGAAGCACATTTGTGCTGCCAGGAGCAAATGTGTCTCACTGTCATGAAAAGCCTTAGGTTATTAGAACATCTTAAATGTATTCTGTAGGTCTCTGAAGTGTTTGAAGATCACTTATCTATCTAAAACATATCTCTGTTTAACCTTGAAACATATCTAATATAAATAAAGGTTTTATTATTATATATAATGACTAACTAATCATCCATATTTTTAATTATCTTAAATAGTTTTTAAGAATTAGAACTTTACATTACATTTTAAAATGATATGTATAAGTACAATACCTTAAACAAGAATAGAAACATATTTATAGTATTACAAAATAACTGTAAATTTATATCAATATACAAAGTCCATACTAATGTAAGATTTTTGAGATTAATAGTGTTTTTTTAGTTAAAGTAGATTCAATAATCTCTCCTTTTATCTTATCATTCTTATAACCCCTCTTTTTTTCAGAAAGAGATCCTTGAACCCAGCCTCCTTTACTTAGTTTCCTTGTAACCGCCCAAAATGATGACAATAATAATCCACCATATGATCAAAAACCACTCACCCACCTCCTTGGAGAATGGGTGTCATATTCTTAAAACTATTTTCTATTGTCTGGGGGTAAAGACATCTTTAGGGGACACTGAGAAAACTGGCATAATGGCCAGTCCTGGGAAAGCTAGCTGTGTTATTTTTCATTTAGTCTTTGTGTGATGGGAAAGTGTAGAACTTATCTGAAGTTTTGGCTGGAGTAGTCTGTGAGGCTGGACCATCTCAGCTAGTAACTTTGAAGTTGCTCTGCTTTTCAAAGGAAACTTTGAAGTTTCCTCATAAAACTACAACAAAGGTATTCTGAGAGACTGGATCATCTGGGTTACTTGTCTTTTTTTTTTTTTCCTTTTTTTTTATTTTTATTGTTAAAAGAAAAATTTACATTTACTCCCCTTGTTCCCGGCCCTCCCGCTCCCCCACTACCCCACTGCCCTCCCCCTGCTTCCTTATGATGGTGCAGGATACCCTGTCCTATGGGAAGCCC
>JAQHUG010000097.1:3241662-3278281 GCA_028555095.1 Dicrostonyx torquatus
TCCTCTTCTTCTTCTTCTTCTTCTTCTTCTTCTTTTTCTTCTTCTTCCTCTTCCTCTTCCTCTTCCTCTTCTTCTTCTTCTTCTTCATTTCATGGCTCTCTCCACTGTCATATCCAGTCTCCTATACCACCATATATTGCTCACCTACCCTTCCCCCAGGCCGCCAGATCTCTTTATATATTCATCATGTGATTTCGCACTTCCAATGTGATGATCTCAACATCTGGATCCTGTCTCAGCCCCCTTCCAATGCTCGTTTCATCTCATCAGACTGTTTTCTCTATTGCCTCTTAGCACGTCTGTAATTTTCAGCTGAAAGTCAGACGTTATGTATCAGGTAGTGGGAAAAGAGGCAAACAGGCTTTTTAGTGAGATTTTATGTTTATCCTTCAGGGCGTCAAGCTGTGTTTAATGTGTACCAGAGCTGTAGGTGTCAGAGCCTTCCATTTCCTCTCATGCCCTGTATTTTTTCTCTCTTCCATTGTCTTTGGGTTTCCCTGGAAACTTCTTTTTGAAGAGCCTATGTCTTGTGGAGCTCTCGGCTGTAATGCACTGTTATTATCCCAGAGTCCTGTTGATGCGGTGGAAAGACACCGAGAAGGGAGGACGGTAGGCAATCTTGTGATTAAATCCTTTTAAAGTGGCCCCAATCCCCACGCAATGGCTTTCAGAAGATCCATTCAGGTATGCTCTCTCTGTCCAGGTGTAAAAGAGGGGTGCTGGAATGGGGTCCAGTTATCTCATTACCCTTGCCCTCAATAAGAGAAGGTTTTGAAAGTTTCCCCTGACTGCAGGATGTGGGGAGTGAGAACAGAGTTGCCTGAATAGATTTCAAATGACTTTGGGGATGGCTGGGGGCATAGCTATCAGTCAAACACTTGAAGCACAAACATGAGGGCTTAAGTTTGATGCCGAGAACCCACATAAAAAGCTGGGCATGGTTGTCCTGAGGATTGGGAAGTGGAGACAGGTGGATCCCCTAGACTTTTAACCCTAGTACTGTGGGGTGACCATAGGCGGTATTGACTTTTTCTGGGGGGAGGCAACTGCCTGCCCACCCACAATGGTGAGCACCTACAAGAGACCAAAGAGCAATTTCATCAAGCCCAATTTAGTGAGATCAGTGAGTTAATAGGGCTCACTCACAGAACATGGGTGAAGTGTTATTTATAGAAGCAGTGTGTGATTCCCCCAAACAGCTGCAACACACAAAGTACCACTCCATCACGGACTTATATCAGGAAGCCCCCCTTTAGTCCACCTTCCACTTCCCACAACTCTGTCACTTCCCAGCAGCTGTTGCAGATTCGAGAAGAGGTTCTCAGGTGAGGGTCTCCCCACCCTCTTTGCAGCCAACAGCTCTTGCTATCACCACAAGCCTGGCTACCTCTGTATTGTTTTGCGGTGGTTACCATGGCTACCAGGGGTAAAGCCCAAGATGACATCTTGTTAGGCCCAAAGGAAAGAGCTACAACGGGAGGATCACTAGGACTTATTGAATGCCAGCTGAACTAGGAACCAACAACAAAACTACAAACAAACAATTTTTAAAAAGACCAAAACTACAGCTTCAAATTTAGAGAGAGGCCCTGTCTCAAAGAAATAAGGTGGAGCCTGATAAAGGAAGAGAGCCAATATTGTTCTCCTCTGATCTCTCTCTCTCTGCCTAGGCGCGCGTGCACACACACACACACACACACACACACACACACGAACATACTCACATTGAGAGATGGACTTGGTGCCCCCCCCACCCATCATCTCAACTACTCAGAAGGCAAAGATGTGAAGACCATGCGAGCCCAAGAGGAGGAAGCCAGCCAGGGCAGTATTATAAGACTCTAACTCCAGAAAAAGCAAACCTTTTAAAGTTTTGATTTTATTTCATCATTTTGATGAAACAAAATAGTGCTTTCCCTAAAAGTAAAATTCTGGCATGGTTCCTGATGAGAAAGGTACTGTCCTGTGAATTAGTTTTCCCCTGGATGTGATTTCCCCTGGATTTCTCATTTCTTCTCCTTGCTGTTGAGACTCACCTGCTCCCTTTCCCATCTTCTTTTGTTTGTCTGTTGGTTTTTATTTTATTTATTCATCATTACCGTGTGTCTGTAATGGGGCTGGCAGGGCGGGCTGCATGCTGCTCCACACATGAGGAGGTCAGAGGATGTTGAGGTGTTGGTTCTCCTTCATTCTCTACACATGCTCAGGTTAGCAGGCTTGCCTGGCAAGTGCTTTGCCAGCTGAGCCATGTCATTAATCTGCATCTTCCTTTTTAGACCAGAGTTTTCAGAACCTTGGCTTTGACACAGATTTATACCGCCTTACCCTGTTTGTGGCTTACCAAACCTTGTGTTCCTGGAGGTTTTTAAAATGTAATGTTATTTTACGTGTACGTATCTTGGAGTGTATATGCCACATGAGTGAAGGTGCCTATGGAGGCCGGAAGGGGCCGTTGGATCCTCTGGAACTGGAGTTGCAGGTGTCTGTGTGCCACTCAATGTGTGTCCTGGGAACCGAACCCAGGCCCTCTGCAAGAGTAGTGAGTGCTTTACTAATGCATCTTTCTAGCCCAGTGGTTCTCAGCCGAATGGTGTGATCCTCTAACACAGCTCCTCGTGTCGTGGTGACCCCAACCATAAAATTACTTTCATTGCTACTTCATCACTGCAATTTTGTTACTGTTGTGAATCATACCTGTGTTTTCCCATGGTCTTAGGTGACCTGTGGAAGGTCCATTCTACCCGCAGAGTTGAGACACTTGCTCATCTGTGAGACAGGTTACCATCACGCACCCGAGGCTGGCCTGGAACTCTCAGTCTTCCCACCTTCTCAGAGTCACACACACAGGCTTTCACCCCTGGCTTTTCACTCAGTCCTTTAAACTAGTTTGTTTCTCTCCTTGAATTGGGAAACTCCAGCCCCTGCTCTTTCGACATTGTTTTCAGCTCCACCCATCTCCTCCCCTGGACTCGATGATGGGTCCTTAGATCTTTTGTTATAGTGCTCAGATTCTTTAAGCTTGCTCTTTCTGTTTACTACCTACCCACTCCCAGTGTTTTGCTCCCACATGAATTTTGTTAATATTGGATAATTTCTACTTTCTTTTGTTTTTGAGACAAGCTCTCCTTCTATACCACAGACTGACCTGAAACTCAATATCTATCAGAAGCTAACCTTGAACTGCCGTGATACCCCTGCGGCAACCATGCACCATCAAGCCGAATTTAGTTTCTGTTCTTCAATCTTTAAGGCTGCTCAAATTTGTTTTGTCTTCTCCATTCTGCTGTCAAGTCCACCCATAGATATTTTCTTCTAGTTGATGTAGTGTTCAACTCTAAAATGTCTGTGATTATTTTTCTTTTTATTTTTTGTTAATGTTTTCTTTCTGGGCTGATTCTGCCTCTGTTTTCAAGGATGACTATCATTCTCGACAGAACATTTCATAACAGGTATTTTAAAAGCTTCGTGGATTATTTACCGGTAGCTTAATTGGCTAATCAGAAACCTTGAATTGCAAAAATGGCATAATCCAGACGTGAGTGAGTTTGGGGGAGAGAGAAGGCACTGAGACTCTCAGGACTGAGTGTGCAAGCTCTGATGCACAAGTAGAACACTTGTGCAAGATGACCAAGAAAGCAGGCAAAGGTGCTTCCAAGCCGGACTGAGTAGATTCCAGAAATCCACAGTGAGAACAGGCTCCTGTAAGTAATCCTCTGGCCTCCATATGTGCATAATGGCCTCTCTTTCTCTCTGACACACACACACCCCATTAATAATAGTAATAGATATGTCTTTAAATGACAAAAAAAACAAGAGGATGTGACATTTTCTTTCCTAAAGGCACATTTCTTTTTTAAAAGCATAAACTCAGCTCTCAGTTCCTGCAGCCAAACCTGTTTGTCCTGATTGCTGTTTGCACTGAGTCCAGGTGATCAACCAAAATACGTCTGGATGAAAATAGCAATTTTGCCCACCCCCAATCCACTTCCTTTTTTTTTGTTCCCCCTCGCCACTTCAATTTGGCCATAATTGTACCGTTCCCATAACAACAGCCACATAACTGGATCTTTGTGGAGGTCTTATGACAGGGCTGTCCACAAAAGCCGCTGGCAATGCTGTATAGACCCTGTATGTCGTCGGCTCACAAAAGGTACAGTTATCAGCAGGGACGATATTTGGCAGTCTCAAGTCAAGCCTGCCGCTGATTACTGCTGCTGCGTTGGGGACCTGCAGCCCGCCCCATGTATTTCTCCTGCGTTCCTTCCATGCATTCAATCCCGGGACTGTCATTCCCTTGTGGCCTGCCTGTGACATTAAAAAAAAAATGCATACACTGAGAGAAACTCACAACAAAAACTCTTTCACTGCGTAGAGTACACGGAACTCCAGCCAAGTTCACTGAACAGCAGCCTTGATGAGGTCTCAGGGCTGTGCTTTGGGTTGTGAGCGGAAAGTACTACCGCCAAGAATCAAAACACCTTCACAGGTGTGCCTGGGCATATATGTATATACATGTCCATAGGCACATCTATGTATATGCACATACTGTGTACATATATGAAATTTCATATTCACAGATTTCATGGAAATGTGGTAGGTGAATGTAACACACACACACACACACACACACACACACACACATTGTTCCTTATTCGCTGAGCCACTGCATGGTTTTGGGAAGCAAATCTGCTCATCAGGGGACAAAAGGGGCTTGATGCGAAGCTGTCTTTGTCACAGCCAGTGAGCTATGCCAAGGTAAATTAGATGCTTCCCTCCCAACTGCTCTTCTGATCTCTTAGCAGCCCCCGCAGATAAACTGGAGTAGAATATCAGGTTCATTCTGAATTCAGGTCTGGGAGTTGGCACAGCGACATCTCCAGTTCCTTTGCTGGTGCATTGCCAACTCACAGACTGACGGAGGTCAAAGTCCTGGACAGGGAGGAAGAAGATAATGAGGGCAAGGAGCTGTGTGTCCCAAGCAGACACTGGGGGCCTGGTGGTGGCTGCAGTGTTGTTGCTGGAGCTACAGAGGTGACAGCCTTCTGAAGGAATGGTCAGTGTGGAGCTCAGGCTTCACTACTTCTCTAGTCTGAGGGTCTTGGGGGAAACCCAGCACCTAGGAGAAAGTGGGCCCTGATGCTGGTCTCAGCTCAAACCCTCAAGAGATGGGTTTCAAATGCTCCGCTTTGAAAGAGAACTCATTTTTCAAAAGCAAAAGTGAAGTTTTTTGAAGGAGGGTTCATCTGTATTTCTGTGCTTTGATTGGTTAAATAAAAAAGCTGCCTGGGCCATTTGATAGGACAGGACTTAGATAGGTGGGGAAAAGAAAAGAGGACGCTGGGAAGACTGGGTCAGAGCCAGTCGCCATGAAGCTCCCGCTGGAGATGGAAGTACTGTAGATCATCCGGTAAGTCACCTACCTCGTGGTGACATACAGACTTTTATAATGGGTTAGTTTATGAGGTGAGGGCTAGCGGGGAAGAGGCTAGAGATAATGGACAAGGCAGTATTTGAATTAATACAGGTCTCATGTGGTTATTTCGGGCATAAGCAAGCAACCAGCCTCTGAGCGGGCCAGCGGCTGGGGGCTGGGGGACCTGGTGCGGGGAACACAACACGCACCTCTCCCCTAATTACAACAGTTTTCAACTTGACCAGGGATAAGGATGATAATTCACATGTTCAGGAATGGCTCAGTCTTCTAAGCAATGCTTTATGTTCACTGAGGGCTGGATCAGTGACTTGCATGCTGTGATATTCTCTACTGATGGGCTAAGCAATGTGTGAGTGGCACACATTAGCACACAGTCGGTAGCCACAGCATTGTGTCATCCCAAGCTTTCAACAGACTCGAACCCCAGGGCTCCCTGAAGATGTCCAGGTGACTCCATGCATAGACATGCTGATTCAGGTGCACCCTCTTTCTGTCTGTTTCCTTGGCAGAAATGAATCTGTTTGTCAACGTCTATAGAAAATGTTCTGGGTCAACTGTTTGAAAGCTCATCTTGAATAAGTATACATGTGTGTGCCTGCATTTGTGCATGTATATATGTGCATGTGTGGGCACAGTTAGACATGTTTATGTGCTTCTGTGTATATATGTACATACTTGTGTTTATATATGCATGAATATACATATATGCATCTATGTGATTTCGTTCATGTATGTACTCACACATATGTTGTGTAAGAGACCTTTCCTGAAGGAAACAGACAGGTGTGTACATTCCTGAAAGGGAACCGTTCACAGACAAAGTAACAGTTGTACAACCAATGGGATTTTATTGGGTTTACTAGCAGGAGTATGGGTGAAAAGTCACTGACATGAGCAGGAATGACTCAAAAGCAGTTGCATCACCAAATGGCCCACCTTGACACTGGTGACAACTCACAACCCACAAAAGCTGAAATCCTGGAGTTCTCCCTGCCATGGTGAACTGTAAGCAAAAGTTGCATTTGTCTGGGAAATTGGTCACAGCAACAGAAAAGTAACTAAGACACCAGCTGAGCCCAGGTATCCCATCTCCCTGCTTCCTGTCTGCCAAGATGTGAACGAGCAGCTTCACAAACTTGCAGATCTACAGAACTGGGATTCTCCTCTCAGCAGTTGTTCACTGCATCTATAAGCAGCAGGAGGCACCTTGAAGGATCACATGAGTTTCAGCTTTCCCAGACATGTGAAGTTGCTCCTGAGTTTCTGAGCCTCCTTCCTGATGTGGGAAGTCGTTCTGTATATGTGTTGCTTTTCTTGGTTAATGAATAAAGCTGATTTGGCCTATGGCAGGGCAGAATATAGCCAACCTGGAAGAGATATAGAGAGAGAGCAGGAGGAGTCAAGGAGATGCCATGTAGCTGCCAATGGAAATGGTTGTCGGAACTTTTACCCAGTAAGCCACAGCCTTGTGACGATACACAGAAGAGTAGAAATGGGTTAAGATATAAGAGCTATCTGGTAAGAAGTCTGAGCTAATAGGCCAAATAATGTAATTAATACAGCTTCTGGGAGATTATTCGGGTCTCAGCTGCCGGGAACGAACAACCAGTCTCTGTTTACACCTTCCTGCTTCTAGAGGGAATGTTTCTTTAGAAAGGAGACTGCTTACATAGCAACATACAAGTGTATACTTTACATATATGTTTGTATCCATGTATCCATGTACAAGTGTGTGTGTGTATTTATATACAGTATGCAAGTAAGTGCATATGCTCACATACAAGGGCATATTAGTGTATGCATGTTTTGCACGTATTTATTCCATAAGTGTGTTTTTGTTATTTGTGTGTATGCATGTGTTCACTAAAAATGTGCATTTTTGATGTATAGGTGCTCATATATGTTTTTGTGTGTGCAGATACTCACATAAATGTGTACAGTATATATATGTACATGTGTATGTGCACATATAAACGTGCATTTCTTTTTCTCCCAAGGTCCTAGGAAGCTCAGTTGAGAATAGAATGAACAGAAGCTTGATACACATTTCCAAAACTGCTCAGCAAGCTGCTTCATCACCTTCAACCTGTGTGCTGGTCTGTTCAGTGGTTATAATGGCTCTAGCCTCATTTAGCAATGTGATGATAAAAATAATGTACATGCACCATCTTATTGGGGAAGAAAGTATGCATGCTAAGGACATGAGTCTGAGCTCCAGATCCCAAGGTGGAATGAGAGAACCAACTCTCAAGTTGTCCTCTTACCTCTACACCTGTGTGGTAGCAAGCCCAGAACCCACATCATACATACACGAACATACTATCCTCCTTCTCACCATCATTGTCATCATCATTATTAAGAAATATTGTACATAAGGCTCCTGGTCTAATATCAGACATGGTGAAAGTATTCAATATATCACCTTATTGTTTTTATTATTCTTTAGATGTCATGGAGTCATAACCAAACACTGAAGAGTTGTATTAGTTACTTTTCAACCAAAAGGCTGATAAGAAGTGACTTAGAGGATGCTGGATTTCATTTGGCTCACAGTTTAAAGGGGTACATTGTAGAAAGGAAGAAGCAGAAGCACGTGACTCCATGGTTGCAGGACAGTGAGGCTGTTTGTTCACACCTTGGCAGATCAGATGACTCCATGGCTGCAGGACAGAGGCTGCTTGTTCACACCTTGGCAGATCAGGTGACTCCATGGTTGCAGGACAGTGAGGCTGCTTGTTCACACNGAGGCTGCTTGTTCACACCTTGGCAGATCAGGTGACTCCATGGTTGCAGGACAGTGAGGCTGCTTGTTCACACTTTGACAGATCAGGTGACTCCATGGTTGAAGGACAGTGAGGCTGTTTGTTCACACATTGACAGATCAGGGGACTCCATGGCTGCAGGACAGTGAGGCTGCTTGTTTACATCTTAGCTGATCAGGTGACTTAATGATTGTAGGAGTGTGAAGCTGTTTGATTACATCTTGGCAGAGCAGGAAACATGGAAGGAGGATGCCAGTGTTCAGCTGGTATGTTGGTTCCTTTTTTGTTGCTCTATTAAAATACCCAGATAAAAGCAACCTTGGGAGAAAGGATGAATTTTGGCTTACAGTTCAAGGTACAGTTCATGGTGGCAGGAAAGACATAGCAACAGGCAGGAAAGAGGCATGGTGGAAGGAACAAGGGGCTGGTTGGTCACATTGGATCCCACTCCAAAAATAGAGAACAGTGAATATGTGCTGGTGCTCAGTTTGGTTTCATATAGTTTAGGATCACTGCCCAGGGAATGGTACCATCCACAACTGAGATGGGTCTTCTTACACCAATTAATGTGATCAAGATAACTCTCCACAGACACACCTAGAGGCCCATATCCCAGGTGATTTTAGATCCGGTCAAGCTGACAGCACTGATTGTCACAACTGCCTTCTTTTCACCTTAAAAAGAGAGAGAGAGATTGGATCTTTCTATAAAGCACTGTTTAGTCTGGAACCTGCTACAGAGCTCACACTGGCCCCAAAGTATGGCAATCTCACCACTGCCTCCTAAGGGCCGAGAGTACAGGTGTGTGTCACCACCCCAAGTTCCTTTTCCTTTATCTTTTTATTTAGTTCAGCATCTCAGCCATGGGATGGCACTGTCCACATTCAGCAAGTGTCTTTCCTCTTCAATTAACCGCCTCTGGAAAAAAACCCTCATAGATAGACACACAAACTTCACCTCATTAACACCTTATGTGTTTCTTTTATCTTTTATGTGTGTGGATGATATGTGTTTTGTAATATGCATACTCATGTATGTGTGTGCAAGTATGTGTATACCATGGCACACATGTGGAGATCAGAGAACAACCTCAGGTGCCCATCCTTGACTTCCACTTGGGTTGAGACTGCATCTCTTGTTTTCTACTGTGTATGCAAAGCTAGCTGGCCCACAAGTTTCTGGGGATTCTCCTGTTTCCACATTTCAAATCTTACTGTGTGAGCCCTGAGGTTACAGGTACATTACTTTGTCTTTCCATGGGTTCTTGGAACATGAATTAAGGTTTTCACAGAGTAATTCTCTCTGTCCACCCCTAAGCATTTCTTAATCTAATAAAACTGGCAGCCAAGCCAGGCAGTGGTGGCACACACCTTTAATCCTAGCACTCAGGAGGCAGAAGCAGGCAGATGTCTGTGAGTTCGAGGCCAGCCTGGTCTACAAGAGCTAGTTCCAGGACATGCTCCAAAGCTAAAAAGAAACCCTGTCTCAAAAAAAAAATAGACAAATAGGCAGTCAAAAGAACCAAAGCTCAATGGGTATTGGCATATGAGTGTATCTATATGATAAATACCTTCGCAAATGTATAGGATATTTCCAGCCCACCAGAAGTTTCCCGTGTCTTTGTAAAAGATGTGGCCTTTTCTCTTGGGAAAATTTAGAATATCTCTGGGGCAAGGGATCTCAAATTGGAAGTATGTAAACTTCAGAGACTGTTTTTTGGAAGACAGAGCCAGACATGCCTCTAGCTGTTCTCCAGCTATGCCTATCTTTGTGCAGTTGGAGAAGACCTTGGACTCATTCACCAGCTTTCACCTCCGTGGTGCTGGGGTTAAAGGCTTGTACCTCCACACCTTGTTTATAGGGTGTTGGAGATGGAACCTCATTCATTCTAGGCAAGCAGTCAGCTAGAGTCCCATCTCCAGTCCACTGAACATTACTCTTAGTGAGTGACAAGTGAAGGGAAAAAGGAGCTACAGATGCTCCAGGCAGATGTACCAGACCTGACTTGATGGTAACCTTGCTTTAGATACCTACATACTAATAATATTTGGAGTGAGGCAAATTTGAGTATTTGGAAGCCTTGGGTGGCTGCTAGATGGGGCTTGAGTATTATGGGATTGTCAAGGCCAAGGACAGTGTGTGCTGTCAGGACAGCATGGAAAAGATCATGGCCAACTTCTGAAGAGGACATAATGGTTAGTTGATGGCGCACGCTGCCTACACTGCTGTTCTGATCCACACCATTCCAAGACGGGAACATTTCTGTTCATAGGACATCTGTCTGAAGGCACAAGAGAGCCACCTCTTCCCTCCATCTCCCCCTCGTTGGTTGCTAAGATGCAGCCCGAAAAAATCGTGGCCAATGTTTAGTAAATAAAATGTGTTCATATTCAAGTCAGTCCAACAGACACTTGAGGGTCTGCCACACGAACACAGAGCTGCAGACCCTGGGATGCCTCGGGAGTGTTGCATAGTGCCCACCTTCATAGTCTACATGAATTTTCAGAATCCTTGCTGTAAGACGCCACCTTGCCAAATACCCATTTGCTATCTGGCTCGATTCTTCAAGTATTTATTGAGCACCAGCTGGTTTCCAGCCACCGAGATGAGCTCTGAAACTAGACTGCGCTGCCAAATCACAAGGAAGATGGGTGACTTACTCAAGGCGGGGAACAGATGTGAAGTCTAAATCTTCTAGAATGTTTTTGTATTTTTGTTTGTTTGGTTTGGGATTTGGGATTTTTGATTTTGTTTTAAGACAGTCTTGCTGCTGTGTAGACCGGAGCAACCTCAGGCTCGTGATCCTCTTTCTCTTATCTCCCAAGCACTGGGATTATGGCTTCTAGAAGGTTAGCTTAGACCAAATAGAGGCTGGGAAGGTGGCTGTGTGAACCCTCAGGTCAGCTAACCTTGTACAAACAGCAGCAAATCACAAGAGTCCCTTTCTAATCAGAGCAGAAAGCAAGACCAATGCCAGAGGTTGTTCCCAGACCTCTAGTGAGCGTCACATCAGAAAGACTCTCTCATTCTCTTCCTTCCTCCCTCCCTTCTCCTTCCCTTCTTTTCTCCCTCCTTCCTTTCTTCCCTCCCTTCCTCCCTCCACCTTCTCATGTACACACACAGATAATTGTTTAAAAGAACCAAGTAGTGACTGTAAAGGTAAAAATAACATGCTGTGGATCCCCAAATGGCTGCAGTGGCAGTGAACAGCAGGTCCCAAGAAAAGCAGTCCCAGGCAGGGACTGCGCGGTTCCCTGAGTTGCTGCAGCAGGCCACAAGGGGTCCCATGAGGAGAGACAGACAGATGGGCACACCACGAGACCATGCTACAGGTCTCCGAAGGGGCTGGTCCCAGGCAAGGAGACACATGACATTGGGAAAGAGACAGAGACATGGATAGGCAAGCCATGCAGAGTGATGTTGGATATTTATTTAGTGGGTTATGGACGGGGAAGGGAGAAGGGGAGAAGAGGAGAGAGAGAGAGAGAGGAGAGACAGAAGCTGCCTCTTCAAGAGGGAGATGGAAAAGAAAGAGACTCAGGCTACAAGCAGGAATATCTGCCTAGATAGATAAGAAAAGTGGGTTGATATAAGTTACAAGAGCTAGTAAGAAGCCTGAGCTAATGGGCCAATCCGTTTATAATCTTATGGAGACCTCTGTGTGATTTTCTTTGGGGCTTGCCGGCTGTGGGGTACCAGGCAGGACAGAAACTCCAAAGAGCAGGCCCTCATGTTACAGAGAACAACCTGCCTTGTCACCTTTTATAAACCATTACTCACAGTAGGCAACTTGAAGGAGGAATGATTTATATTAGCTCCAGTTTTAGGGGAGTATGGCCATCAAGGAGGAGAAGATCCTGGAGAAGAACCTGGGGGAGGAGACCTAACAACGGGCCTAATGGCACTGCATCTGCAGATGAAGCAGATGAGCGCTGTCCATCCAGCCCAGGACTATGGAGTAATCCTCCGCCTCCAAAACAAAACAAAACAAACAAAAAACTCAGCAACATCGCCAAAGTAAATAAAGAAAATAAGCAAAGTGAAAGTAAATTTGATGCTGGCATAAAGAGGAGCAAAATATCAGGGCTGGAGGGATGCCTCAGGGGTTGAGTGCTTATTGCTCTTGCAGAGAACCTGGCTCCCATCACCCTTATCTGGCAGCTCACAGTTGCCTGGATTCTAGCTTCAAGGGGTCTGACTCCCTCTCCTGGCCTCCAGGGGTCACTGACTGCATATATTCAGCACACACTCACCACACAGACACACATAAATAAAATAAAACTTAAACAGAAGCATAAGAATAAAAAACAAAATCGAACTCCCATGTTGGTTTTATTTTTTAACATAATATTTTTATTGATTCTTTGGAAATTTCACATCATGAACCCTAATCATAGTCACTTCCCAGTCTTTCCATGTCTGCAACCCCCACCTGCCCTTATAATCCCCCAACACACACACACACACACACACAAAACAAACAAAGAAAAAACACCCTCAAGTTCAGTGTGTGTTACCTATACATTCACTGGAGTGAGGTCAACCTCTTAGTGATTCACCCATTGACTAGAACTGAGTCCTTCTTCTTCCACACTCTGTCCAGAAGCCATCAGTTGCGAAGGGCTGCACCTCAGTATCCTTGTCATACATTTTAAGGCTTCTCTTTCGATGTTTACTTTAGGCTGTTGCTTTTGAGGGGTATGGAGGGGTAGAGGTTGTCACAGAAGCCTTCCACGTCCCCCTTCCTCAACTGCATCTACAGTCATCAATAACAATGCCAAAGGAGCTTCCTTGCTCTTTACAGCCAGCAGGAGCATGGATGGGGGCTTCCACATAATTTCTGGCAACCCCACAGACCACGAACCCAGCCACAGTGGGATCACAAACCCAGGCAAGGCCCTCAGAAGCAGCCTGGACTTCCAACATCTCCATGGTCCCTGGTGGCAGCACAGCCCACTGGGCATCAACATGGGTTTAAGCTGCAATATAAACCATGAACATACGCTTGGCCTTCGGGTGGTGACACTGACCACAGATGTCAACACAGACTCCAGCTGCAGTAGGACCACAGACCCCCAACATGGCCCTTGGTGGCAGCATGGGCCCAGATGTGTGTGTGTGTGTGTGTGTGTGTGTGTGTGTGTGTGTATGTATGTATGTATATATATGTATATGTATACATATATATATTCAAAAGTTTTCACGTAGGGTACAAATTCTAAACTACAAATGAGAACCTAAACTACAAATGAGAACCCCACAAAACACTAAGGCTCACCAAGATGAAAAGGGAGCTGGGACAGTTCCACATTGAGGAAAAAAAGAAAACAAGAAAGTTCCTGGCTCAAATAGTTTACTGATGGCTCCTACCATTTATTTAAAGAAGAAATAAATATGCCAGTTCCAAATAGTCTTTTCTAAGCTATACAAATGAAAAGAACATTTCTCAAGTCATTTTATGAGCCTGTCAATAAACTGATAACAAAGCTTGAAAAGACAAACATCAGAAAAGAAATACCCCAAACAGCACAGGTTCAGAAATCTTCAACAAAACACAATAAGAAAATTCAGCATCAAGAGGAACCATGGATTATCACAAGAATGTAAGGCTGAGTCAGGGAGATATTGGGGTATTTGAAAATCAACGGAACCAATCGCAGTAACCCTTTATTTTAGAGACAGGTGATTTCTCTGAGAATTCCAGGCCAGCCTGGTCTACAGAGAGAGAGAGTTCCAGCAAGTCAAGGATACATAGTGAGATCTTGTCTCAAACAAACAAATAACTCAAAGCAGAACAAAACCCCCACTTATTTAAAAAACAAACAAACAAACAAATTCCATTGACTGGTTTGTTTATCTGACTAAAATAATGTTTGTCATTTGTTTGTATGAGACAGGGCCTTACTATGTAGCCCCAGGTGGCCTAGAACTCACAGAGAATCACTCTGCTGTGTGTTGATTAAAACAGAATCAATGGAGAAAGACCACCAAGCACACTGAATCAAAGCATGAGGGCTTACGGCTTTCCACACAGGAGAAATAAAATGAACATCTCAGACCACTCCTTATAGCCAGCAATAGGGGTTTAAAAGCCAAATATAAGAAGGAGAAGTTGGAAACATAGTGCTGCTTAATCTTTGTCAACGTGGCAGACAATGTGGGTAAAACTTTGAGAGTCTTTCCAGAGAGTTTTACTGAACCGAGTGAGGAAAACCCACCTGAATGTAGGTTTCCCAACCCACAGGCTGCAGTCTTAGACTGAATAAAAAGGAGACAGCCAGCTGAGCCCCAGCATCCATCTCTCCCTGCTTCCTGACTGTGGATGCCCTGTGACCAGCCGCCTACTCCTACCTCCATACTGGCCCCTCCCTCCTTAAATTGCTTTATCAGATGTTTTCTGCTACAGAGAAGAAGGCAATGAAAACATAAAATATAGAACAACACATAGGAGGAATTTACATTATTTTATTGATGGGTAAGGATTTCTGGGGACAAGACCACAAGATTATGTAAAGATTTGTAAATGTGACCTTCCTGTACTACTAGGCAGTAGTAACAAAACCAATAAGCCCTGGACTGGGGGAGGGGGTAGGGTATGCAAAACACATAACAGCGAAACTTCAGTCTGAGAGACTATGATTGCAAAGAACTGGTACCCTGAGCAGGTAAAGATATTCTAGAAACAAATGGAAAAATGGCAAATTAATCCCAGAACTTGGGAGGCAGAGGCAGGCAGATCTCTGTGAGTTTGAGGCCAGCTTAGTCTACAGAGTGAGTTCCAGGACAGGCTCCAAAGCTACAGAGAAACTCTGACTCAAAAAATCAGAGAGAGAGAGAGAGAGAGAGAGAGAGAGAGAGAGAGAGAGAGAGAGAGAGAGAATACATTTTCAGCTAATGCTTGGAAGAAACGATTGACCATACTAGTGATCTGGAAAATAAAATTAAAGCAGAATTAGATATTTTACACCAGTCAGGTTGCTAAAACAACTGTGTAAAATGTTTAACAGTGTCAGTCTGTGAAGATATAGAGAAACCCCAAGGAGCCATTGTCATACCTTGCTGGTGGATTGTAGATTGGTGCATCTGCTTTGGAGAAAACTTCAGCAGTATGCAATAAAACGGGAAATGAAAAGAGCAATTCCTTATCCAAGTATATGCTCCAGAGAAACCCCAGCATCAGTGCCTACGAGGAGCACAATACTTTGCTAAAGGAGAAGTTGGGAGGAATGGAAGTCTTTGGTGCTGGAGGAGATAAATGAATCATGGTATCTACATACCATGGGAAGTCACTTTAAAATTAGTCTGAGCTAGTGCACAACTATAATCTTACGAGTCAGAATGCAGAGACAGGAGGATCAGGAGTTCAGGCCCATCTGAGCCATATAGCAAGACCCCACATCCTACAGTTTTCAATTTTATATTTATTTGTAATTAAATGCACATGTGGGTGTCTATGTGAACATGAGTGCAGGTGCCCATGGAGGCCAGAAAAGGGTGTTCGATTCCTTGGAGCTGGAGTTAAAGGCTGTGTGAATCACCCAATGTGGGTGCTGAAACTGAGCTCATGAGCAAATTCTGCATAAGCTGCAAGCACTCTTAACTGCTGGGCTGTCTCTCTAGCCATGGCCCTGCTTTAAAAAAGTGTTTATACCCCTGTGTTGTCAGAATGACTCAGTCTAATGAGACAAATGTTTCAGAAAATACGCTGCCATTTGAAACATTTTTAAATGCACATAATATCATACATTATTTATGATCACATATATGTAGAAAAATATATAACCACAAACTTAATGAATTATACCAAATTTATGATGGGAGTTAGCTGCCTCCGGGGAAGGCTGAGAAATGATGGAACCAGAGTTGGGGCCAAAGCTGACTTCATTTTTACTTGTAATACTTTACTTCTTTGCAAAGTTTTTGAAGAAAGAAGGAAAATAAAGTTATAGTTAAGAATGTACTATTACTTGGTTTCTGCCACCAGCAAATTCCCAGGAATTATAAACACTTTTCATTAGATCCTCATGCATAGCTGATAAAACTTGTTTCAAAGATTTATTCTCAGTTGAGTGTGCGCGCTTCCAGGGCACACAAAGGTGCCCTGGAAATCAGGAAAGGGCACTGGATTTTCTGAAGCTGGGGTTATTCATGGTTGTGAGCTGCCTGACATGGGTGCTGGGAGATGAACTTCAGTCTTCTGGAAGAGCCGTACTCACTCTTAACCAAGAGTCGTTTCTCCAGCCCCAGTAAAAATCTTTTCTGTCTGTTTTCCATAGTGCATCACCATTTAAGTAAATGTTAAACTGGGTGAGGTTTAACTCACCAAACCCATCTTTGAAACTTTATAAAGCAGGGAGTCTGAAGAGACTCCGATGGTTGGTTCCAGCCGAAAATGCATTCCATTTTATTATATTTATTCACTAATTATGTATTTTAGTGTGTATGATGTGTGGTATTCACTGGGGTATGTGTGTACAGGTGCATGTGTGTTAGAGACCAAACTTAGGTGTCTTCCTCAATCACTCACTATGTCTTTTGAGGCATAGGCTCTCATTGACTCTTCGCTCACTAATTCAGCTGCCTTAACTTACTTTTAAGCATATGTATTTGCTATTCTTTCTCTCTACAGTTTAGAGTGTGTCTCAGGTCTGGGTCACAACAGTCTCCACACAGCCAGATCCCCAGCGATTGCACGCAAGCTCTTCATCGCTGTGGTACATTCGGATTCCTCCTCCTCTTCTTTTTCCCCCTTATCCTTCTACATATGTGTGTGGGATGCACATATGTGCATGTGTGTGGGACATGTGTGTATGATACACACATACACACAGAGGCCTGAAGTTCATGCTGCCTGTTTTTCTAGATCAATTTCCACTTTATTTACTTAAGCAGGGTCTCTAGCTGAACCCAGATCTCACTGATTGGGCTAGACTGGCTAGCCAACCTTGTCTGGGGATTGCCTGTTTCTACCTCATGAGTGTTGGGATGGCGAGCAGCAGCTGAGCCTGTACAGCTTTTACATGGGTTCTGGGGGTTCAGATCCTGATCCTTATACTTCTATGGTAAGTATTTTATCCACCCAGGCATTTTCCCTGCCTGACTGCAGATTCTCTAACAGACCTTTCATCCAGAAGTGTGATCCATTTCCTTTCCCTTGAATCTGGGCTAGCCTGTGGTTACTTCAGCAAATGGCTTACCAGAAAGTGATGTGCATAGCTTTTGAAACTGAATCAAGAGTACTGTCTCCAGAATCTGGAGCTACCATAATAATGGTCTGACATCATGAGACCGCAAAGCTTGAGGGGTCACCTGTGTACTGTGATAGTGGAGAGGATGTCAGAGACAGCAGAAGTAGCAGAGGTGGTGATAATGGATGGTGATGGTAGAGGTGGTAGTGATGGTGGTGCTGGAGATGATGTTAGAGTGATGGAGGTGATAATGGTGAGGATGCCTGTGGAAGTGAAGCAATGATAGAAATGGTGTTGTCGGTGGACATGGTAGTGGCACTACGCTTAATAGTCCTCATTGCTCATCTGCACCAACGAAGCTCCAACTACACACCAGAAGCTCTGTTGGACCTTGCAGACCAGCTTGCCTGTGAGCCAAGTTGTACACTGTACACTGCACATCCCAGTCATGTGGAGGCCGAAGGTTTGAGTCAAGCCCACAACACCATGTGAGACCAAACACACGGTTGTTGCTGAAGACTGTTAAGGGTGGGGTGGCTTGTTAGGTGGCAATTATTGGAACACCTGCTTTTCCAGATGTGGAAAAACAACTAGAGTAATGGCCCCTGCCTTCCCTCAGTGGCCTCCTCCTTACCTGCTTCCACTGTGCACATAAGCAAGGGTGAGCACTGGGATGCCGTAGCACCAGTGAGGGACTTGATGGATGAGGCCCCTTCCTGTCATAGCATCTTATCCCTGACCCCACAAGGGTCAAGCCTCCCTGTAATGGATGCTCTAAGTGACAACCTGATCCCCAAGGGGTACCATGATGCATTGTGTAGTGGCTGAGTTACTACAATTCGAATCATTCATTTTGACCTGGCTTCCTCCTAGAAGGGTTTAAATCCTGTGTAACAGGAAGATGCATGAGAAGGAGGGATGAAAGTCCATCAACAGAACATCCTCCTCAAGCCTTGGGTCACTGGGACAGCAGCTTTTCAGTTACTGCTTAGACAGGGAAAGCACACGCAGCTTCACGGTGCAAGAAATGGTGGAGGTGCACTTACAGGGCTGGAGAGATGGCTCAGTGGGTAAGAACACTGGTTGCTCTTCCAAAGCACCTGGGTCCAGTTCCCAGTACCCACAGAGCAGCTCACAATTGTTTGTAACTCCGGTTCCAGGAGATCCAACATTCTCTTCTGGTCTCCAACAGCACCAGGCATGCATGTGATTCACAGACACATGCACAGGGAAAGCACTCATGCACACAAAATACCATTTTTTTAAATGGGGAAGCTAAATTGACCTTTGTGTCTATTAACTCTTAAGAAGTATTTGAACCAATTGTGCTGTTTTTATTTTAGTTTTTAACCTTCACTTATTTATGTGTATATGTGTGTGCATACATGTGTGTGTAGGTGAGAGCTCCCATGCATGTGCAAAGAGGCTAGAGAAGGGTGTCAGGCATCCTGCTCTATCACCCCCACACACATTCCTTTTGAGGAAGAATCTCCATGAACCTGGGGCTTGTTTTCTTGGCTATGCTAGAAGCCAGTGAGCCCCAGGGATCTTCGTGTCTTCATCGTCCACCCTATGGAGCTGTAGTTGTAAGTATGTTGGGGAATGGGTGCCGGGATCCAGTCCTCATAATTGTACAGCATGTTCTGTTAACCATTGAGCCATCTCTCCAGTGTAGTAGGAGGTCTGCTCATTCATTTCCGGCTGCTCAGACCATGATGTATGAAATAACCTTTTTTTTTTAATTTGCAATACTGTTTGGCAAATAGCTTACATGTATTGCTAACTAGTTCTTACAGCTAGAATTAATCCATTTTCATTATTTTATATTTTGCCTTCCAGCAAGGTTCCAGCTAGCAGCTCACATCTTCCCCTTCTGGTGGCTACATTGTATCTCCCTGACTCCACCTTCTTTCTCCCAGCATTCAGTTTAGTTTTCCCATCTAGCTCTAGTCTACCCTATCACAGGCCAAGGCATATTCTTATTCATTAACTAATAAAAGCAACACATATACAGAAGGACTTCCCACACCATTTCCCCTTTTCTATTTAAATAAAAAGGAAGGCTTTAACTTTAATATAGTTAAATTACATATAACAAAACAAGTATCAAGTAAGAATTACACTTACAATATTTATGTCTACTTTATCTTTTATCATAACTAAGGAAAACTATAATTATAACTATCTATTCTTCAACTCCATCAAAGGCTCCAGAAGGATATAATATTACCTAAATTAACAGGAAGTTCTTTATAAACAACTTCCAAAACTCTAGAATTGGCAGAAGCATTTCGCTGCCTGGACAGTCACCCTAAGTTCTTCTGTATCGCCTCCTACTACACTGGCCAGTTGTTATTCTTGCTAGTTTTCTTTTATCATAAAATGTTGCTTCTTTCTGGAAAAGAAGGGGGGCTCACTAAATGATGTTCCCCTTGAAACATATGTGCAAACTTTATTCCAATTCTGTGTCTGATTAGAACTTAAATACAATAAAACAAGGGCTTAACCAGCATGCATTAAGCCTTAGACCCCAGCACCATGTACACTAGGCACAGTATGAATATTCCTAACTCAAATACTCTGAAGGTGGAGGCAGGAGGATCACAAGTTTGAGGCTAGCTTGGGCTACATATTGAGATCCTGTGTTAGCCAAGCAAACTTTGAAATAATTGAAAGTAGTCCACCATCGGGAGCACGAAACTAGATATGTTTGAAGAGATTAGATTTGATATAGTATAGTGTCATTTCCCAGTCATTTAACTGCTAAACTGATATGGGATTCCCCTCTGTATGCTGTGAATAATGTTGGTTAATAAAGAAACTGTCTTAGGCCTGTGATAGGGTAGAGTGGAGCTAGATGGGGAAAACTAAACTGAATGCTGCAAGAAAGGAGGTAGAATCAAAGAGAAGCCGTGTAGCCCTGTTAGAGATAGATGCCAGTTGGAATCTTGCCTGTAAGCCACAGCCATGTGGCGATACACAGATTACTAGAAATGGGTTAAGTTAAGATGTAAGAGTTAGCCAATAAGAAGTTAGAGCTGATGGGCCAAGCAGTGATTTAATTAATACAGCTTCTGTGTGGTTATTTCAGTTCTGGGCAGCCGGGACGAACAAGTGGCCTCCTACAACACTAAACCATCTCTCTAGGCTATATATATACATATATATGTATATATAAATAAAAAGGAAGGCTTTAACTTTAATATAGTTAAATTACATATAACAAAACAAGTATCAAGTAAGAATTACACTTACAATATTTATGTCTACTTTATCTTTTATCATAACTAAGGAAAACTATAATTATAGCTATCTATTCTTCTATTCTTAAAATTTAATTTTAATTTACATACATGTGTAGAAGTATGCATGCCATGTGTGTGCAGGTGCTGGGAACTGAATTCCAGTCCCTCTGCAAGAGCAGCAAGTGCTCTTAACTGTCAATCATTTAAAATAAAAAGAAATACTAATTTGGCTTTCAAAGGATGCATGCTTCATCTGAGGGAGGATAGGATAAACTCTCCACTCAAAATAAGTGTCCCGCTCCTGTAAGGTGAATGTGTGAAACGCAATTTATCTCTGAGTAGTTGGAGAAAAAGCAATCATTCAGAGGATTCTGCAGCTGCTTGGGAAGGGAGGCTCCGAGACAGTTTTGATCCATTGACAAGGGCTGCCTAATCTGCTCCCCGAGGTACAGTTTCCCTAAATCTATTAGACTTTTACAGTCTTCCAGGATCTGCAGCCTGGAGATGCTCTATCATCCTGTATTAACTTGACAACGTAATGGACTGGTATCTTTTATTTTCACAGGAAGCACCAGCTTTGACCTTGAAACTCTTAACCAGCCTTTCTCATGCTCAGCCCATCCCAGCAAAGAGGGGTACCCCTTAAGAAAGATGCCTCAGCTGAATTTAAGTCTGTAAAAGCTTAGGGTAGAGCAACTGCAGTAGAAGAGGTTGGGAGACAGGTTGTGGGCAGCTCTGTCTAGAACTCCTCCTCCCCACTCCTGCAAAAGCCAAAGAAGTTGAGACCTGAATTATATTAGAAACCTTTTTGTAAAGTTCTTTAAAAATTTAATTTACAATTATTTATGTAATTGTAATTTATTTATTTATACATTATTATAAATTATTATTTATACATTATGTAAAAGTGTATTTATGTAATTAATTGTGTGTGTGTGTATGTGTGTGTGTGTGTGCTTGCCCTCACACACTATGGTGCACATTTGGAGATTAGAGGACAACTTGGGAGAAGTTATTCTTTGTTTCTACCGTGTAGAACTCAGATCATTAGGCTTGGTGGCAAGTGCCTTTACCCACTGGGCCATCTTTGCAGTTCCAGAGTTCTTAGAACATGGTGGGGCACTGAGCATCATTAGACTGCCAGGTTTCTTTCCCATGAGGTGGAAGCTGTCATTGTTTTATAGATGACGGAGTTGAGGTTTGGAGAATGTAAACAACTCACCTAGAAGTCACCCAACGAGTATACGGCACAATCTGGGTTTAGAGTCTGAGTCCCGCTCCTCTCCCCAACACACACTGTGTCTGTGTGCCTGTCTGTCTGTGTGTGTGCATGCATGTGTGTGTGCGGATCCACATACAAATATGTGCATATGAAGGCCAAAGGTCAACTTTAGTATCTTCTTCAGTCACTATTCATCTTGGTTTTTTGAGACAGGGTCTTCACTTTTACCTAGAAATTGCATATTCGGCTAGGCCGGCTGGCCAGTAAGTGTTAGGGATCCGCCTGTTTCTGCTCCTCCCCAGCACTGTAGTTAAAGGTGTGTGCCACCACACTTAGCTTTTTTGCAGAGGTTCTGGGAATTAGAATGCAGGTCCTTATGTCTGCATGACAGTTCTTTGCCCCTTGAACCATCTTCCTGGTCCCTGTCCTTGTTTTATAGATGACAAGAACTAAGGTTTGGAGAGGTTAAATAACTTAGCTAAGGTCACTCAACTTGGCTATGGCAGAGCCTGGGCTCAGAGTTAGCTTTTAGTCATGTTATATTGGCTCTCTTCAAGTATGCTCAACACACATATGTACATGTAAGAACACTTTTAAGACAGTTCAAGATGCAGTGCATTCAAGTGCTATTCCTGAGAAAAAGGAAGCCAGCCTGGTTGTACTTGCCCACCATCCTCTCTGTGACCCAGCTCATCTCCTCTTCGCTGGACAGAAGCCGGTGGTGGCTGGGTGCTTTCTTCCCAGGGCCATTCCTAGAACACCACACCCTTCCCTAGGGGGCCAAGGGCAATGTGCCAGGCTTTCTTTCCTCCCCAGGGGCCTTTAGAAAATAAAGTTTAGAAGGGGCTGAAATGTTCCTTCCAGACAAGTTGACGTAGGAGGGAGTCCTTCAAGCAAAACAGCCGCTGTCTTCAGCAGATCAGCTGCACCAACCTGAGAGTCCATCACAATTGAATCTGCTGACCCTTGACATCCCCTCATAGAAGAAGGATGTGGGAGCTCATCTGAGATTCCAGCTGCTCCTCGAAACCCTTACTGTGCCATTCTGCCTTGATCAAAAGTGGCTTTGGGGTCTTGGGAGGTTCTGGAACAGAGAGACATGGGGGTGGACTGAAGGGAATCCCTCTAAGTGGCTATGGGAAGCCATTGTCCTTGCCGGGTGAGAACCTTCCAATGTGGGTATTTTAAGGTCACACGAATGCCTGCTGGAACCCCCTCAGCCATGTTCTGTAAATAAGCCCAATATATACTTAGTTGTCTCCCAGGGGGAACTTGGGTGGAACTGTACTTTGGTTTGCTGTTGGGAACTTAACAGAAGGGTGTAGAAGCCCCAGGAAGGAATGTTACAGCCACCCTTCAAGTAGTTGTTTCTATTTAGGAGCCCACCTTGAGTGTTTGGTCTGTTTCCCAGGAAACACCTGAAGGGGCACTTTTGCAGAATTGAACTGGGAGCCCCAGAGACCAAGGACCAAGGCAAAGAAAGTCGCTGAAGCCAGTCGATGACAGATTCAGACTGAATTGGAAGCGATGGAGGAGCCCTTAGTGGGCATTCCCGCTTCGCCTCCTCTACAAGCCATAAAAACTTTTAATTATTGAAGAATGATTCTCGCATCTGGCCAATGTATCAGCCCCTGGCAAGAATAAAGAGTCCACCGGCCATGAATCCTGCCTGATTACTAATAAGAATGACATAAGGTGACACCACTGCTGAGCGATGCCCTGCACTGGGCTCCAGCCAGCGCAGACCTTCACGGGACACACCGGAGAACACACCGAGTTCGAGCAGCTCGTGCTTTCAAGGCCCTGAGTGGAGGCGTGTGCTCCCCAAGGACAGATGCCCAGGGTTACAACGGGACGAAGGAGAATTCTTACTCCTTCCATTCCACTATTTACCCCTTCACATATCTCGGTCTGCAGACCCTGGCATTCCGCACAAGGGACTCCAAGCCAGAGTGCCTGGGTTCAGATCCCATCAGAACAGCCTGCCAAAATGGGGTCTATTTATACACTAGAGCACAGCTCAAGTTTAAGAGGACAGGGAGTTCCCCAGATGCTGCGGCATGATGGAACCTCAACAATATGTCACAGAGGAAGCCAGTCACAAAAGGTCATAGACTGTGTGACTGATAGGATGGTTGTCAACTTGACAGGATCCAGAATCACCGAGGAGGCACACTTCTGAGCATTGCGCGAAGGGATGATCCAGATGGGGTTAACTGTGGTAGGAACGCCCACCCATGCTGTGAGCAGCTCTATCCTTTGCACTGGGATCCTGAACTGAGAAAAGGGGAAACTGAGCTGAGCTCCAGCATTCGTCTCTCCCTGTTGTTTCCTGACTGTGGATGCCGTGTGAGAGCTGCCTCATGCTCCTGCTGCCACACCTCCACTCTGTCCCTTTCAACTCTAGGCTGAAATAAATGTGTTTCTTTTAAAAAGATATTTATTTGTCTAACGTGCAAGTTTATGTGTACCACATACTTGCAAGTGCCCTTGGAGGCCAGAAGAGGGCATCGAATGTCCTGAAGCTGGAGTTAACAGGGAGTTCTGGACCACCTATCATGTGGGTTCTCCACATTGAATCTGGGTCCTCTGCAGAAACAGTAAGCTCTCTTAACCACTGAGCATCTCTCCAGCCCTCTACCTTTCTCCTTGTCAGGTATTTTGCCTCAGCAACAAGGAAAGTAACGAACAGAAATCCTTCTGTATGAAATGTCCAGGATCAGAAAATTCATAGAGAAACAGAAAACACATTGGCTATAGATCAAAGAGAGTGCTTGTTTAACATGAATTGAGCTGTGGTCCAGGGAGGGTCTCCTTTGGGGGGGGGTAGCTAAAGGTAAAGGCGATGTCTGTGTGACACCGTGAATGGGCTAAATGTCATTGAATAGTCTACTTCAAAATGGTGACTTGGGGCTACTGATGCTCAGTAGGTCAAGGTGTCTGCCATTGAGACTAAAGTTAGATCCCTGGGTCCCACATGGTAAAAGGACAGAAACAACTCCTTCGAGTTGTTCTCTGACCTCTTCCTATGAACCACAGCATATGAGGGTCTAACCACACGTATATGGACTTAGAGATAGAGTGAATAAATAGTCATATTTTTAAATTAAAATAATAAAATGGTAATTTGGAGGAAGTATGAGGAGATAGTTCAGAGGACCCTAGTTCAGTCTTCAGAATCCACATAAAAAGTAGGAGGTGGACAGCATGGCGTTATACTTGTAATCCAAGAACTGGGAGGTGGATATAAGACCACACCTGGGCTCCCTGGTCAGTCATCCTTGGCCACTTGCCAAGTTCCAGACAAATAAAAGACCTTGTCTCATACATAAGATGAATGACAGACCTGAAAAGCAACATTCAAAGTTAGTTTCTAGCCTCCACAAGCATGTGTACACACCTGGGCAGGGAGTCAGCACCTATTCAGGGAGCTATTCCCTATGCAGGAAGCCATCACTATTATAGGAAGCCATCACCTGTGCAGGAGGCCATCACCTGTGCAGGAAGTCATCACTATTATAGGAATCCATCACCTGTGCAGGAAGCCATCACCTGTGCAGGAATTCACCACTATTATAGGAAGCCATCACTTGTGCAGGAAGCCATCACCTGTGCAGGAAGTTATCACCTGTGCAGGAAGTCATCACCTGTGCAAGAAGCCATCACCTATGCAGGAAGTCATCACCTGTGCAGGAAGCCATCACTATTCTAGGAAGTCATCACCTGTGCAGGAAGTCATCACCTGTGCAAGAAGCCATCACCTGTGCAGGAAGTCATCACTTGTGCAGGAAGCCATCACCTGCATAGGAGGCCATCACCTGTGCAGGAATCATCACCTGTGCAGGAATCATCACCTGCACAGGAAGCCATCACCTGTGCAGGAAGCCATCACCTGTGCAGGAAGTCATCACCTGTGCAGGAAGCCATCACCTGTGCAGGAAGCCNATCACCTGTGCAGGAAGTCATCACCTGTGCAAGAAGCCATCACTATTCTAGGAAGTCATCACCTGTGCAGGAAGTCATCACCTGTGCAGGAAGTCATCACCTGTGCAAGAAGCCATCACCTGTGCAGGAAGTCATCACTTGTGCAGGAAGCCATCACCTGTATAGGAGGCCATCACCTGTGCAGGAAGCCATCACCTGTGCAGGAAGTCATCACCTGTGCAGGAAGCCATCATCTGTGCAGGAAGCCATCACCTGTGCAGGAAGCCATCACCTGTGCAGGAAGCCATCACCTGTATAGGAAGCCATCACCTGTGCAGGAAGCCATCACCTGTGCAGGAAGCCATCTCCTGTGCAGGAAGCCATCATTTATTCAGAAAGCTCATTATCTCTGTAGTAACGTATTATCTGATTAGAAACCTCATCAGCTTCTATGGAGCTCCACCAACTCTGCAGGGCCCCAGCTCCCCCATGGAAAGTCTCTCACCTATGCATGACCCTCTAAGTCATGCATGAACATGTTATTTCTTCAGGAGCCACTTTTCTCTATAGGTACCTTCATTATTAATTCACGTTTTTCTACCACACGGTGTATAAGGGATTGACATTTTGGGGGTGCGTGTGTGTATATGTTCATATTCAGGCTCATGTGCATGCACGTGGAGGTTAAAGGTCAATTTGGGGATTCTTCTTCAGTCCTTATTTGCCTTGCTTTTTGAGTCAGGGTCTCACATTGAACCCTGAGACTGCCAGTTCACCTAGGCTGGCTGTTCCAAAAACTCCGCCTCTCCCATCTTCATCTACCCAATGCTGTGATTGCAAGTGTAGGCCACAGCATCTGGCTTTTCGTGTGGTTCAGGAAACCAGACTCAGGTCCAAAGTTTTTGTGACAATCGCTTTCCCAATGGAGCTGTCCTGACAGTGACAATTTTTAAGCTCCATATTTGCTGGCAACCTCCTGACTGTTCTTTTCAGATGACAGTGTCCTGTCCCGTGTGTGGAGAGATAAGGACAGGAGCAGGAGCCCACCGCATGTCCTCATATGAGGGACTCAAAGGAGCATGAGCTGTGTTTAAGAATTAATGGAGGAGAGAAGAAAATAAGATGAGTCACTCCCATAAGGGCCTGGGCTTTGGGGAGAAATGTAGGAAGAGTGGGTTCATAGGGCACCCCTCTGTGTGGGAAGTTCTTCTGAAGAAATGGTCAGTAAAGATACCCATTGCAATTAAGTGTTTGGGGGTGGGTTTCCCATGTTTGCAATTCTGGAAGTTGGAGGCTGAGTCCCCACACTAAGAGAAGATAAATAGACCAGGACTCAGTTCAGTTAGTAGAATGCTTGCTTAACACAGACCAAGCCATGGGATTAATCCTTAGCACCATATAAACTGGACACGGTGGCCTCATATCAGCAATCTAAGTACTGGGAGGTGAAGTCAGGAGGATCAGGAGTTTAAGGTCATCCTTGGCTACATAGTGAGTTTAGGGACACCCTGGGATACATGAGAATACACACACACACTTTAACTATGTATGTAGAGAGTGTGGATGGATAGATAGATAAAAACATACATTACATACATACATTGATATGAGGCGGGGCAGGAAAGAGGAGAAAGAAGAAAATAATGCAGGGTTCTTTGTGTTACAGCAAGGTCTAAGGTAGGGGAGAGAAGAAATGAGACAGATGGGACATGTGGGGTCACAGCAAAGAATCTCAGGGATGGAAAGACAGCTCAGAAGTAAAGATTACTGCTCTTGCAAAGGACGTGAGTTTGGTTACCAGAATCCACACTGCATAACTCACAACCACCTATAACTCTAGCTCCAAGGAGAGCCTATGCTTTTGGCCTACACACACACACACACACACACACACACACACACACACACACACACCATACCACATATATAATTTAAAATAAAATAAATCTTTTTCAAAAAAAAAAACAACAAAGTTTGGGCTTTTATCTTGAATAAAGTCAGTTTACCTGGATACAGTTGCTTGTTCTATGACACTGAGCACTTAACCATGTTGGCTCTATAAATACAAGTATTTGAAAAGAGAGTTCTAGACATAATGGAAGCCTTTTGCTGACTTTTACTGAGCTGGCAGCTCCCTTCCCCACTCAACACCATTGACTTTACATTGTGTCCATGTAGCACTGCCCCTCTCTTTAGATTCATCTGATTTTTTTTGGCCCATATTGCATGAATGAGCAATAGAAAATTATGGTTTATCAAATTGCCTATTTCTTCATCCAAAGAAGGGGCAAGGTGGATAGTTGGATGGACAGGAGAGGAACAGACATGTGGTGTGCAGCTTAAGCTCGTCCTCTATGTTGGTCAATAAGAAACAAGATGCCAAGGAATAAAGAAACAATGAATAAGAAATGCACATTGTAAATGTTCTCTATCTCCCCCTTAATCTTTACAATGGCCATGACACAGACATTCCTTTCTGTCCTTATTTTTTTTAAATGGTGTATAAACAGCCTAGAGGCGAGAAATGATTTGTCTCAAGTCACGTAGTTGGAAAGCTTTTGAAGACAGGCTTTCACACTCTGAGAGTCTCAACCTGGAGAGGCTCCTTGTAAACCCTGGTGAAGAAAAGTACACTAAACACCATGATAAAGTTACTCTAGAGCAGAGGTGTGGCCCAGTTGGTAGTGTGCTTACCCAGGGCTTATGAAGTCCTGAGCTTGGTCCTCAGCTCTACATAAAACTGAACTTCATAGCTGTCACTAGTAATCCTAGCACTTGGGAGATAGAGACAAGAAAATCACAAGTTCAAAGTCATCCTTGGCTTTGGGAGTGTATGGACAGATTGAGCTACACAAGGTACTCAAAATACTTTTAAAGTAATTATTGTTTAATTACTTTGATAAATTATTATTATTTAACTAATTGAGAAAGCTCAGTAAGTGCTTAATGTTTGCCTGAGGGCCTTACTTCAATCCAATGAACTCAAATGGAGGAAGAGGAGAACCAACTCTTGGAAGTTGTCCTCTGACCTTCACATGTACACACACATTTCCATGAGATAAGTCTGGAATCTCACCACTTGGGAGTAGAGGCAGGAGGATCAGGAGTTCAAGGACTGCCTTGGCTATGTAATGACTATGAGGATAGCCTGGGTTACTGTGTCTAAAAAACCAAAAGAGAAGCAAACAAACAGCAGAAAACCTAGACAAGGGTCAGACAGTTGTCTTAGTCAGGCTTTTGACTGCTATGATAAAGTCACAAGACCAAAGAAACTTAGGGAAGAAAGGTTTTGATTTGCTTACACTTCACATCCTAGTTCATCATCAAAGGAAGTCAAGGGAAGAACTCAGGCTAGCAACCTGGAGGCAGAAACTGAAGCAGAAGTCACAGATTGCTCAGTTTGCTTTTTTACAGCACCCAGGACCATAGGCCCAGGGCTGACACCAACCTCTGGACTGAGCCCTCATACATCAATCATTCATCAAGAAAATGCCCCTCAGGCTTGCTCCCAGGCCAACCTTGTGGGGACATTTTCTCAACTGAGGGTCTCTCTTCTCAAAAGACATGTGTCAAGTTGACAAAACTAAGCAGGACAATTGGGTTATATAGCTTTAATACACCGCTCCCCAAAGAGACACATGTATGCCCACCCTCAATCTCATAACCCAGTCTGTTCATTTAAGTAAACGACTGCCTTTCAGTCCCATAGAGTGGCAAAGAATCACACTGAATCAGATGGCACGCTTGCAGGATTGGTCCTGTGGGACTTCCAGTGGCCAGATGACATCCAGTGTGACCATCTCGAAGTATAAACAGGATTATAGGGGAAACATCTGTGCTCTGCAGAGTCGCTCTAACTCAACACAAACAAGCCGTGCACACGCCCAAATGCTTAGTGACTTTTGCAAAGAAGACGTCTGGTGACCATCTGGGCTGGGCATTGATTAGAAGAGGCCTAGATGTCCCTGAGACTGAGTCCTCTGGGTGGCAGGAAGACATATGTACAGTTTTATAATGTCAGTGTGACTTGGCGATCATCCTGTGTTTTTTTCTTTCTTTTATTTATTTATTTTCTTCTAAAGTTACTGAGTTGGTTGTCATGACACCTGCCTCCTGGGAAGATGTCTCAGGTTGTAGATCAACTCCAAATACACACCTCTGTTTTATTCAAAGGCCTTGAAACCCATACAGGGCTCTGAACTTCAAAGTTGGCCAGGATTTGATCCTCAAAGGAGAAGGGGCCAACCCATCAAGATGTGCAGAGGGAGGCCTAAGCATTTGGTTTTTCATGGTTTTTTTTTTTTTTCAATAGTCCAGGAAAAGTTTCACTGGGGGAGCTTAATTAGCAGCAAATGAAAGAACTCTCAGAACATATGGCTTTGAAGCTTTGCTAAGACTGAAGGCCGACTCACTACCTCATTATTGTTGTTGTTGTTATTCTTTATTTGAAAGCCATGGAAAGCCCCTTGGTGGGTCCCCTTCTTGGGGACACCAAAGCTGTGGAGTGTCTGAAAAGCAAAATGCAACAGAGGATTCCTGATCAGAGGCACCATGTGAGCCCCACAGCTGCAAAAACATTTTTGTCATACATCAACATTAAAGGGTGACTATACAGTAGGTTCCATAATGGCTTTCTTTTTCTTCTCCGTATTTACATCTCAGCAAAGAATAGCACTCGTCTTTGTTTGGGAAGCCGACTTTGATGCTCGAAAAGTAATTCACTCCTCTCACTCTGCATTTGTTCTCGTCCTTCGGCAACTGTGTCCTGCCTGCGGCTGAACCAATATTTGAAAGGAATGTTTGCCTCTGTTTATGCTTCTGTGGATTCAGAGTGGATGTGGTGGCTATGGGAGATGCAATTTGCAAAGAGACCTGTTCTCTGAACGCCAAGGAAAGCATGTTTTTAAACTCTTGCTGATATTTGCTTTGAATCTGTCTTGTGTATCTGTGTATGTGTGTGCACGTGCCCATGTGCACGTGTGTATATTCATGTATGTGCGTGTGATGGAGGCTACATGAGCATATGTGTACAAATGCATATGAAGCCCAGAGGACAATCTCTGTTGTCATTGGGGTTTCTCTGGGTAGCTTTGGAGCCTGTCTTGGAACTTGATACATAGACCAGGCTGGCCTTGAACTCACAGAGATCCACTTGCTGGGATCTCTTCCTAGCTTGGAACTTGCCATTTTAAAGTAGACTCGCTGGCTAGTCAACCTTGGGGATTTGTCTGTTGCCCCAGTGCTGGGAGTACAAGCAGACACCACTCTGCCTAGTTCTTCTTTAGTGTGTTTTTTTGTAGCTCCAACTAGGGCCATCATAGTTGCAAGGCAAGCATTTCACAAATTGATCCATCTTCACAGTTTTGTTCTGTATCTCTAACACCCTCTTTTTCCCTTCCTGGTATTTTGGTTAATTTCTCCCTAACAGCAATGTTGGGAGAACTGTATGGTCTTGGAACCGGTCAATCAATTAGCAAGCAGTGCCGCTACTACAGCATTTTCTGGAATCATCCTGTCCTGAAGGAGCTTTCTGAACTGGACAGAGTACTCCACAGCTCTGAAACACTGGCTATGCCTGTTATCTCAGCTAACCAGAAGACTGAGGCAGGAGAATTAAATGTTCAATTCCTACTTAGGAAACCAAGTAAATTTAAGGTCAGCCTATACAATGTGGTGAGACCATTTCTCAAAATCAATAGTAAAAAGAAGGCTGGGGTGTAGTTCAGTGGTAGAACCACCTGTCTAGAGTACCCCAGTAAGGAGTTGGAGGCATGGATTAAAGCCTGAGGCCCTGAGTTTCATTTGCAGAACCCAGAAAATTGGGCTGGTAGAGACAGAAAAGCCTTTAATCCCAGCCACATCAGAGGTGGAAGCTGGAGGATCAAGACTCATCCGGTTCACTATTGGCCTCAGCTAGGTCCTGGCTCACCTGGGTGACCCTATATCCTATCTCAAAACAAAACAAAAATCAAAAAACGAAAACAACAACAAAAATCCCACCACCACCACCAAGAAAAAAGTTATGTCCTTTATCTTTAGGGGTCCTTGGAGATGGCTCAGCATGTTAAAGTGGGCAACACCACACATGACACCAGAAGAGAGAGAACTGGCTCCTGAAAGCTGGCCTCTGATCTTCACACAGGTGCTAGACATGTGTCTACCCACCCCTCTGCACCAGGCATGTACACACAATAAATAGACTGACGGGACGTTTAAATTTTTAAAAAAGAAAAAGAAAACAGACACATATACAAACTTCAAGAACCGAACCTGCCTGAGCTGGGATATGGATGGTGTCTAGTAGCAGACCAGACCTAGAGTGTAGACTGTTATAGTCGATCAGAGCAGCAAACACAGCATCTACTATAAATGATGGTTTGGGCCTGGGGATTTTATAGATGCACTTTTTACTTTCTTGACATTCAAGTGCCCGCTGTATCCACCAAATGGTTTGGACCAGGTATCTTTTCTAAGCCCTAATAGTTCCTTCTACTTTATAAATGACCAATCTGAAGCCCATCGGCACTCTCAGGGGCTAACCCTTTAAATGCCTCCTGAATGCTGGCCCTCGGGGGCCTCTACCTTCTTTGTAAATGAGCTTTCCTGCAAAATCCTGAAGTGAAGCTTTGCTTCCCACAGAGCCTCAGCCTGCCCTGCTGCTCCCTGCCAGGTTGTGACAGGGCTGTCTTCAAGACCACACCAGTCATTGCCACCATGCCTCTGCACACAGCCCACTGACATCGTTCCTGTTGTGATACCCTGCTTTCTTAAAGAAGCCACCAACGATGAAACCATGCCGTCTATTTAGAAATGAGGACCCAGGGAGATGACTCAGTCAGTAATGTTAGTGCCAGAGTTCAATCACCAGGACCCTTGGACAAAGAGCAGTGTGCTGCTGTGACCCCAGGGCTGGGAATGCAAAGCCAGGAGGATCCCCAGGGCTTGCTAGCCACTTCATCTAGCATAATCATGGAGCTCCAGCTTCAGTGAGATTCCATGCCTCGAAAATAAGACAGAGAATGATGAGATCGACACCCAGCATTGACCTCTGGTTTCTATGAGCACATACTTTCACTGGCACCCGTCATATACATGTCATCACACACACACACACACACACACACAGAGAGAGAGAGAGAGAGAGAGAGAGAGAGAGAGAGAGAGAGAGAGAGAGAGAGAAGTTGGAAACATTCTTTCTGTGAATGAGTCTCTGAAAGCTTGTACACATGGGTGGCACACACATGAGGGCTTTGCTCTCATGAAGGCACCAGGTCTCTTTACAGCCAACCCCAGGGGAAGAGTTTTAAAAGAATATGTAACTGAGAGGATGAGAGGATTACCTTTCCTAAAGCCTTGGCTCTAAATCCAACTGTGTTAGCCCACACACATGATCTGGCACTCATAGGAAGCTGAGGCAGGACAACTGCCTCAAATTCAAGGCCAATCGAGACTTCACAGCAAGAGCGCGCGCGTGTGTGTGTGTGTGTCTGAGTGCCTATATGTCTATGTATCTCTGAGTGTGTATGTATGTATGGCCCAAAATTGACTGTAGGAGTCTTTCCTTTATGTGGACATACATGCACCACCACGTTAGAATGCCATAAGTCAGCAGAGATGGAGCTTTTCTTTTGTCCTGAACTCTTGGTCCCAAATAAACACACAAAAGCTTATAATAATTACAAAATGTTTGGCCTGTAGCTCAGGCTTATCACTAATTAGCTCTTACAACTTAAATTAACCAAGTCTATTAATCTGCATTGTGCCATGTGGCTTTGTGGCTTTACCTGTTCTCTAGCACATCTCGTTCCTCTGGTGGCTGGCTCCCATCTCTTCTTCAACTCTGCTCTTCCTCTCTGTATTTTCAGTTGGACTTTCTGCCTAGCCTTTATATAGGTCAAAATAGCTTTATTATGAACCAATGGGAGCAACACATTTTCACAGCATACAGAAGGATTATCCCACAGCAACTCTCTACTTCTTTAGTTGAGGCAGGTTTTCTCATTGAACCCAGAGCGTGGGGATTCCTACTAATCTTGTGTGCCAGCTTGCTTCTAGGTCCCTTGCCTCTGTTGAGTTTCCAGATGGCCATCATGTCTTCCCAAATTTTATGTGGAGTCTGGGGAATCCAAACTCTGATCATCACATTTGCAATGCAAGCACTTTATCTACTGAGCCATTCTTTCTACCTCCCATCATCCAGTTTTTGAAGGAAGGTTCTATGTATCAAACTTAAGTCTTCACACTTACACGGCAAGCCCTTTATTGATGTAGCTGTCTCCTCAAACCTTCCTCCCATTTTTTTTTTTGAAATTAGATGAATGTCTTTATTTCTACAAGAAACATATCTAGGTATAGGGCAAGACATTGTCACTTTTCAGACAGTGTTATTGTCTCTCATTTGACATTTAAACATTCATTGAGGGCTTACTGCATACTTTGTACTCTTTGAAGGAGGTAACACAGTGGGTAACACAAGCAAAATTCATTCATTAATAGAAATAAGCCCTTTTCAAACAAATGCACCATATCTCTAGTTAAGAAAAACCATAAGGAGTATTGCAAAACTCTTTAAAGTGCCTTTCTTATAGGTAGGTCTCTATAACCATGATCCCTTGTGAGGTTAAGACAGGAGAATCCCGGGCTGGAGAGATGGCTCAGTGGTTAAGAGCACTGGCTGCTCTTCCAAAGGTCCTGAGTTCAAGTCCCAGCAACCACATGGTGGCTCACATCCATCTGTAATGAGGTCTGGTGCCCTTTTCTGGCCTGCAGACATACAGACAGAATATTGTATACATAATAAATAAATAAATATTTAAAAAAAAAAGACAGGAGAATCCCTTGAGTTCGGAAGTTTGGGTCCAATATGGGCAACAAAGGAGACACTAGGGGGAGAGAAAGAGTGACTTATCCGATTATATATATATATATATATATATATATATATGAACTATCACTTAGCTACAAAGACACAAACAGCCATTTTCAGAAGAAGTAAAGATTTATAACCAGAAATAAGAAGAAATCAAACACAGAAGTAAGATATGAAAAACAAGAAATAAGAAATATCACAAAACTTCATAAAATACAAAGTATAATAAACTACCACATTTAAGAACAAATTCTTTTTTGGATAGGATCTTACTATGTAGTATAGGCTGCTCTCAAATTTGTAATCCTCAAGCCTCTGTATCCCAGGTGCCAGGACCACGGGTATGAGACAAATTTCCTGATCAGAATCTTTTAAAAACTGAATATAATAATAATAATACTTCTGGATTTTGATCAGAAGCCTAAAATAAAGAAAAATAATGAGGCAGAAAAGGTGTATTTAAAAAAGGATTTTTTTCAATCTATTTTTAATTTTTAAATTAATTTTATGGGCAAACATGTTTTACCTCCATGTACACCTACGAACTACATGTATGCCTTGTTATTGATGAGACCAAGAGAGAGTTTCCAAGTTCCCTAAAACCAGAGTTACAGTGGTTGTGAGCTGTCAAGTGGATGCTGGGAACAAACCTAGGTTCTCTGGAAGAGCAGCCAGCAAACTTAACAGCTGAGGTGTCTCTCCAGCCCCCAAAAGGAATTTTTTAAGTCATTTATTTTACTTAAACAAATAAGCCTCTAGCAAGATTAACTTTCAAAGTGAATGGAAAATAGAAATGGGAGGGAGTAAATAAATAGAGATGCAAAGTGTTGTGGTTTCATTTCTGTTGCTGTGAAAAAAATACCCTGGCAAAAAAGTGAACACATTCTTTTAGCTCACAATGCCAGGTTACAGCTCATCACAACTGGGAGGTCAAGATGGCAGGAGCTTAAAGCAGCCAGTCATAGCACACCTATGGACAAGAGCAGAGAGAGAATGACTGTGGTCATGCTTAGCACTCAGCTAGCATTCTCTACTCTTGTACAGCCCAGGGTACAAACTTGGGGGATAATGCTGCCCACTTCCAGGCTGGGTATCCTCAGATCAATTAATGTATTGGAGACAAACTTCCAGACATGCCCACCAGCCAACCTGATCTAGACAATCCTACCAAGACTCTTTTTCCAGGTGATTCTAGATGCTGTCAAGTTGACCACTACAACTGGCATCCCATAGGTTCATATGGATAATCATTTACACCCACCTTCTTAAACTGTAGGTAACTGAATGTTTAACAAGAGTCAAGGGGTTCTGAGCACACAATAACCAAAATCTGATTGAGAACTCAAACTCATAATGACTTAGAGGTATTCGGGCAACACTCGCCCACTTTGCATTGTGGGACATCACTGCAGCCTTGTTTTGAGACACAGGACACAAGCACTCTGCACTGTGATGCCTCCCTGACTCCGGACCAAGACTGTTGCATGAGATGAGCTGCAGAGGTTCTATTGTATGTACAAAGCACTCTGCTTCTGTAGCAATATAGTGGTTTTGCTGTGAAAAACAAAACCATCATTTTCTAATCATCATTCTACGGCATGTAAGTGTCAAATTAGTGTATCTGGGGTTAATATATCTGATGGCTCCATGGATGCAGTGCTTGCTGCACAAGTATGAGGAATGGAGCTTAGAACTCGGGAACCCACATTAAAGTGGGGTGGGCATGGCAGCCACCTGTAATCCCAGCTCTTTATTATTGTCAGCAAAAGTTTGGTTTGATAGACATTTATTTTATACACATACAGTCTTAGTTTCCTTTCCTGTTCCTGTGGTAAAACACTCCAACAAGCAACTCAAGAAAAGGAGTTTATTCTTGCTCACAGTTCAAGAGCACAGCTCCTCATGGCCAAGTCAAGGAGGCCAGAGCTTGAAACAGCTGGTCACATCCTGCCTACAGTCAGGAAGCAGAGAAGTG
>JAQHUG010000097.1:3279056-3306639 GCA_028555095.1 Dicrostonyx torquatus
CTCCTCCACCTGTACAGTGCAGGATCCTAGTCAGGGAATGGAGCCACCCACATTGAACAGGCCTTCCCACTTCAATGCAATCAAGGTAACCCCTCCCCAGCCTGCCCTGAGGCTCATCTCCTAGTCTAGAACAGTTAATACTAACTACCACATCTAACTATGTGCCTGGGTTTAAAATGTCTTGGGTGACAAGGGATCTCAAGTGGACAGAATTGAAGAAGCATCGTTCTGAACCATGCTACACCCCTCGGTTCAACAGAGTTCTACGCAATAGTTAAAGTGAATGAAACAGAGCTTCACAGGTAGGGATGGAAAACCCTCTACAGGAATGTCTCCCCTGAAAAGCAACAGTGATTCAAACTATAAGATAGATTTTATACACAGTTTAAAAGCCAGCAAAGCAACACAGGGCATCTTTCATGACTACAGATAGTACATATATAGGAAAGGTCTGAAAACGAAAATGAGAACCAGAATGTTAAACTTGGTTTGTGCCCACACCTGGAGAGAGAGAGAGAAGCAGTGAGTGGAAGCAGAGCCCCTGAAGTTCTGCTTCTCCTGGTAAGAATGAGTCTCATTCTCTATGTATTTCTGCAGGGGGAGGGGGAGACTAATATCATATAAAATGCCCACTTGCGGAGTGAGGGAGATAGTAATACGCTGGCCACACAAGCAGGAAGACCTAGTTCACATCCCAGCATGCACATTAAATGTCGAGGTGTGGTGACACACTGGGAGGGATGTACAAAGATGAGCTGAGCTCCCGAACTAGCTGGCCAGTCAGTCCAGCCAATCAGTGAGCTCTGGGTTCATGCACTGTTGGGTTCTGCATAGACTGTGCTCTGTGGGCAAGAGTGCTGGCTATGCAGTCACGGAGACCTTAGTTCAAATACTCAGGACCTATGTGAAAAGTTGAGTGTCTGCATGCCTGCTGGAAAACACATCATTGAGCAGGGTGGGGAGAAGATGGTTGCCAGGGCTTGTTAACCACCAGACCCAGACTCATTCCAGGTTGTAGGACAGCCCCTGTTTGAAGATGATAAGGCAGAGTGATACAGCAGGTACCCATTGTTTTGGCCTGGCCTCCCAATGTGCATAACACACACACTCAACACAAACAAACACACATACACACAACAAAACAAAGAAACAAATAAGATAGAACACAATTGAAGAAGACACTTAACATTGACCTCTGGCTTCCACAGGCACACGCAAACCCACACATGTATCCTGTGTGTGGCAGTACACACCTGTACTTAAAAGGCCAAAGTAGGAGGATCATACATACTAGGGCAGCTTCAGCTACCTGGTACCACTCTGCCTCATAACCAAGGTAGAACTCACATGTAGGAAACTTCCACATGAATGCTACAACTTGATATTTTTTTTCCTTTGAAACAAGACCTAATGTAGTCCAGGATGGTCTCAAGCTTGCAATGTAACTGAGGATGACTGAATTCTTGGTTCACCTACCTCCACTCCCCACAGTTTCTGGGATTACAGGCAGTGCAGGTGATCTAACCCAGGGCTTCAAGCATGCTGGGCCAGCTGAGGTACACACTCACCCAACAGGATGAATATTTACAAACCAAACAAATCCCGAACACAGTATGGAATCCCGATGATTCCTCTCAATGACGCTCCACCGAAGGAAATCAGTGTCGTGACAGCCACGGTCCTTGTTGAGTTCAGTGTTTTGAGTGTCACCTGAAAGTATCACTCAGAATTCCGTCACATTTTCTCCATAATGGCTGGCTTTGTTTCCTCAACATGATGTCTGTAAGAATCATCTAGAAAGGAAAATTTTGATATGTTAGTTAGAGATAAGGTTCTGTTCTGGAGGCCAGGCCAGCCTGGAACTCAATACATGGCCCAGGCTGGGCTTAAACATGCAGTAATTCTCTTGCCTCAACCTCCTGCTAAGTTCACAGGTGTGAGCCACCATTCCGGGCCAGAAAAGCAGCCTACCATCCCTCAGTGTTGATTCCCTCAGAAGAGTGCTGCCTTCAGCAAAACTTCACCCCCAGCCCCTTCCCCCTGGTGACTGGAGACCCAAAGCAGGGGCTGTTGTCTGTGACCACAGCTGTTTAGGGAATGGGTGTTCTGCTGACAGCTGTAGGTGAGTTTGACAACACTGCCAAATTCTCTCCCAGTCCTGAGTTTCCCATTCCCTCCTCTGCCTTGTGCTAGTTTTAAATAAAGCAACAAACCAAGTGTCAGGGGCTTCGGGGGATGCTGGGAAGAAGATTCCCGACTCAGCTCGCAGACAGCTCACCAGGGGTGGTGAAATAATTAAAAGCGAGAAGGGAGAAACAGGTGTTATTTTTAGACACATGTCCAAGGTTTGCCTCTTTCCAAGCTTTTCATTCCCACCCCTCATTTAGTCTCCGCTGCCCTCCACCAAACAGATAAACATCGCACTCTGATTTTATAACATTGATAATTTATTTATAATGCCCTGAGTTGACCCTGCTTTATAAAGAATTTGTGGAGCTGGGCATAGTGGTACAATCCAAGCACTGGGGGGAAATAGAGGCAGGAGGATTGCTATGAATTTGAAGCCAGACTGGGCTTTAGAGTCAAGTTGTCAAGTTTCAAACCAGCCTGGGTTATAAACTGAAACACTGTTCCAGACACGCAAAACAAAAAAAAAAAAGCAAAGAATTTTGTGCTGAGATATTTTTCAATAGTTTTTTTTTTTAAGACAGACTCTCAGGTAGCACAGGCTGGCCTTGAACTTACTATATAGACAAGGATGACCTTGAAGCTTCTATGTCTTCCTATCTTGACCTTCCCATGCCAACATGCCCAGTTTTATGCAGTTCTGGGGTTCAAACCCAGGGCTCTGTGCATGCCAGATCAGCACTACCAACCGAACTACATTCCTAGCTCCAAGAATGCTTTTTAAAAAGATGTGTTAGGTTCATAGGAAAATCAAGGAAAGGACACGAAGAGTTGGTATCTGCCCCTTGCCTCTGTGTACACCTCCCCCATGTCAAGATTCCCCACCAGAGTGACACACATGTTTCTGCTGCGAATCCTGCATGCACTTATCACTGTCAGCATTGCGCAGCACACAGCAGAGGCTGGGCTTCACCCTTACTGTGCATTCTGTTCTACAGGTTTGGACCAGTGTGTAACATGCAAGGTGGCATTATACAGAGCAGTCTCCTTGCATTAAAAATCCTCTGAGCAGGGCTGGAGAGATGGCTCAGTGATTAAGAGCATTGCCTGCTCTGCTCTTCCAAAGGTCCTGAGTTCAATTCCCAGCAACCACATGGTGGCTAACAACCATCTGTAATGAGGTCTGGTGACCTCTTCTGGCCTGCAGACATACACACAGACAGAATATTGTATACATAATAAATAAATAAATATTTTTAAAATATCCTCTGAGCAGGCTGGAGAGATGGCTTAGTGGTTTAGACCACATATTGTTCTTGCAGAGGACCTGGATTCAGTTCCTAGCACCCAGGTCAGGCAGCTCACAAGAGCCTGTAATTCCAACTCCAAGGAAATCCAAGATTAGGGACCTGTAAGGCACCTGTACTCCTGTGCATACACATACGCATGCACACACACATGCATAATTTTTTTTTTATTTTTATTGTTAAAAGAAAAATTTACATTTACTCCCCTTGTTCCAGGCCCTCCCGCTCCCCCACTACCCCACTGCCCTCCCCCTGCTTCCTTATGATGGTACAGGATACCCTGTCCTATGGGAAGCCCAAGGCNCAGGAGGCAGAGACAAGGAATCCCTGGCGGCAGGGTGGGGCAAGCTGGTTAGTTAGACCACACAAATCATTAAGCCCCAGATTCAAGTGAGAGTCCTCATCTTAGTACATAGGGTAGAGAATGAGCAAGGAAGATGTTTGACATTGACCTCTGGCTTCCACATGCACACCCTCATGTCTGAAGTTTCTGTCCTACCTGATCTCGCACAGCTGTTTAGTCCCAATAAACTACGGAGGTCTACATTAATTATAAATTGATTGGCCTATTAGCTCAGGCTTCTTACTAACTCTTATAACTTATATTAGCCCATAATTCTTGTCCGTGTTAGCCACATGGCTTGGTACCTTTCTCAGCAAGGCAGTCACATCTTGCTTGTTCTGTAGCTGGCTTCCTCTGTGTCTGGGTGAAGACTGTAGACTGAAACTTCCCCCTTCCCAGAATTCTCGTTGTCCTGCCTCTACTTCCTGCCTGGCTACTGGCCAATCAGCATTTAGTTAAAATACAATTGACAGGGTACAGACCATTGTCCCACAGCACCCACACATGAGCAGGTACATGTGGACGCCTGTGCACACACACGCTCATATATTATCTGTGAACCTCACCAGTGCTTGGTAACAACTAGCCCTTTATGGTTTTTTTGTTTGTTTGTTTGTTTTGTTTTTAAGTGTAGGAGTACAGAGAAACAGAAGAAAGGCCATTCAAGAACCATTGAGAGCAACCAGGAGAGCTACCACTGCAAGCTCAGAACACAGTTTTAGAAGAAACCAGAACTCCTAACTCCTGGATCTTGAATTCTCAGCTCTTAAAACTGTGAGAAAATCAATGCCTGTTGTTTAAGCTCACCTCCTTCCAAAGCTAAGTTATATTATATTGTTATAGTTTGGCTGTTTTAGAGTATTTTGTTGCTTTGAGACAAAGTCTCACTATGTAGCCTTGACTGGCCTGGAACTTGCTCTGTGGACCAGTAAGTCCCCTAGGCAAGTTACTGCAGAAACACCAAACAAGAAGCCACACCTGGCAGGGTGGTGGTGGAGCACACCTTTAATCCCAGCACTTGGGAGGCAGAGGCAGGCAGAGCCTGGTCTACAGAGTTCCAGGATAGCCAGGACTGTTTCACAGAGAAAATCTGTCTCAAAAAAGCCATAAATAAATAAAAAGTCACACCTCTAACCATTGGTTTCCCTCTTAGATAGCAGTGATTGAATTCCTAGAGAAGGGAGGGGCTGTGAGGAGCTTGTGAGTAGTGACCCCTCCCCTTTCACTCTCTCCCAGCTCCTCAGGAAATATTAATAGCTCCAGTTTGGACTAGGTAGTCCCATTTGTAAAGCGCTTTGCAGACTTGAGAGTCAACATTAAAAAAAGAAATCTGGATGTGGTGCCCTCACTAGTAATAGCAGTACTTGGAAGGTGCAGGTGGTAGAATCCCTGCCAGAATCTAGGGCACCAACCTAGACTGCTATGAGGGAGTGAGGAGGGAGGGAGATAGGGAAGAAGAGAAGGAGAGAGGGAGGGAGAGTGCTGGGGATTCAGAGCACACAGTTCCATGAGTCAGGTGCCTACTATAAGGGCATGGGGATCTGAGTTCAGATTCCTAGCACCCACAGGAAGGTCAGATGTGGCAGTATACATCTGTAACCCCAGAGACGGAGGGACAGACATGGTCAGACCCTGGGGACTCTGGACAGCCAGTCTAGGTGAAACTCAAGGTTTAGTGAGGGACCCTGTCTCAAACAATAAGGTGGGGAGCAATGGGAGAAGAATCCAATGTTGACTTCTGGTTTTCACGTACAGGCCCTAGAACGCTTGCGCACACCATGTGCACATACCCTCTCACAAGAAGGAAGGAACAAATGAAGGAAGAAGGAGAAAAGGAAAGAGGGAAAGCAAAACAAACAAAACAAAGCAGCAGCACCTGTCTTGTGTGGGTCACCACAGTTGTTCTGTCTGAAGATGCCAGTGGCCCGGTCGAGCCCAAGGGAACAGCTCTGCTGTAGTCACTAAAAGGATTGATGTCACTGTAAAAGGTGGGAGCTCCGGACACATTCTCTCACTCAGCTGGACCAGAAGGAAATAGAATTCAGTCTCCCTACACGTGAGGTTTCCTGAGTGTTCAGTAGTGACAGATTATACTCCATCTGTTTGTTCCCACCTGTGTGGGAGCTGCAAGTTGAGCCACTGTCCCTAACCAGCCACATGTACCCCCTGGCTGCTCCCAATTCCCCTGAGTCTTGGTGACATTCATAAACTGATAGCACTCTGATCCCAGCTATAAAAATGACGGTCTGGTAAGAAGCATCCTTGCCCAGGCTACACTGAAGTTCAGCAGATTTCCATTTGAAACCCAGCACCGGTCACTTCCTGATGCTCCTGTCATTTCACGTGCAGTGGTAGAAGCCTTCCCTATGGCTGGGAGGTGAATTAGTCCTGCATATTCTCTGTGGTTTTCCTGGGAAGACAGATCATGAAAGACCATCCAAACTTGGCTGCCAGAATCATTTGCCTACACTTTAGACTCCCTGCCCCATTCTGCCAAGGTGGTTTCGGGTTTTACACTATAAAGGGAAAGACACTAATTACCCAAGGAATACAGAAGCTACAAAGAAGCTCCAGGGAGAGAACAGAAATTAATAGTCATATCTGTGTGAGCAGAACACAAATTTGCGGTGCTGACCGCCAAGAAGCAAATGTGGTAGAGTTCATTCCCTATTCTGTTTGACCCGAGCTGCTCTCAAGGGTAGCATTTAGCTATCTAGTGAGTCCCCTTCGACTTTAGAAGGAAGGAAGAAAAGAAGGAAGGGGGGAGGGAAGAGAAACAGCAGGGTGCTGGTGAGATGCTAGCTGAATTATGGAGTGTCCATCTAGTAAGGGGGGGAGCCGCTGCAGTTGAGGACTCAGCCAAGGAGAACAGTAGAAAACAATAAATTATTTTGGCTGCAGAGAATAAGGGCTCGTTGGTGGGAAAGGCTCAGAATAGAGTGCCTGGGAGGGCAGGGAAGGGAGTACAGTAGGGTTTTGATTTGATGCCAGCCCCTCTAAAGTTTTTAAAAGACAGCTGGAGCTATGGTCGCTGCTCCAGTCTTCTCTCTGCAGCTCCCTGGGGACACACAGTACTGCCCAGCTTACATCTTTGCCACCTGGATTGGGGAGGGGGGCAGTGGTCTAACTTGAGCCATTTATATGTTTATTAAATCTCAGATCGATGAACGTGTGCTGACTCAAGGGATTAGCATGACACCAAAAGTCATGACAGCATAGGAAAGAAAACACACACACACACACACACACACACACACACACACACACACACACACACACACCAGTTCTCTCAACTCTTCCCAACCATCCAGTCTTCTCTGCAGTTTTTGCTCAGCCACAATCCTTGGACGTCCAATCCTGTCGAAATCACTCCTAATTAATACCTTTCCGCCTCCCACTGAAAGGAAAACAATTTACAATTAAGTCAAGCCGCCTCCGTGTAATCAATGTAGCACCTTCTATGTGTGTTTTGAATTGTACTCTCACATTTCATGATTCATTTGTTTTACAAGATTTGTAAACTGCAGACAATTATGGTGATAATATGGCTGAGGTGTTTGGTTTTTATCTCTTCGCAGTAAATTGTGGTCGTTCTAGCCTTCTCAGTAACGGTCTTCATCACTCTCTCTCTCAATTTCTCCCCATCAACTGGCAATAAATGCGATTTTCTTTTTGGAAAAAAAAAAAAGAGGAACGTTCGCTTATTATAATTAGATCACCTATTCAACTGGCGATATAATTAAATAATTTTCTGGTAGGCATGACTCAATTAAATTAATTACACTAACACAGATATTCTATGGTACATGCCTCGAAAATGTAATATCAAGTATATTAGCTCAGTTTTCTGTCATTTTTTTCTCTACATAGGCAAAGAGTGCTGTCTGGATAATTAAGCAGGCAATTTTGCTTTTGAAAGATGCTATCAAAGGATGCAAGGATTTTGGCCCAGAGTTTTTATTAGAAGACAGAGTAGGGTTGAGGATGTAGCTCAGGCGGTAGAGTCCATGAAGCCCTGGAATCCATCCCCATAGGGCATAAACCAGAAATGATAAGTGCCTATAATCCCAGTGCTCAAGAGATGGAGGCAGGAGCATCAGGATTTCAAAATCATCCTCGGCTACATCAGGAGCTTGAGTCTATCCTGGGCTACCCGAGATCCTGTCTCCAATGACAACAACAATAGCATTTTAAAAGGAGACAAGGCTGGAGAGAGTACTTCATGGTTAAGAGCACTGGTTGCTTTTCCAGAGGACTTAGATTTGATTCCCAGCATCCATACAGTGGCTTATAACCATTGATAACTCCAGTTCCAGGGGATCCAGTTCCCTCCTCTGACTTCTTCAGGCTCCTTCCATTTGTTGCACATATGTACATTCAGACACACATGCATGCACACTCAGGCATAAGCACACATACACATTCAGGTATACACACACTAAATATGTATATGTATATATGTGTGTGTTTATATATTTATATTTCATATATGCATGTGTGTGCTGTCCTGGCTAGCTTTATGGCAATTTGACATAAGCTTAAGTCATCAGAGAGGAGGGAACCTCCGCTGAGAAAATGCCTCCATAAGATCAGGTTGTAGGCAAGCCTGTAGAACATTTTCTTAGTTAATGATTGATGGGAGAGAGCCCAGGCCACTGTGGGCACTGCCATCTCTGGGCTGGTGGTTCTGGGTTCTATGAGAAAGCAGGCTGAGCCAGTCATGTGGAGCAAGCCAATAGGCTGCCCCGCTCCCCTTCCATGGCCTGTGCATCCATTTGAGTTCCTGCTCTCCACTTGATGATTAACGGTTAGATGGAACCATGAGTGAAATAAACCCTTCCTCCCCAAGTTGCTTTTGGTCATGGTGCTTCATTGTGGCAATAGGTATCCTAACTAAGATAGCACACAGGGCAGATGCTGGATTAGACAACCGAAACACAGCTGGGACCGTTGCCCATGCAGGCCACCTTAGCATCTGGGACCTGTCCCCCTCATTATTCACTTCTTGGGAGATGTCCTCAGGTCACCTTGTTGGGAAGAGCCTTGGGGCTTAGGAAAGGGAGACACCCCTGGTGGGCTGCTTGTCAAAGTCTAGAAAGATTAAGACTTAAAAGGAACATCTCTGGTAGGATAATCCACCCCCCACCTCTCTAAACTCAGAACATCCTTCGGCTTTCTACCTGTTGGTTCCTTCCTGGAAGTGGCTTTAAAGAGTGTTTCAAAGGAAGAAAACATAGGAAACCTCCTCTGCACCTCTGAGGGAAAACATGGTGGTGGTGAGGTTTTCCTCCATAGCAGCAAGAGTGACCTCTCATTAACTAGGCTAGGGGCATGGACAGCTGAATTGCCATTTGGGGAATGTAAAATGAAAAGGGATTTCATTTATTTATTTATTTAACCTCACTGCCGCCTGAATTTTAAATTCCTTGAACATAACCAGGGCAGAAGCCATACTCTTCTGACATGTCCGAGAACAAAATATGGGGCTTAGCTTTTTTGTTTTTTTTTTTTAAAAGCACTGTGTGTGAGTGTGTGTGAGTATGTGTGTGTGAGTGTGTGAGTATGTATGTGAGTGTGTGTTTGTGAGTATGTGAGTGTGTGTGAGTATGTATTGTGAGAGTGTGTGTGTGGGTGCGTATGTGTGTATATGTGTGCAAAAGCTATTCAGATATATTCATCTGTGTATGCACATTTGGAGGGCAAAGGCCAATGTTGGTGTCCTTCTCTGTAGCTGTCTACCTCAGTAATTTGAGACAAGGTCTCTGGACAACTTACCTTTGATTAGGTTGAGCAAGTCCCCCAGCCCCACGAGACCCACTTGCCTTTGTTTCTCTGTTACAGACCTGCACCACAGTGCTCAATTTTTTTTTTTCTGTTTTATACTTGATTTCTGGGGGGATCTAACTCTGCTCCTCATGATTGAACATGGAGTGCTTTTTCATCCTGGGCTATCTCCCAGCCCTCCAGGGCTTGACTTTTTTCTAAATCCTTTCTTTCTTTCCAAAGTAGCTTTGCAAATATTAGCTCATTTGTTTGTGAACCCAGCATCCATGGTATCTGGCAAGGTGCTAGAGGGTGGGTAGAGAGTGCGTCAGGTTTGATTTAATCTTTTAGATTCCTAAGAGGGAGTTGGGGCGATGAACACCTCAGTTGGTGAAGAGATTGCCTTGGAAGCACAAGGTCTGGAGTGCAGATCCCAGAACCCATAGAGACGCCGGGCAGACATGCCATCTGAGCCCCATCCCCAGAACCCACATAGACGCTGGACAGACATGCCATCCGAGCCCCATCCCCAGAACCCACATAGATGCTGGGCAGACAATCCATCTGAGCCCCATCTCCAGAACCCACATAGACGTTGGGCAGACATGCTATCCAAGCCCCATGTCCAGAACCCACATAGATGCTGGGCAGACATGTTATCTGAGTTCCATCCCCAGAACCCATAATTTGTTTTTTAAAAAGGCTCAGTGTGGTGGTATGTTCTTATAGTCTCAGACCTGGAGGTTAGAGACAGACATAGCTCTAGAGCTTTCTGCCCAGCTACTTGTTGAGTTCCAGGCCTATGAGAGACCCTGTCTCATAAAGCAGGTGACAGGGGCTGGGGAGAGGGCTCTTTTGTGCCAATATGAGTACTGGAGTTCAGGTCCCCAGAATTCACATAAAATCTAGGCAAGCATGATACCAGCTATAATCCCAGCACTTGGGAGGTAGAGAAAGGGGCTCTGGGATTAACAGGTTACCTAGACTCGGCCAATTAGCAAGTTCTTGGTTCTATTGAGGGACTCTGCCTCGATAAAAATAAAGTGGAGAGTTACTGAGGAAGACCTCTGATGTTAACCTTGGATCCATATATATATACACACAGAGTGTGCACGTGTGCATGCATACATATACCCATACATACATTCACATATGCACCCACATATAACAGCATGTGTACACTCATGAATGCATACCATACAAACAAATGTACAAAGAGGATAGATAATGCCTAATGAATGACAACCAAGATTGACTTTCGACCTCTGCATATATGCATACATACCTGCATACACATGTTCACCTGCACACACAGGAGCACATGCAATCCTAATAGGAATCCAGGTAAAGGCAGATGTGATCATGTGACTTCATAGAATGTTGTTTGACCATTAAGTAGAAATCTGTACTGAGTTCCATGGATCCTGGCCAGACTTTAGATGCTATTCCTTTTGGTCAGTGTGCTTTCCGTAGTAGCGATGCCAGAAGGTAACCACGTACTGCCTTGGGGATATGGCCCATCATGAAATGTGATCTTGCTCCATTCTTCGATCCTTATTACTGACAGGAGAACAGGCTTATGCTTCAGAGCCAGCCCAGCTGTTCTGTGACTCATGGGAATATCATATTTAGCGTGTTTTCCCCTGTGAAACGTATTTATTTAGATGACACATACTGCTGTTTAAAAGCCAACTCTGCTTTGCTCTTAAACTCAACCTCATGGAAGAGAACAGAGGAGAGGAAAAAGCAGAACGAGCTTGTTTGAAAGAGCCAGCTGCTTGGAGCAGCCTTTTCAGAACATTTCTCCTAGTGATTCTCAGCGGAGACAGGAACAATGGGGAGATCAACCCTAGAGGGTGCAAGGTGTGCCTGATGGAACCAGCCTGTCTCCAGCATTTGTAGTTCACAAATATTGCCACCGGACGTGGAGGACCACTGAAGGAGGAGAAGCGTTCGGCAGAGAAAATGCCATTATTGACCACTTGAGTTGATGTAGCATCTTGGGAGTTGATAGTGTCATTATGGCTTTTATCCTCTCTGTAGGTCATCCTCTGGAAGGTAACAGGGCCATTAGCCCTTGAACAAGCCAGATGGCCCACTCAGATGATAGAAGCTTACCACTCCATACCCTCCCCCATCTTATCTCTATGCAGACTTGGTATGTTACCTGAGGTTCATGAAGCTAAGGCTCAGAACATTCCTTGAAAGTATATATAGAAAATTGGAAGGGGGGAGGATGTACTACAATGAAATTAAATGGGTAAGAGATAAGCACATTCTAATCTCTCTCTCTCTCTCTCTCTCTCTCTCTCTCTCTCTCTCTCTCTCTGTGTGTGTGTGTGTGTGTGTGGTGTGTGTGTGTGTGTGTGTGTGTGTGTGTGTGTGTAGGCCATACGATGGCCCTTTGCAATGTTCTTTGGAGCAGTCTCCATTCCTCGGGTGGCATCTACCTTTTTATTGAGACAGGATTGTGGAACTCACCAAGTAAACTAGGCTGTCTAGTATGAGCCCCAGAGCCCTGCCTGCTCTGCCTCCAACTCACACATGTGTCACTGTGCCCAGCACACGCGTGTCACCATACCCAGCTTTTTTCCTTACCTGGATTCTGAGGATGGGATTTAAGTCCTTATGCTTGCAAGACAAGCCTTTTACCAGCTGAGCTCCCTACCCTCCATTTGCTTCCAGTTTTCTTCTTTGTTATATCTGAACCTCATGACTTTGCTAAGACAGCGTGCTTTGGGGGAAGTCCCCACGGCACTCATGAAGTGTATCCCATCGAGCTTGCTCACATTTGATCTCATCGCCCTTCCCTCCTGCCAATCACACAGTCTGAGGTCTTCCTGTTTTCCAGGCGATGTCCTGCATCCTATCCTTCCATCTGTAACCTCAGGGCTTTCCTAGCTCCTTCCAAAGGCAACTTCTCTGGCTCCTTAGAAGGATATTGGCTTGCCCAGTGCTGAGCATCATGAGCCTTGCTCTTGATTCCACTCCATAGAAAAGGATCTGTCACTACTTTGTGCCTTTGCTTCCTGCTTGCTAGCACTGTTACCCTCTATCAAGTCTAGACACCTAGAAGAACAATGTTATGGTTTGAACATAAAGCATCTCCCACAGGCTCATATGTTCGATGCTCAGTGTCCAGCTGGTGTTATTCTGGGTAGTTCGGATAACTTTGGGAAGAAGGACATAGCTGGGGGAAATAGATCACTGTGAGTGAGTCCCCGAACGCTTGTTGGCTGCCACGATGTGAGCTATTCTACTCCACTGCAGTCCCCTCAAGACAGACTGAACCCTCTGAAACCCTGAGCCTAAATCAATCCTTTCTTCTTTTAAGTTCCATCAGATATCCTGTCAAAGTGACACACAAGCAACGGATAAGCAGGTCTTGTGCTTGATTGATAGGCAGTGGATTGGGAACAGCAACAAGAAAGAAGAATAGGGACAACGGCTGTCTCTGCAGAAATCACCTCAGATAAAGTTCCCAGAAGAGCCTATCTCCCACATGTCATGCTTCACAGTCCCTTTCTACCTATTCACAACCCAGGGTCTGCTAGTGTCCAGTTTCCTGTGCAAACCATGGAAATTCTTTTAAATTAGCCTTCATAATAACATGCTTTCTTATGCCTTTTTCATGCGTACGTCTTTTGTGTTGGTTTGCTCATATATCTCCCATCCCACCCCTCTTCACAGATCTTCATGCACCTTTTTGTCCTGACTGCACCTTACCACCCCTAGTATGCCCACTCCACCGGTATCCTATTGTCTTCTCCACCAACCTGCCCTTAAAGCCTTTGCCCCCACCTCATGGGCTTTGTTATCATTTCCTGACCTCTACCTACACTTTCTCACACCTAAATGCACACACATTTAACAATTAGAAGCTGAGGTCTACCTAGTATGAACCAGAGAAGTTTGTGTTCATTGTTCTGCCCTGAACAGTGAGAGGGGTTGGTACAGTTTTCTGTAGGTGTAGGGATGGTGGTGAATATGTGGCTGCTTATAATGATGTTGATGTCATAGCGATGATGAAGAGGGTGCTGATGGTGCAGCAATGATAATGATGATGGTGGTAATAGTGATGATGGTATTGATGATAATGGTTGTGATGGCAACGATAGTAATGATGATGATGTTTATGCTGGCGATAATAGTGAAGATGATGATGATATTGGTAGTGATAATGATAATGGTAGCATGATGATGATGGTGATGGGTAGTGATGATGATGAAGATGGTGGTGAGATGATAGTAATGATGATGGTTTTGATGGTGAAAGTGGAGGTGGTGAAGATGATGATAATAGTGATGGTAACAGCAGCAGTCAGTGGTTTGTATGTACTAACTCATTTAGTCTCCAGAATACCCTTACTGACCAAATAACATCCTTATGATGCTGAGGGCCTGGAATGGAATCCAGGGCCATGTTAAGCAATTGTTCTAGCTCTGAGTTACATCCACATTCCTCTATTCCCCCTTTGTTTTTCCAAACTGGAACTTGCTATCCAGGCTAGTCGTTCCCTGTCTGCCTCCAAGAGAGGATGACCGGCATGTATCTGTTATCCCTTGACATCATGCAGGGTGTCAAATGTTCTTATGACCCATTTATCCAATGAGGAAACTGAGGCACAAAACCTCTAGGTAACTTGTTGAAGATAATGTTACACAGCTAGTAAAGGCAGAACTAAGTTTGTCCCCAGAGCTACCATGCTCAACCTCAGCACTAACAACGCAGGTGCTTCAGAATCTTCATGGTGGAACCTGGAGGAAAATCAATCTGTATCAGTAAGGACTATGACGATTAATATGGCCAGAAATGATGGTGGTCTGGAAGGTGAGGAGGAGAGATACTCCTACCAGGCCACAGCTTTTCTAAAAAAGAATCTTGCTCTGGAGAGAAGGTTAAATACGTAAGACCTTTGCATGCAAGCTTGACAGCATGAATTCAATCCCCAGAAACCACATAAAGTTGCTGGGCATAGTGGCATGGACTTGTGAGCCTAACACCAGGGAGACAGAAACAGGTGGCTTTCTGGGGCTCATCAGCCAACCAGCTTAGGCTCGGTGGTGGTTTGAATAAGAATGGCTCCCATAGGCTCAATTATTTGGGAGCTTGGTTCCCAGTCAGTGGAACTGTTTGGGAAGAATTAGGAAGTGTGGCCTTGTGGGAGGAGGAGGTGTGTCATGTCACTGGGGGTGGGCTTTGAGGTTTCAAAAGTCCATGCCATTTCCAGGCCTCTCTCTTTTTCCCTCCCTTTCTCCCCCCCCCACCGGCCATGTGCCTATAGATCAGGATGTAAACTGATGTAAGCTACTGCTCCAGTGCCATGCTTCCCTGCTGCCATGCTCCACACTATGATAGTCACAGGCTCATCCTTTGAAACTGTAACACTCCCTACCCCTACTAGTAACTCTCTTCTAGAAGTTTCTGGAGGTCACCTTGGTCATGGTGTCTTATTGTCACAGCAATAGAAGAGTAACTAAGGCACAGTAATTGATAACGGACTACGTCACTAAGATAGACGAACTGAGGAGCCTTAGGTCCCAGTGACAGGACCTATCTCAAAACAATAATGTGGGTGACACCTGAGGCATGACACTGAGGTTGACCTCTAGCCTCCTCCTGTACACCACACACGCACACACATACACACACACACACAAAATTCGAAAAAGTTATCTTACACTGCCAGGCATGGTGGCGCATGCCTTTAACCCACCACCTGGGAGGCAGATGTAGGCAGATCTCTGAGTTTGAGACCAATCTGGTCTCCATAGCAAGTTTCAGACCAGCCAAGATTAGACTGACCTCATATTTTGTTAAGTATTATGAAAAAAAATGTTATTGGCAAGACTATTTGAGAATTCAGGTAACGGCGTCTTAAGCCTTATTTCTAAATACCTTCAAAGCCCAGACACAGCGATCATACAGGCTCTGGTCTCAATCCTAAGGCTTCATAGAATTCTGCTGGGAAACTCACAGGTCCCAAGTATATGTAGATAATACCGGCCACTACTCCCCCCGCCCCCTGCCAGGTACTTTTCTTATGAGTTTTAATCCTCACGACTACCTTTGGAGGGACGTGTAATTATCTTCATTTTATAGTTGAGGAAATTGAGGCTCAGACAAGCTTTGCAGCCAACCCGAGTTCACATCATCTAAGCTGGTGGCAGAGCTGGGATTAGAGCCAGCACAGTGTGACTCAGAAAACCCACTCTTTCCCAGATCTATCGCCTCTTGGTGCACATTGCTCCTGTGAAAGCGAGAGCCATTGGTTTGTCTTTGTTAGCAGCTCTGACTCATTCGCCCTCTCAGACCCAGAGGGCCCTGGATCACACACATCATGTGTGATCTCCTAGGGCAGCACCTGTGTGACTGCTCTTGTCCCCACGCCCCATTCATTACCCTGCCCCTCAGGTTATATCTAAGTCTGCCAGGGCCTCTCATCTTTATTTCGACTAGCTACCAGCTTGAAGCAGATGGAGGCCTAGAGCCTACTCACCTGAACTGCAGCTCCTCAGGTCCCACTGAGGCACTCTGACAGCCGGGTCACAGCTGTAGAATGACAACTTCTTTGGCACGGTGGCCATTTGCACGGACAGGTCCTAGACTCCTGCCAACCAACTATCCCCACATCATCTGCAAGGTCTCGCTGGCCTCTCAAGTGTATGCCATCTGCTCCCAGTGATTTATCTGTGCCCCCTTCCTACCCATCTGGCTTATAACATGCTGGGGTGGACCATGGTTTGATCTAGTGCCTGTCTACCATAGAAGCCATTTGCGTGGCTCTGGAGGCTGAGGCCTCGTCTATCTATTAACTGTTTTCTTTTCATCCTTTTTCCCATAGGGACTGCCTATGAGTCATGCTATCCTTTCCAAAGATGGAATGGCCGCTAGGCTGCTGCACTATGCTCTGCTAGTGGGTGTTGATCTTATGCTGTGATCAGAAAGATTTTTGCTTTGGATCAAGGGCATCTGTATTAGAAGTTGATGGAACTGACCTGAGACCCTGGCTCCCCCTCTTACTGCCTATGCTGCTTGTATCTCTCTTTCTGTGCTCCATCAGCATGAGATCACCAACCAGATTACACAGTTCCCTTGGCCCCAGAGTGTGATTCAGCATAGGCCAAATAGTCCTCTCCTGGAAGCTTTTCTAAGTGGAGCCCATAGGGGAAACCCTCACTACTCCCACCAACAATCCCAGTTTTTAATGGCCCCTTCTCCCTCTTCTTCAATATAGAAATCAGGCTGGCTACTTTTATGTCAACTTGACACAAGCTAGAGAACACCTCAGTTGAGAGGATGTCTCACAAGATTGGCCTGTAGGCAAGCCTGGGGTAAATTTTCTTGATTGATGATTGACTGACAGGGAGGGACCAGCTCACTGTGGGCGGTGTTACCTTGTCCTGGTAGTTTAGGTGCTGAAATAAAAAGCAGGCTGAGCAAACCAGGAGGAGCAAGCCAGTAAGTGGAACTCCTGCATGGCTTCCTCTCCAGTTCCTGCCTCCAGGTTCCTGTCCTGAGTTCTTGCCCTGATTTCCCTGGATGATGAACCTGGAAACAGCAAGAAGAAATAAACTCTGTCTTCTCTAAGTTGCTTTTGGTCATAGTGTCTAATCATGGCATTAGAAAGAACCATGTTTGAAGCTAGTAAAATTTACGGTAATGGTGGATAAGTCACAGGCTTGTAATTCCATGGTTGGGGACAGGTGAATCCCTGGGGCTCGATGACCAGCTAGCCTAGCTGTATTAGCAAATTCCAGGCCAATGAAATGCCCTATCTCAGAAAAACGAGGTGAATAGTACTCCTGAGGAATGACACCATGTCATTCACACACATACACACGCACACACACACACACACACACAAATACACATGCGCACAAACACACACGTGCACACACCCTTCACATACATGCACACAAACACACAAGCACAAATGATGCTGTTTGAATCCAGACTTGATGGTATATCCTTCTTATACTTGGGAGAATGAGATGAGAGACTCATGAGTTCAAAGCCAACAGAGGTTACACAGCAAGACTGTTTCGAGTGAAGAATGGTGCCATAAGTGTGGAAAGTAGAAAGCAAAGCAGAGAGGGCTGGGGATGTATTCCACTTGGTAGTGTGCTTGCCTTGCACGCGCAAAGCCTTAGGTTCAATCCCCAGCCATGCATAAACTGGGCATGGGGCACATACTTAGAATCCTAGCACTTGGGAAGTAGAGGCAGGAAGATCAGAAGTTCAAGGCTCTCCTCAGCTACGTAGTGGGTTTGAGGCCAACATGGAATACACAAGATCCTATCTCAAAAATTGACATGCTAGGACTGGAGAGATGGTTCTGTGGTTAAGAGCACTTACCGCTCTTGCAGAGGACCTGAGTTTAGTTCCCAGCACCCACATGGAAGCTCACAACAGTCTGTAACTCTAGTTTCAGGGGATTGGATGCCCTTTTCTGGCCGCCGAGGGTACTGCACACAGGTAGAAGGCAGACACACATCAGGCAAAAGACTCTTACACATAAAGTACAAATTTAAAAAAAAAAAAAACATAAGGACATGAAGAAAAGAGACCTAGAGATTAAGCTGGACAGTTGTCACTCCTCAATGGCACTCCTGGGCTCCACAGTCTTGCCTTTCTGAGTTGCCAGAGCCAGCAATCATCTCTGTTTTGCTTCAGGTGGTGTGACTCAGTCCTGCTGATGGTCAGCAGGGGCCAGGATCAACCCAGCTCCCAGAAGAGCTTCCTGCTGAGATCCTGGAAGTCTTTCCCACTTTGATTATCATTGAAAGGTCTTTTCTCACGTGACTGGTTTGAGAGTCTCTTGCAAGCTGCTCAGAAAAAGCCTTGGCAGCTGGATTGCGTCTGACAGCGTTTCACCGGAGTCTCTATTTCTGTCTGGATAACATGTTTTGTTTCGTGTTGTTCATTTTAGTGGTCCAAACTCTACAAGTAGCATCCTACTGTGTGCCTCCATAAAACAGCTGACAACTGTCTTTGGAAATGGAAGTCTGTTGAGGCAATCAATAGTCCTACTGGGTGCCAACGTTCAATATTGGCACTGAGGATAAACTGTGGATAAGACGAGGCTCCTGGCACTGTTTAAATTTCCAGCGGGACACAGCAAATGAGCGAGCACGTAGCACAACTTCAGGAGGCGGTCAGTCTCAGGGGACCCAACAGTAAATGGGAGGTTGTGTACCCCTGCAGTCCAGGTGGTCACAGCTGATTCCAAAAACCTCTGATCCCCTCCTGAGTGCTGTTTCTCTCTCCAGCTGGATGCTGCAAGCTTAGTGTACATTTGTCAATATAGCTGGAGGAGAGTCTGAGTGTGCGTGTGTGAGCAGAGGCCAAAGGACAACTTCTAAGGGTTGTTGCTTAAGATCTGCCTACCTCGCCTTTTCAAGATTTATTTGTGGTGTTTTTTTTTAAAGATTTATTTTTTTATGTGTTTAAGTATTTACTTGCATGTTTGTAAGTGCACCTGGTACCTGTGGGGGTCAGAAGGCAGCATCAAATCTCCAGGAACTGGAGTTACAGGTGATCATAGCTGCCACGTGGGAACCGAAACCAGGTCCTCTGCAATAGCAGCAAGCACTGTTACCTGCTAAGCTATCTCGCTAGCGCCTGTCCATCGTATTTTTTGAAAAAGGCTTTCTCATTGAACCTGGAGCTCACATACTTGGCTAGACTGGCTGACTAATGAGCCCCAGACACCCAAACATCTACACATACTGTGCACATAGGCATGCACTGTTACACACACACACACACACACACACACACACACACACACACACACACACACCAGCACTAATGTAAAAATGTGTGCTGCCATGCCTGACTTTTTATGTGGGTCTGGGGACCAGAACTCAAGCCCTCATGCTGGCATGATAATCACTTTACCAAATTAGACATCTCCCCAGTTTTTAAGAGTCTGTAATTTGTGGTGTTTCCCTTACTCTTTATTCTATTTTCATTCCATTCTTTCTCATTTTATTTTATTTATTTCTAAGACAAGATCTTCATATGTAACCTAGGCTGGCCCTGACGTTGTAATCTTCCTGCCTCTGACTCCTGAACGCTGGGTTGATTGCTGCATGCCACCACACCAGGTCGATCTCTCTCTCTCTCTCTCCCTCTCCCCTTCTCCCTCCCTTCTTTCTTCCCTCTTTCCCTCCCTCCCTCTTTCTTTCTGTCTACCTTTAAGAGAGCTCTATTGCTCTGTTTTGCCAAACTCCCATTCCATAAGAATAAGGCCCAGCCTGTGCATTAGTATAGTTTGGTCTGTTCTAAAATTAGAAGCCTAGCAGGGTATGGAGGTACACACTGGCAGTGCCAGCATTTGGGAGGTAGAGACAGAAGGATCAAAAGTTCAAGGCCAGCCTCACCTATACAGCAAGTTAGAGATCAGCTTGGGCTACAAGAAATTCTGTCTCAAAAACAAAACAAAACAAATGAACAACAACAACAGAAACACCAGAAAACAAATAAATAAAATGCCATCTATTCTTCATATCTCTTCAGTGATGTTCTAAATGGAGCAGGGAACCAGGAGGTCTCAATCCTGTGTGGATGCTTTCCCCTGAGACACTGAACCTACCCTGAAGCTAGGGGAGGGCTGATCTGCCAGTGACACTTAGATTTTAAGTCAAGTGCTGATGTTTGAAGACTGACTTTGCCGCTAACTTGCTGTGTAACCCCGAGGTAATCGCTGTCCCTCCCAGTGTCTCATCTACTTACAGACTGAACATATTATCACACCTATCACAAATCACAGTCAAGCGAGGTTTTCCCTGTAAAGTCAGTCCTTGCGGCATCCTTACAGGCAGCAGCACTTGGAAGCTATTGTTACTATTGTCTTTTGTAAGTCCAGGCCAGGGCTCTGACTCCACCCCCATGGTAGAACCAGCCACACCACCCATCCCTCATAGAAACCTGCCCTTTACCCCTTAACCAAACTTGGCCTCATCAAAAGTGAGGCAAGTGGACAAGTATTCTCCTAATCACCCCTATGAAGGAGGGAGGTCACATCCCCTGTGGTGTGTCATTGTCACTGTGTTTAACCTGACTCTAAGAGAAAGCAATCAACCAAGAAAGAGAGGCATTCAGGAGCAAATGGCCCTAGTCTCTTAAAAACAAGCAGAAATATGGGCCAGCCTCTAGGTCTGAAGACACAGTGCAGCTAAACACGAAGACAAACTTGCATTGGCTTCTAGTACCTGGGCAACAAAACACTCAGGAGACAAAGTGGGGACTATATCAGTGTATGTTAGTTTGTTCTTCAGGGGTGCTGAGGATAGAACCAGGGCCTTGCTTGTTCTCAGAAAGCACTCAGCACTGAGCATTCAATCCTCCACTAGGGGATTCTCGGCAGGTGTCCTATCAGCATTGATTCTTGCAGGTGTGGAATTAGTGCCATACCTAATATCAATAAAATAATACTCCTGTAAGAAACACATACACATGTAATGACACATATCAGGGCTGGAAACATAGCTCAGTGACAAACTATTTGCCTAGCATGTATGAGGCCCTGGGTTTACTCTCTAGTACTGCAAACACACACACACACACACACACACACACACACACACACACGAGAGAGAGAGAGAGAGAGAGAGAGAGAGAGTAAAACATGTTATTTTGTATTAGCTGAAAACTAGGTTTAAAAGTACTTAAAAATATATAAAATGTATCAGAATGCCCTTAATGTATCACCATGCCATACTAGAGGCATGGTGAAGTAATTAAGAGTGAAGTGATGAATGGTAAACTGGGCAAGAGGAAGAAAGAAGGGGGGAGGACTGGGGGAAGGGAAGTGGGAAGAACAGGGCAAAGCATCAACTCTGTTAGTTTTAATGTGTTAGAACTAGGAAAAACATGTATAGTCTACTCACACTAATCTTTCAACTTTCTAGAAACTTGAAAATACTTTTTTTTGTTTTGTTTTTCTAAAAAAGCTATTAACTTTCAAAGCCACTTGGCTCCTACTTCCTGTTCCATATGCTATTTAGCCTGTGCCAAGAGCAACTGGGCATCTGAATATACTTAAAGTATGAAATGGGACCCAGCAGTGGACACTCTGCCTCATGGGATAAAAACGTGTTGCTACATTCATGGCTCACACTGCCATGCTAGGCTGTGTTCATGGCTCACACTGCCATGCTAGGCTGCGTTCATGGCTCACACTACCATGCTAGGCTCACACCGCCATTCTAGGTTGAGATGGCAAACATGTTAACACCGTAAAGGCCTAGACGGTGTTAACAAATTATTTCCATCAGTGCCAAAACTCATGTGTCCACTTTGATAATGCCAGTGTTGAGGGTTAATATAGACTGGGAACTTGACAGGATCTAGAATATCCTAAGAGACATGCTCCTGGGGACTTCCATGAAGGAATCTTTAGATTAGATTAATTTAAACGGAACAGCACACCAATATCATGAGCTACATAAAAAGGGGAAAACAAGCTGAGTACCAGTGTTCATATCTCTCTCTTCTTCCTGACTGTGGATGCCCTGTGAGCAGCTGCCTCCTACATCTGCTGCCATGCCTTCCCTGCCCTGACGGACTGTACTCAGAACTGTGAGCCAGAAGAAACCTTTCTCCCTTAAGTTACTTATGTAGGTATTTTTGCCACAGCAATGAGAAAAGTTACTAATACTCCAAGAAAATATACTATGCTAATGCTCCAACCAAAGTCTGCCAGTCCTAGCCTAGCATGATGGTGTGAGCCATGAGTGTAGCCTGGCATGGCAGTGTGAGCCATGAACGCAGCCTAGCATGGCAGTGTGAGCCATGAGCGTAACCTAGCATGGCAGTGTGAGCCTTGAATGCAGCAACACATATTTATCACATGAGACAGAGTGTCCGCTGCTGGGTTCCTAGTTCATGCTTTCTTTAAGTATATCTAGATGCCCATCTGCTCTTGGCATCCTCTCTCTCCACCCAGGGTTCCTTCCTCTATCTACTTGCCTTTCTTCTCTTGTGCAACCTCTGGCCCAGGAGCCTGTCTCCTCCCCAGCCCCTTTACCCAGTCTCCCAGGCTAAGAATATAACATAGCTTATGCTGATTTGTCTACTCTCTGCTCACTTGATGCCTCCCTGGATAAGTCAACTTCTGGCCATTCCAATTTCTTGTTTAAGTTTACAAGACTTTCCTTCTGACTTCTTAGCAGAAGTATCATTGATCTTTATTGCATACATAACCCACACTTACATGTAACCATCCTGGCAGGAGGGGAAGATGCTCTAGACCAGTGGCTCTCAACCTTCCTAAGGCTATGACCCTTTAATATTTTCCTCACGCTGTGGTGACCCCCAATCATAAAATTATTTTTGTTCATATTTCATCACTCTAATTTTGCTGCTGTTATGAGTCATAATGTAAATATCTGTGTTTTCTGATGGTCTTAAGTGACCCTTGTGAAAGGGTCATTGGACCACAAAGGGGTCATGACCTACAGATTGAGAAACACTGCTCCAGATATGTGTCCCCTCCCCCTTCAACTACTGGACAATTGAAATGATGGATTGTTGTAAGTGGGGGAGAGGTATGTGTTGTGTTCCCAGCACCTGGCTCCCAAGCCCCCAGCTGCTGGCCCGCTCAGCCGCTGGTTGCTTGCTTATGCCCGAAATAACCACATGAGACTTGTATTAATTTAAATACTGCCTTGCCCATTATCTCTAGCCTCTTCCCGGCTAGCCCTCACTAAACTAACCCATTATAAAAGTCTGTATGTCACCACGAGGTAGGTGACTTACCGGATGGATCTACAGTACTTCCATCTGCGGCGGGAGCTTCATGGCAACTGGCTCTGACCCAGTCTTCCCAGTGTCCTCTTTTCTTTTCCCCGCCTATCTAAGTCCTGCCCTATCAAATGGCCCAGGCAGCTTTTTTTAATTAACCAATCAAAACACAGAAATACAGATGAACCCTCCTTCAATGGATCCCTGGGAATCTCATGCTGGGAGAACATGCTGAAACAGGTACAAAACAGAGGAGGGATTTATCTTCCAGAAAGACACTTCACACTCTTCCAACAATTTAGCAGATTAACCTTGGCAGAGATGAGAAGCCACGGCAGTGATGGATCAATGATAGATAGGACCACACCCTGACCCGGACCCGTTAGTTGTGCCCTCTATTTAAACCTAAGTCTTGTATCAAGATCTCAGAGATGAACTTGGGGGTTGCTGGACCATTTCATCTGTCCCTGGTCCTGATGTGGCCACACTGAATACATCTCTTTTTCCTATTTACACTATTACTTTTCTCTTTCATTGGTGTATTGGCTACAAGTGGCTGGCCTAGTGTGTTAGAATTTCTGGGGCCCAGACGTTGGTCCTAAAACCTCTGGTAACATACTGGCTTTCTCTCATTTCCTTTTCTGTAATAAGTGAGAAATGGCTTTGAGCACCTTTAATCACAGCATTTGAGAAGCTGAAGCAAGAGGATGGGAAGGGCAGCCTGGGCTACATAGTGAGTTTCAGACTTTGTCTCAAAAAAATAAAATTACTGAAGGGCTAGAGAGATGCCTCAGTGGTTAAGAGGACCTGCTGTTCTTGCAGAGCACCTGGGATTGTTTGCTCCCAGTACCCATGCGGTGGCTTACAGCCAGCACAACTCCAGTTCCAGGGGACATAAAATAAATAAACAAATATGAAAAAAAATCTTTTAATAAAAAATCTCTACATTCAATCATTTAAAAACTGTGATAACTGGTTTATTTTTGTGTGTATATTTATGTGTGTGCATGTATGTTTATGTGTGTGGAGACAAGCTCAGGTGTTGTCTGGTACCATCTCTCCTGTTTTGAGACAGAGTATCTCATTAGCTTGGGGCTCATCAGTTAGGCTAGGGTGGCTGGTGAGGGAGCCCCAGGGACCCTTTTATCTTCATCTCCCCTGTGCTGGGATTGCAAGTTTACAGTGCCGTGTGTGGGTGCCGAGGGTTGAGCTCAGGTCCTCGTGCTGACAAGACAAGCTCTTTACTGACTGAGCTATCTCCCTAGCCCATAAATGACAGATCTTTTAAAACTCTTCCATGTAAGCTTTATTGAGCTGAGATAGCAGACAAATGACTTGTGTTAGAAGTCATTATTTCCAGTGTGCATGGTCCCCTAAGTTGTAAGTTCTCCGAGGACAGGGATTTACTCTTCTTTTTCTCTGACCCCTTAACTGTATCTGATTCACAGTAGACATACAGTAAGTGTTCACTGAATAAAAGAAACACATCTGATGTTATAACCCTAGCCTCTTGTTAATTGGACCATCATTCAGAAGGAGCAAGCCATTTCCCAGGAGGTATCAGATTGGTAACAATTCATAAAGACTTCCTTGGCCTCCTAAGCCTTCAATGTCATTGTTATGCACAGAAGTGTCTGCAGGGGCCTGTCCTTGCTCAAAGCAGCCAGCAGCGGGAGGAAGGGGGAAGAATTCAAGGGTACCTTCATTCCTTGAGCTCCTCTTGGTTAAGTCCTGTTCCTTTTACTAATCAACTGTTTCTGTTTTTTGAGACAGGGTCTCACACAGTTCAAGTGGCCCCTGTAGCTGAGGATGAACTACTCTTCCTTCTGCTTCCACCTCACTTCTAAGGAACCACACTCTCAGCCTCTAGGGGGAAGGATGGCCCATGTATAGTGACAATCCAGCAGGGCAGAGAAAATAAAATAAAAAAAATAAACCAAAAACAAAATAGCAAGAATAACGGAAAAAACAATCCTGAAAACTGAGAAATTTGCAAGAGCAGCAATATGGAACAATCACAAAACGTTTAGATTGAGATCCTCATTCTTCCTCCAAACACACCCCCTGTTCCATAGACAAAGGAATTAAGGCTTACTTAAGGACAGAGACAGGGTGTGGATTCCACAGCCATATGACTGCTGAACTGGGACCCTGTCTGAAGCTTCACTGCCGGGTACCCTGGTGGTCTTGGGGCAGGATAGCTGAGTACAATGGAGGAGGTTCTGCAGATTGACATAGGAAAGACTGGCAGCCTTTAGTCTCCCTGAACTGTTCTAAGCCAAGGGAGCATGCTCAGAGAAGTCCATGTTATAAGAATGTTATAGGTTCATAAACGGTTACTGTATACCTCACTTCAACCCCCTTTCCCTTTTGAAGTTCTTTGAGCCAAGCCACAGGCAAACGATACAGCACATCTCCGGGCTCCTCCTGCACGTCTTCCTTAATGAACCACCTCCTTTCCTGTAACTATCCATGTGTCTCCATACACGTCATTGCAAAAAACCTTGAACCATCAGTGTCTGCCTGCCAGTCTCGGGTCTGCATTAGTGGCAGTGGGGAGAGTTGGTGTGAGACACTACTCAGTATTGATTCCATTAGAGCCTTTCCGTTTCCTCTCCAATTCTGACTCAACTGGCCAAGAGCAACTCTATTTAAAGCTCCTGGAAGGGTACCAACAATGACCACCGTGTGGAGTGTGGCGATCATGTCTTCTCATTCTTTAGTTTTAATGTTTTCACACTAGAAGGCATTGCTGATCCTGGAGGGTCTGGATTCCCATCCCCAAACTTACTGAACCCCTAGAGATGTCTTCTGTAGCTGTTGCCTTCAGACTGAAACAATACCTCAGTTGTAGAGGTATGAAGTTTACCAGACATTTGAAAGACTTACGGAGTCCTTCTCTGAGCAAATGAATGGCCGCGGTCGAAGAGGAAGCTTTTCAGTGGTGTAGCTGCCTACAAGTTATTTAGAGGACTCCAAGAACGTAACCTTTATCGTCACCCATGCTGTGGTGGGTTTGTTGATGCAGCAGTTCCAGACACTCAGAATTCTATGAAGAACCCCTCACCTATGTTTCTGTAGGGAATTCCTTACCCAGGCTGCTGTGAGTAACCCGTCATCCATGTTTTTTTGTTATTGTTGTTGCTGTTGTTTTGTTTTTGTAACAAACCCCAGTGAACTCACTAGCTCAGCATACAAAACTTAAATGGAATCATTTCTTTGGTCTGATGTCAGGTGCCCTTTCAGGGGCGAGTTGATGTTTACTCATGTCTCCCCAGGAAAAGTCACTCAACATGGCAAACGGTTCACCTATGAGGATTATAAATGCAAACCAACTTATTCAAAACCCAAACTCCCACCTTTCAGAGCCTGGACTACCATCCACCTGCCTTGATATCTCTCTATCCCCCAGGACAGGCCCTATGCTCCCACCATGTGAAATTATTCTAGCCAACCAAAACCTGCCTAGCCTGCCCCATCTATTCCCATGTTTCCCTCCCACTTCTGCTGCCCCTTAATGAGTCTCAATGTTTTCTTTCCCAGTCCTCATGGTGTTCTAAGCTCCCTCTGCCAAATGGCTTCAGTAGCAACTATCATCTGAGCTACTGGCTTTGCCATAGTTACCTACCATAATGTTGTTTTGTTTTGTTTTGTTTTTCTTTTGGTTTTTTGAGACAGGGTTTCTCTGTGGCTTTGGAGCCTGTCCTGGAACTAGCTCTTGTAGACCAGGCTGGCCTCGACAATGCTTTTAATAATGTGTTTGTAAGAATGGACTTGGGAAACCAAAAACTGGGTTTTGCAAAACCCTGGGGCTTGGGATCACCCTATTGGTTGGCTTCCTTCTCCTCTTTCCTTCAGGGTGGTTTCTGATTTTTCCCATTTACAGGTTGGACCTTTTCTTAAACATTTAGCTTTTATTTTTTTATTTTTACTTACAACTAATGTGTGTTTATGGTATTTTGGCAAAGAACGTGGTTGCCTTTTGCCCTTGTCTGAAAAATCTGCTTAAGGCTAAATGGAAAAAAAAATGGACAAATTGTGTTGGCAAGAGATTTCATAACAGCCTGGTATTGACTCTGCTGTATGCCCACAGGCCAGAAGAGGGCGCCAGATCTCATTACAGATGGTTGTGAGCCACCATGTGATTGCTGGGAATTGACCTCCCATGCTCCTGGGTAGGCAGCCTGTGCTTTTAACCACCAAGCCATCTCTCCAGCCCAAGGAATAAAAAGTTTAAATAAAGACCTATAGAGAAATGGACTAGAGGGAGAGATGCCCCCTGGGTGAGAC
>JAQHUG010000097.1:3307529-3359205 GCA_028555095.1 Dicrostonyx torquatus
GTCTCTGCCTCTCTTACTGCCTTGTGCTTGTGGAGCACATGTAAGATCTCAAGTACGAGGCCTGCCTGCCTATTGCCATGCTCCGCGCCACAATGATCATGAGTTTTAACCCTCTGGATCTGTGAGTCTCCAAATTAAACGCTTTCTTTTATAAGTTGCCTTTGTCATGGCAATAGAAAAAGTGGCTAAGATAATGCATTCCCATAGAACATTTTAACATTTTATATGGTGCAAATGTTTTGTTAGAAGAGAGTTTTTTTTTTTTTTTTAAAAAAACAACTTTTCTTGGGCCTCTTTGGTCACCTTCATATTGTTGAGTACACAGTGTGCCCTCTAAGAATAAAGGACATGGGTGAAAATTAGCCTAGTAGGGACGGCCCTGAGAAAAGACGAGTAGAAGTCGCTTCTGTTCTAGGCAAGATGGTGACTCAGAACAAACAGCGTAATTGTCGGCCTCCAAGAGAAAGCTTCATTATCTGCGAAGGAGAAAGTCAGGCCTAGTGACAGCTCCTGGTCAAAAGGAAACACATGGAAATAATGTACTAGATGTTCAAAGATCCGCACAAAATCTGCTTTCAAACCTTTGGTTAGCATAGCAGAAGGAGGCAGTGTGGGCTGATGAAATTGGGCAAGAAAATGATGCTAAAACGGAGGAAAAAGAGGCTGTTCTGGTAGGGGCTGTAACAGCTGCAGGGAGCAGAGACGAGCGCTGGAAATGGTCCCCACTGACACATTTGCAAACAATCTGAAACAAAATGTGCCCAGTGAAGTCCGTGTTGCAGCGCGTGACCTTGGACCTTCCTGGGTGGTAGAAGGCCAGGCCAATGGAGATGGACGTCAGAGGTCTACAGGGCTGAGTGACTGGGCAAGAAACTGGAAAATGAGCTGCTTCAGGGCAAACCCTGACAATGCTTCCAGGGGAAAAAATCAGCTGTGAACCAAGGACAGACTGCAGAAGAACTGTGTGTTACAGTTGGAACATGTCAGCCCAGAACGGCCATCAAATGACATAGCTCATTATCCCTCTGATTTCTGAAATGCCTTGCCTTCCACAGCCTTCTCCGTACCCTGTATCTTTTCCCTGGACTTTCCTGGTCCTCATTTGTAACTTCGTTTGAATATTATCTTGCTCTCCACTGTGATCACTACTGTCTCATGAATTGGCTATGTTGTTTAACTCCCAATTCAAAGACCTCCTTCCTCAACCATGCCCCCACTCGTAGCCGCTCAGCATTAATCATGCCAATTCTCCGCTCAGACCTCTGTGGCGAGCATGCCAACTTGATCTTTTTGATGCTTGCACGGTGCACTGTAGGATTCTTGAATTCAAGAGATGTTAAGGCTGGGGAGATGGCTTAGTGAGAAAGAGCACTTGCTGTGCAAGCATGAGGACCAGAGTTAGAATCCCCACCATCCACAAAGAAAAGCCTGGTGTCAATACGTGTGCCTATAACTCTGATATTGTGGGAGATGGAGAAAGGAGAACAGAGGCAGGCACCTCACTGGCTGTCAACCTATCTCCAGGTTCAGAGAAACTCTGTCTTGAGGGAATAAAGCAGAGACTTACAGAACAGGAGACCCAATATCTTCTTTCTGGCCTCTGCATGGGAACAGGTTTGTGCACAGAACACACAGTGCACATCACACACACACATGCATGTGCATATGCATGCACGTGTGCACACACACAAGAACTGCCCCAGGCTCTGATCTACATATCCTTTGTTCAGCCAGCCACACCAGATAAGGATCTTAAACTTCACAGTCAGGCTCTGAATACATGGCTGCAGAGACAGGCTGATCCAGTGCTGGCCAACCATACCCATCCTACACATCACATTGACCTAGCTTTAGCCAAGGGCCACCACTGTGGGTTCCTCTAGTGCACAGAGAGTAGCCATGAGGCTTTCCCCATATGCATTTCTATTATACTCTGTCCTCCAGCTTAGGCCTCACACCAGGAGTCACAGATTTATGGAAATGGTTCAGGCTTGGAAATACAAATAGTTTCAAAAATGACTCAGGCAACTTCATGGGTGAGAGATCCATAATGGCTTATTCTGGCAAACCGGAATGTTCTCTTGTACATTTCTTGCTTTTCTGTCTGACGTTAGGATAAATAACTATGTTGGATGGTTTCTCAGACCCCTTCCAGTTTTCAATTGTGCTTCTCTGTGTTCTCTCCAAATGTTCCCCAGTGCTACTGTCAAGCTCAGGGCAAAGCCAGCCAGGCTGAGGCAGCCTCTGATGTGCTGTTGTTCATTGAGAGAAGGAGGAAAGGGAAAGTGGGGTAAAATGAGGGCTGGGAAGAGGCAACAGTACTGAAAATGGCATTGCCAAGAGCTCCACCTAATGTGGGGGGAACAGGTGCCAGCACTACCCCCATACTGAAGCACAGCACTGTCTATTGTTTACATCTTATGTATTTTAAAGAGAAATGGTCTCTTCTGGAAATTCTTAGAGGCTAAGAAGTTTCATTATTTCATATTATTTGAAATAGGATCTCACTATGTAGCCCATGCTGGGGCCTTGATCCTCCTGCCTCAACCTCCTGTATTCTGGGATTGCAGGTATACAACACCACATTCCATCTCTGAAGTTTGAAAGAAAGAAAGAAAGGAAGAAAGGAAGGAAGGAAGGAAGGAAGGAAGGAAGGAAGGAAGGAAGGAAGGAAGAAACTGTGCAGGAATGACCACCATTAATATTGGGTGCACTTTTTCTTATTGCTCCATGTGGTACACAGGCATGCATGCATCTATCCATCCACTGTTTAATACCACACATTCATCAATGAATGCTCCCATCCATCCTACCCATTATCTTCCCTCCCATACATCTATCCATCCTCCTACTTACTCATCTGTCCCTCTACCTATCCATCCATCAATCCATCCACCAGTCTCTCCAGCCATTCATCAATTCACACGCTCTCCCATCTATCCAGGTCCCCATCCATCTACCCATCCATATCATTCATTCTACCACCACCCATTCTTTTATTCATCCAGTCATCTATCCATCCATGCATCATCCCATTCACCTATCCATCCAATTTATTCATCCATCCACCAACTTTCCATCCATTCACCCATCCATATGCATGTATTACAAATATTATAAGAGAAAAAACATAATAAATTTCCCACCTAATACTATTTTGGCCATTTCCCTTTATTATTGGATAGCCTTTGAAAATATAAATTTAATTATTTCATATTATATATTATTCTCATTATTGATATTGTCTGCCTTTTATTTTTCTCCTCTTACCACAGTGCCGAAATACACACTCTTGCACACATTAAGGCTCTTGTTTTCAGTTATTTTAACTATTAATTTGTTGAAGTATTATTCTGGGCCAAAGAACATGAACTACTTTAAGGCTTGCCCCCCTCCAACTCACCTAAGTACTTCCTGTTGTCCTTATGTGATCCTTCAATCATACACCTTATTTAGCGAGTAACTTTTCAGAGTGAGGGAATAAATCAAATGAATATGACATGGAAGACTGAAAGGTTAAAAAGTGTACCTCAAATGCTAAATTTGTCTTCAAGGACACTAAGCCTCATAATGGGGTGAGGTGGGGGAGGGAGTAAGGAATGGGGGGTGGGGTGTCATGAGAAGTTAGAAAGCAAACTGCATGTAAACTTGCCATAATTGAAAAGTCCATATAAATGTCCCCATAGAAAGTAAATGCCAAGAGCACAGGTATATGAGAATGCTAAGATAGATGGGTAGGAAGATGGATGGATGGATTGGTGGATTGATGGATGGATGCATGGATGCATGGATGCATGGATAAATGGATGGATGGATAGATGGATGGATGGATTTATAGCACAGGTAGTGTAAGCAAGAATGGCAGGCCCTATCCTATTAATTATCAAAGGTACTTAGTACTGCCCTGTAACATGTTGCTATGTCCACTCAAGTAAGACATGAATGATGGTGGCCTAATGACAGACAATGATTTTCTTACAGTCCCAGAGGGTGGAAGTCCAAGCTCAAGATGAAGGTGTGGACAGGGCTGGCTCCCCCAGGCCCTCTCCTTAGCTTACAGATGCTGTCTTCTCCCTGTGACTCTGTAGGTTCCTTTTGCATATCTGCAATTTAATGGCTTCTTCATGTAAAGACACCAGTCAGAGGGATTTGAATTCTTCCTAATGACTTTAATTTAATCACTGCTTTAAAGGCCCTGTCTCAAAGCGCATAATCTGAATTATTGAGGACTATGTTTCAACACATAGTATTAAAGGTACTTAATGAACCCATCACCCTCACCTGGTGAGAAGACATGACTCTGTGTGGTGTCTGGCATTACCAGCCTCCAATGCATAGCTTCAGACCTAGCCAAGGACCCTTCATCCAAGAATTTCTGAGAACATTCAAGGAATATGTACAGCTGATGGTGTTTTCCAAGGGACTACATTTTAGCCATCTCTCTTCTGCAACATGGCTTTGCCCTCCTCCATAAGCAAGGGTAGGATCTAAACAGGGCTCCATGGACCACACTCGCTATCCCAGCATTAGGCAGGCTGAGGAAAGAGGATTGGTGTGAGTTTGAGGCCAGTCTGGGCTACATATTCACTCCTTATACTACAAAGTGAGACCTGTCTCCAAAAACCAAGAGCTAGGGAGATAGCTCAGAGGATAAATTTAGGTCATGAAGAGCTGAGTATAAGCCCCAAGTCTCATGGGGGAAATGTGGTAGCACATACTTGTAGTTCCAGAACTGGGGAGATGGCAATAAGCAGTTCCCCGGGGAATTACCAGTCAGTCAGCCCAGTTGAATGGGTAAACTCAAAAGAGAGAGAGAGAGAGAGAGAGAGAGAGAGAGAGAGAGAGAGATAGTCTCAAAAAGTAAGGTAGGCAGACCTTCTTAGGATTGACAACTGGGGTTGGCCTATGGCCTCTGCATGCTCACATATGAACATGCACACATATGTATTAATATACACACAAAACCAACCAACCTAACTATTGGCAGAAACTGTTCGTTCAGCACCAGCTTCGAGCCATGCTTACAGCCGCATTTCCAAGTTCAGTCAGTAGAGCATGAGACTCTGAATCTTAGGGTTGTTGCTTTGGGCACCACGTTGGCTGGCATTTTGTAGGTGTAGGCTGCTTATTAATTTCTGGCTGCCCAGACCTGAAGTAATCACACAGAAAATATATTATTTAAAATACTGCTTGACCAATAGCTTAAGCATATTGCTAGCTAGCTCTTATATCTTAAATTAACCCATTTCCATTATTTTATATTTTACCACAAAGCTCATGGTTTACCAATAAAGTTCATGAGCATTTGTCTCCTTCGGAGGCAGCTACATAGTGTCTCTCTGTGCTTAGCTTTTTTACAGTCAAAAAATTTAAAGAAAATACAATAATATACATAATTCAGACTCTCTGTGTACTTTCCATTCTTATGTGGCTTGTTTTTCTTTACTCCTTTAATCTATGAATGCCTGTACTCTGTCTCTTTAAAGACTTTGTTTTATTTATTTTATAAAACCATTTACTTCTTTTTGTAACTATTTCTTTTTTTCTCCTAAGCCTACATTTATTTATCCAACACCATGACCCATTTAGAAGTCTTTTCCATCTGAATTTGTCTTTATTGCATGTATATCTGTAATTATTTTTTGATCAGGAACACCTTTTTTCCTTTTAAATGCTAAGTGGGCATGGCTAGGACCAACTCCATGGCACTGCCTGTTGGCTCCACCCAGTCAAACACAGTGGAGGCATGTTTATTGCTTCTGAGACCCATGCACATTGCTCCAGCTCCAGGGATGCAGTGGGTCTGTGTCACCATTAACCAATTTGTAACATACTGCTTACAGACCCCATCTAAGTGCCGGGCCTCCTGAAAGAGCCAGAGCTGTTCCTGCAACTAACACAAACCAGAAAGTTGCCGTTTCGTAACAGCATGTTTGGTTTTTTTTAATTTTTGTTTTTTGTTTTTGTTTTGGGGTTTTGTTTTTTGCTTTTTTTTTCTGCTGATGCTGAATCAGGAAGACCTCTCTTAAAGGAGCCGTGACACCCTTGTTTGCTGCCAGCAAACAGAACCCATCTGGAATAAAATGCCAGCTACCAAGAAGCCGTGCTTAACTTTGTTCTTTTGTGTCTAGAATTTCTTCCCAAGCTATCTGATGCTTTGGTGGATATAGTCAGCCCCATGTTGGCATACTACCCAACCAACAGAACAGGAGTAATGTCAAGGCACTGGCCCTATTGCCTCTAGGCTGGTTTTACTGTCTGGACTGTAACCACCAGAGTGCAATAGATTATTACTGCATGAGTTCCATAGCAAGCCAGAGAAGGTCATGTGGTTTCCATATGCTCTGTCAGGTATTCCTTCTCAGAATACAGTCATCTTGTCATGAGACCTTTCTTCCCCTGACACCACCCCTCTTTTTGGTGATAGAATACCAATAGAAACAGTTTAAGGGAAAAGGATTCCTTTTGGCTTGTGGTTTTGTGGGTATCCATCAAGGATGGTAGGGAGACATGATGGCTGCAGTGGTTCTGTCTGTGTGGCTTGTAGCAGCTGCCTTTCACATCATGGCTGACCAGAGAAGCGATCTTAGGCAGGAAGTGGAAGAGGATGCCATTTTAAAGGTCCTTTCCCAGTGACCACAAAAGGTCCTTTCCCCTCTTGCCCATAAAGGTCTCAGAATTTCTCCAAATGGAGCCACCTGCTATGGGGCAAGTATTCAAACTCTTGAGTGGGTGGAATGGGTTCCACTTCAAACTGTGCCAAAGCTCAAGACACAGGAAGCAGCCCTATATAAGCACCTGGCTGACAGTTCCTGAGGAGTCTGCTAGTAAGCAAGTTGAAGTATCAGGTACATGTGGAAGAAGTTCCAAACAATTCCAGTTCCCAGTTGCCACCCCATTTGCCCCAATCCTTAGGACAGAGTATAATGGTTATTTGGCACCATATTTTGGGTGATAAAAACTAAAGACTATTGAAGGGCTTCAACTTATTCAAATTGGCAAAAGGTGGGCTGGATTAAAAGTCATTTTAGAGATGGGGAGATGGCTCAGTGAGTCTGAGGATCTGAGTTTGGATCCTGAGAATACATGTAAAGCCACACATGATAGCGCATGTCTGTGGCAAGACCAAGGTAAAGAGGAGACTCTTCAGATGTGCATGGGCCAGCTAGCCTAAAACACCAAAAAACCCTGACTGTATTAGTTTGAGTTTTTATTGCTGTGAATAGACACCATGACCACAGCAATTCTTATAAGGAAAACATTTAAGTGGGGCTTGCTTATAGTTTCAGAGATTCCGTCCATTACCATCATGGTGAGGAGGAGGATGGCATGCAGGCAGATGCAGCACTGGAAGAGTAGCTGAGAGTCCCACATCTTGCAGGCAATAGGAAGTCAACTGAGATACTGAGAAGTATCTTGAGTATAGGAAACCTGAAAGCCCCCACAGTCACACATTCCTCTAACAAGGTCATACCCACTCCAACAATGCCACACCTCTTAATATAGTGCTGCTTCCTATGAGATTGTGGGAGCCAATTATAAACTGCTACACTGACTCAAACAAGGTAGTTGTCCTATGACCTCTGAATGCACCTCTTTATCTGCACACCTGCGTAACCTACGAGTACCATGCACTCATACAGACAGAGACTTAAAAAGATCTTCAGTTTAAGGGTGAAGCTGGGTTAAAACCGTCAGTGAGGACACCTGAAGATGGATGAGTTCAGTAGGCAGAGTGACTGCCTGGGAAGCTGGAAACCCTGGGTTTCAGATGCATAAGGATGTAAGTGTGGTAGTGCACGCCTATAGTCCTAACACTTGGGAGGGAGAGGAAAAAGAATAAAAGGTTCAAGGTTATTCTTAGCTACATAGCAAGAGGACAAGGTCATCTTGGGATGCATGAGATTCTGGCATAAAGAGCCATGTTCTCATGATTACTATTATTTAAAATATGTGTATGTGCCCCTGCATGTAGGTGTGGGCACAAATGCATGTGGCTGCAGAGGTCAGACGACAGCCTTGGAACCCTGGAGCTGAAGTTATAGGCAATAGTGAGCCATCTGATATAGATATCAGGAACGGAACGTAGGGCCTCTTCAAGAGAAGTCAGTGCTCCTAATGGCTGAGCTGTTACTCCAGCCTCTAATTCTCATAACTGGTAACAAGAAACCTTTCTACAATTAACCTTTCTGTGCATGTTTATTACATATGGTACTGCATACGATGTTTTGAGTAGCAGGGAACCGTGGTATCACTTGGATGAAGCAGCAGAGTACAGAATGAAGACCAATGAGTGGGTGCTGCAGAAAGTTTGGTGTTAGGTCAGTATGAGCAAAACCTCTCTACCATCCAGTAGACAGACCTTGAGATATGGTGCAGAGGAGCACAATGCGTTGGACTTCATAAGTGGTGGAGCCAGTCACAGGTGTCATTTCCTTCCCTGGGAGCCCATCACTTCTGGGCTTTGCACCAAAAGAATACAAAACATTTCTCATTTATTTAACTTTAAAAATATCCTCTGTTGAATAATGTGCTCCATAAGATCTCTTTACTATGTATTCATAGTACATCTTATCTTTGTCCTGCCTCCCCCAAGATAGAAGACAATACTGAGAGAAAGAGGTTTAAATTTATGCTCTAATCCTTCAGGGTAGGTGGCCATAGGTGACTGATTAAGAATATCAAGAGGGCTGGGGTGTAGCTCAGTGGTAGAGCACCTGCCTAGAGTCCCCCACTGAGGGGCTGGGGAGTAGCCTACTGGGAGAATACTTGCTTAGCATATGTGACATCTACAGGATGGCTCTTCCCTGCTATAGGAAAACAAATTCATGGATTCCCAGGGTAATGAAAGAGCAAGTTTTCTCTTAACACATGAAATGTAGAGAGAGTTAAATTGCTGCAAATTAAAGGAAGATATGTCTGCTGAATCTGCTGCTCAGATTTGTTCCTCTCTCCAAAGTAAATATCTCAAACTTCTACATCCTATTATACCTTTAAGGCTGCCAAGTCCCTTTGCCGCACATTCAGTGATATAGATGAGACGAAGAGGTGATAAGGGGAAGAGAGAGAGAGCCTCTGATGCTTGTGTGTGTGGTTTGTGCATGCCCATGTCTATGCATGTTGCTTATGCATGTGGAGGCCCAAGGCCAAGGTCAATGTTAAGTGTCTTTTCCTCATCACTTGACACCTTTATTTTTTCAGACAGAGTCTCTCGATGGACCTGAAGCTCAGGTTGGTCAGTGAGATTCAGAGAGTTCCAAGACTGGCTTTTTTTTTTGGAGGGGGGGAAGGGGTGCTTGGCATCTATCTGAACTCAGCTCTCTTCAGTGGCAGGCATTTTCCTAACTAAGCCATCTCCCCAGACTGTCCCCTGATACTTCTGCAATGTAGCTCTGCTCTCACCGCTGCCTCCTCTGCCTAAGCCAAACTTCCACACCACAGGGCGTTCCCAGATGCTCAAGGCTAGCCTCCTCTTTGCCCCTTTCTGTAGGACATTCATCTTGGAATCAGACTCTTTGTCTTTGTGTCTCTTATGGTGTTAGCCCTGTCCTGTGACCATGTCTCTACCACCTGAGGTTGACAAAGTCTCCTACCAATATTGGTGTACAAGTCACTGTGCGAGGACATCCTTGTCATTATACGTAGAGGCCACCTTCGAGACTTATCTGGATACTGTTGCTTTGGTTTCACCAGGAAACTGAACTTACCTTTCTGTTTTCTTCTCAGAAGCTGTATGCTCCAACATCCACGTGTCTAGTGATCTTATCTGTGTGCAGATGTCCCATAGATGCACAATGCTTAACAGACTCAGGATAACTCATCTGGTAACGTCCTTGCCATGCAAACATGAGGATTGGAGCTTGGTCCTCAGCTCCCATATAAAAAGCCAGGTGTGTTGGCTCATGGCTTAGAATCCCAGTGATGAGGAGATAGAGACAGGGGATCCCTGGAACTCACTGGCCAGCCAGCTTAGCCTAGTTGTTGAGTTCCTTATTTAGTGAGAGATTCTGCTTTAGGAATTAAGAAGGAAAGTGATTAAGGAAGACACCCGATGTCATCCTCTGGTCTCTGAGTTCTCACATGTATGCATATACCTGCATGTGTGCATCCATCTCACACACATGCACACATGCAACATTTTAAAAGCTTAACATTAAAGATAAAAAATTCAGATCTTCCACTGTCTTCTGAATCCCTGTCCCTTCTCACCTGTCCTTGCCTCTCGAAAGTGAGTCAGCTTCTGACTGAGAAGACAGGATGCTTTTAAGGTGAGAGACAGCACATTATCTTGGACAATGGCCTCTCTTAGCTGTGGATACTATTTGTTCAACAGCCCCTGAAGATGCCCCGTCTTTTTCTTCTCAGCTGCTAGTGTTAGTTCCTAATTAACGGTGACAATGGCCTCCTAGCACGTCTCCTGGCTTCCAATCTGGTCCAACCCCAAGCCAGGCCATAGCCTGAATGATTTTTCTAAAAATAATTCTGATTATGTCATTTAAAGACCTTAGGGGTGGAGGCATATGCAGTGCGAGGGTAAAATGCTTGCCTGGCAGTCTGGAGGCTCCAGGTTCTATCTCTAGTTCACCCTGAAGATCACTCTTTCTGGTTCTTCAACTTCCTTGCTGTAATATTCAAACTCTGTAGTTTGCATGCCATATTACTCCCACTGGGAGCCCCTTTGTTCTCTCTCTCTTTAATTCTTACTATTATTATTATTTTGAAATTCTGGGTATGTATGATGTCTTAGTTAGGACTACTATTGTTATGAAGAAACACCATGACCAAAAGCAAGGCAGGAAGAAAAGGGTTTATTGGGCTTACACTTCTACATCACTGTTCATCATTGAAGGAAGTCAGAACAGGAACTCACACAGAGCAGGGACCTGGAGGCTGGAACTGGTGCAGAGGCCATGGGGGTTACTGCTTACAGGCTTGCTCTTCATGGTTTGCTCAGCCTGCTTTCTTATTGAACCAGGACCACCAGTCTAGGGATGACACTACCCACAGGGCTGGACTCTCCCACATTGAACATTAGTAAAGAAAATGCCCAACTGGTTGCCCACAGCCAGATCTTATAGAGGCATTTTCTCAACTGAGGCTCCTTTCTCTCTGATGACTCTAGTTTGTGTCAAGTTGAGATTAAATTAGCCAGCACACCTGACCCCTTTTCAACTTGACACAAAAGCACATCAATGTTTAGTTATAACCTTTCCTTTCTTGTTTACCCCAAATCACACATAAATGTCCACATTTGCAGTATAAACATTCCAAAGTCTTTAAAGATTAAAATACTTAAAAGTTCATTCTCCAAAATTTAAAGTCTTTTAAAATCCAATGTCTCTCAACTGTGGGTTCTCATAAAATCAAAAATAAGTTAAATACTTTCATACTTCAAGAAGGAAGAACCAGGCCACAATCATAATCAAATCAAAGCAAAACAACCCTATAACAATGTAAAGGACTCTAGACTTTACTCAGGGTCATCTGGGCAACTCCAAAGAACCTGGGTCACTTCTCTGGCTTTGCCCTCTCTACTACACACTGCTAATCTCCTAGGCTCCGAATGACTCCACTCCATTGCTGCTGCTGTTCTTGGTGGTCCTCCCATGCTACTGGCATCTCCAAAATGCTGAGGTCTTCTGTTGCAACTGGGCTGCACTCTCACCAATAGCCTTTCCCGTGCTCTCCTTATGGTACCAAATCTCAACTTCTCTGCATAACCCTTTCAGTCTTGGGTATTTAAGTACCACTGAGCCTGCACCTTCACCAATAGCCTCTCTTGGCCTCTCACAGTGCCAAGCCTTAGCTGCTCTCCATGACCCCTTCATACCTTCAAAGCCAGTACCACCTGGGTGACTCTTGTACTAGTAAGTTCAGGTGCCAGCACTGCATACAACCTTGGCTGCCTGTAGAACACAGCTTCTCTGTGCTGATCAGGAGGAAACACCTCCCAGATGATTTCACCTCACCGATGCTGGGCTCTTCTTAATCCCAGTTAATTTCTCAGCTCCAGCTGACCAGCATCAGTTGTCCCAATAAAGCAAAGGTCACGTCTGTGGCACTGGACTCTTGTTAAGTGCGGCTGATTCTTCAGCCCCAGCTGACCAGAACCACAGAATCCTAAGTCAAAATAGCAAATATGCAATGGTCCAAATAGTCTTTAAGTGATCCTCAAACTTCCCCCTGGAACATCACAAGTCATTCTGCTACAATTGTCTGTCTTTGAGGGTTACTATTGCTGTGATGACACACCATGACCAAAAGCATCCATAGTCCATCACTGAAAGAAGTCAGGACAGAAATCAAACAGGGAAGGAGGCAGGAGCTGATGCAGAGGCCATGGAGGGGGCGCTGCTTATGGGCTTGCTTCTCATTGCTTGCTCAGTCTGATTTCTTATAGAACACAGGACTAGCAGCCCAGGGATGGTACCATCCACCATGGGCCGAGCCTTCCCCCATCAATTACCTTATAGGCTTTCCTTCGGCGGGATGTTGTGGAGGCATTTTCTTTATAGAAATTCCCTCCTCTCTGATGACTCTAGCTGTGTCAAGCTGACATAAAACTAGCCAGGACATGTGTGCATACATGTTCCACTGTGTGCAGTATCTGTATACAAGCATCCCGATTCCCAATGCATGCATATGTGTGGAGACTAGAGGTTAATCTTGGATCTTTGGGTTTGGTCTTTTAATCATAGCATTTCTTCATTGCCTGGATTAAACTAGACAGACCAACCAGAGAGAACCAAGACTCTGCTGTTGCTATCTCTCCAGTGCCAGCATTACAGATGCAGGCCACACTCACCAGCTTTCTGGATCCTCATGCTGGCAAGTCAAGTACTTTACCGGTTATGCTATCTCAGCAGTTTTTCTTTTGGATCTTTGAGAAAACAGTCTCACTTTGTAGCTCAGGCTACAAAACTGAGGCAATTCTTCTTCCTCAGACTCTCAAGTACTGGGATTCCAGGCATGAGCCACCAGGCCTGGCTGATTCAGTTTGTTTGCTCTGAAGGATTCAGCGTAGCTATTGCTTCCCTAGAAACACTTGTCTGGCTGAATTCCTCAAGGCTATAACCTGCCTCTTAGAACAACTCAGCGTGCTTTCATTTACCATGCAATTACATCTGTTGTGTCCTTTGTGAACTGGGATTGGTGCAAATCAGATGACTAACAAAATCTATCTAGTGGTGCACGCCTTTGCTCTTAGCACTCAGGAGGCAGAGGCAGGCAGATCTCTGTGAGTTCAAGCCTAGCCTGGTCTACAGAGAAAGTTCCAGGCCAGTCAGAGCTACATGACGGGACCCTGTCTCAAATCATCAATCAATCAATCTATCCATCAAATGAACGAAAAACACTTTCTGAGAGTGATGATGGAAGGGATAACTCTCCCCACCCCCAACGGTCAAACTTGAATGTGCAGTGGGACTGCCTGGAGGGCTGCTGGCTCCAGTTCATGGTTCAGTAGTTTGGGGCCCATAAGATTGATGAGGGAAGCTGGCCATTAAGTAGTTATGCTTCTGAGAGTAGGCATGGTGGTACAAGCCTGTAATCCCAGAATTTGGAAGGTGGAGTCAGAAGGATCAGGAGTTCAAGGGCAGCTTCAGTTATATGGGACATTCAAGACCTAGGTTAAAGCCCTGTCTCAAATGAATTAAGATCTGCGTCCTCCTCTCTAAGGATGTCTTGGAGTTGAGGAATATCCTTAAAGGAGCTGGTAGACCTCTGGGGGTTCTTGCGTTTCTAGGTTTCTAGTATCGCTCCTTCTCAGGGCATTGCTCACAGGAAACTTTCAGGAGGTTTTAGCTTTTGAAAATGTTGGAAGCAAGCTGGGTGGGCTCTAAGGGAACCAGAGCACACACCCCATTGGGACTCAAAGGCAGCACCTGGAGCTGCTCCTCGCTCATTAATAGGTTGCCAGGCAACGGAACAAAGGTGAGGCTGAGCCGGGATTAGCAATTGGCAGGCATCTGAGAGAGCGCCACAGAGGGAAGCCTGCTCATCAGGAGAGGAGCACAGGGCCAGGTGGGAGGAAACCTCGGATGTGACTGGGGCTTTGTTTGCACGTGGAAGGGGCACAATGTGGAGGTGAAACACATTCGGGTCGTAATGCCTTCTAATAGGATTGGGGATTATTTTTCTCAGAAGAACCATTGAGAACCCATTAGGGACATTTCTTAATATAGGTGAGAAATGACTTATTGGGCTCTTCACCATGTGCCTCTTACAAACAGGTTTTATCAATTCATTCTGCAGATGTATAGTCACATCCGAAAAACATTACAAGTATAGAAAAAAAACTGTAATTTCATGTGTCCTGGAGGAAATCTTATTGTGAGTTTGGAATTTATTCTTTCAGGAAAAAAAAAAAATCAACACAGTTGGGATTAGTCTACATTTATTTGTTCTAGAATATATATGTAAAACAAATCTTCAACTGTCTATTGTGTTTCTTCATTGGCACTCTTAACCCTATTTTAAAAAATACTTTTAACTGTTACTGCCTTTTGATTTGGTTGATCATTTCATTAATACATTTATACAGCAAATTTTGGCTGTATAAATTTCCACCCTTCCTCACTGCCTCCCTCCACTGGGAATCTTCACGCACACACCCTGCCCCCGGCTTACATGGCTTCTTTCTGTGGGTGGCTCACTAGGTGTCCTTAGCTCTACTTGCTCCAGTGTATTTGGGAAGTTATTCAAAAGAGCAAAGACAACTCAACAGTTGCTACACTACTGAAGAATGTGATACTCCTCCCCCAACAAGGCTAATTGCCAAGAGTTCTTCTGGAAGGGGTGGGGCCCCCTGTGCTCTCCACACCCTTGATGAAATGTTGCTGGGCCCAATACAGGTCACCATGGCTTCAGTGAGTTCATAAGTGGACTGGCTATGTCATGGCTGGAGGACATCTTGTTCATCTCCCCATCATTGGCTCTTACATTCTCTCTGTCCCTTCTTCCAGAATGTCCTCTGAGCCCTGGTGTGTGTGTGTGTGTGTGTGTGTGTGTGTGTGTGTGTGTGTGTGGTGTGTTATAGCTGTCTTAATTGGGGCCATAGACTCTATTCTTTAACACTTTTTAGCTATTCCTTAACAGTCATTGATTTATTATGTGAATGTACCATACAGCACATTTGGGGCTATTATTAGAAATGTGACAAAAGAAAAGCCTTTAATGTAGGTGAGATGTAATGGTAATGTAATTTGTATTTAAAATTTAGCCACTGGGGGCTAGGGAGATGGTTCAGCAGGAAAAGGGCTTGCTGTGTAAGATTGAGAACTGGAGTTCGGATCTCTAGCAACTCATGAAATTGCTGGGGGGAAGTGGAGGCCACTCAATGGGTGGACACAAGGCACCTCTGGAGCAAACTGGTCAGTAGAATAAAGCCAAACTGGCAAGTTCTGGTTTCCATGAAAGACCTGCCTCAATATATGAGGTGGAGAGCAATTGAGAAAGACACCAGATATTAACCTCTGCCCTCCACATGTATGGCCACAAAAATGAGCAACACACACACATACATACAACACACATATAGCTACACACATATAGCAACAGGAGCATGTATGGAGTTAGGAGGACCAGAGGAGAATCAACACAAACAGAGTATGTATGCAACTACCAGAATAAAACCCTGTCATTTTATATGCTAATTTAAGAAACAAAAGTAAGTTTAGCTATAAGGTGTAGGTTTCTCTCTAGAATGGCTCTTTAATTTTTAGTTTTACAAAAAAAAAAACAAAAAACATGTGAATGCCTGTTTTTACAGAGTGTCCCAAACGCTTACCACTCCAAAGTCTTGGAACATTTTTATATGGCTTTGAGCTTTCATATTTTGGATCCATGTTTTGTGGGTTTCTTGAAATGTTCTTTTCTCTCTTTTAACAATGATCTTAACTTTAAGTATATGTATGCTTGTGTGTGTGTGTTTGTACTTGTGAGTGCACTTCCCATAGAGAGCACAGGGTGTTAGGTCGCCAAAGCTGGAGTTACAGGCAGTTGCGAGCAGCTTCAGTTTAGGTTTTCAGCAAGAGCAGTGCTCTCAACCACTGAGCCATCTCTCCAGCACCTCAGCTTCCTATAGCATCTGCTCATAGAGGAAAAACTATTTATATAGATACTAATACTTAATTCAGTCCCCATCTAACCATGATGAATGCTTTGGGTTTTTAATTCATATATAGTTGTATGTATTGGTGTTTTAGGAAACCGTATATTTTCTTAAAAAAAAAAAGAATCCTAGCTCTATAATTTATAAAAACTTTCTGTTTGTGCCATGCTCTATATGAAGAGGATGGAGCTGGGCATGGTGACACATGTCTTTAACCCCTGCACTTAGAAGGCAGAGGCAGGCGAGTCCGCGAGTTCAAGGCCAGCCTGGTTTATAAATCAAGTTCAAGCAGTCAAGGGTCTGTCTTGAAAAACCAAAGGTGTGTGTGTGGGGTGGGGGAGAAACGAGGATGGAACAAAAGAGGAACAAAAGGAAAAAAGGGATCAAGAGACAGTCCTGTTCATTGTCTTATTTAATTCCCGAAGACTGACTAGGTGTGTGGCTCAGTGGCAGAGCACCTGCCTAGAATAGTGAGGGTGTGGGGTGGCTCAATGGTAGAGTGCTGCCTAACATTCAGAACCTTTTACAAAACAACACCACCCCTAAATTCCTAAAAGACATGAAAGACATAATTAGCAACTCACAAAAGAAATAGAAAACACTTGGAAGTCTTGTTAAGTTCATATCTGTACCAGTAGTCCAAGAGCAGGGCTAAAGAGTGGTTCCCATCTATCCCTGATGGTTCGCGAGCCATACCTACAATAGCCAGGTTTTATTAACCCTTGTAACAAGGGTTAGCCAAGTGTCAAATTCCAACAAGCTAAACAGAAGAACCATTCTGAGTTTGAGGTCAGACTTTGCTATACAGGTCAGCCTACCCTACAAAATGACACCTTATCAATCTATCAATCAAGCCTAACAACGAGTATTGTTTGTTTTTTACTTTTTTGCTTTTTTTTGGGGGGGGCAGGGGCGGCTGCTACCAAGTTCCCAAATAAATCACACACACACGAAAGCTTATTATTATTTATAAATATCAGGCCTACTTTGTCTTGTTTCTAGCCAGGTTTTCTTAAATTATCCCATCTACTTGCTGCCTCTGGGCTTTTTCCTTTTCTCACTTCTGTATTCTTGCTTCCACTCTTACTCTGTGGCTGGCTGTGTGTCTGTGTGACTGTATGGCTGTGTGTCTGTGTGGCTGGGTGTCTGTGTGTCTGTGTGACTGTATGGCTGTGTGTCTGGGTGTCTGTGTATTTGGGTAGCTGGGTGGTTGGGTGTCTGTGTGGCTGAGTGTCTGTGTAACTGGGTAGCTGTGTGGCTGGGTAACTGTGTGTCTGTGTGGCTGTGTAGCTGGGTAGTTGGGTGTCTGTGTGTCTGTGTAGCTGGGTAGTTGGGTGTCTGTGTGTCTGTGTAGCTGTGTGGCTGGGTGTCTGTGTGTCTGGGTAACTGGGTGTCTGTGTGAATGTGTAGCTGTGTGGCTGGGTGGCTGAGTAGCTGGGTAGCTGGGTGTCTGTGTAACTGGGTAGCTGTGTGGCTGGGTGTCTGTGGCTGTGTGGCTGTGTAGCTGGGTAGTTGGGTGGCTGGGTGTCTGTGTGGATGTGTGGCTACGTGGCTAGGTGTCTGAGTAGCTGGGTAGTTGGGTGGCTGGGTGTCTGTGTGGATGTGTGGCTACGTGGCTAGGTGTCTGAGTAGCTGGGTGGCTGGGTGTCTGTGTGGATGTGTGGCTGCGTGGCTAGGTGTCTGAGTAGCTGGGTGGCTGGCCCCTAGTGTCCTCCTCTGCTTGTTCTCTTGCTGCTGCTTCTTTCCTCCCAGATTTCTCCTGTATATTCTCTGTGCCTACCAGCCCTGCCTATCCTTGCTCCTGCCTCACTATTTGCTGTTCAGCTCTTTATTAGCCCATCAGGTGTTTTAGACAAAGAACCACAGCTTCACAGAGTTAAACAAATGCTACATAAAAGAATGTAACACATCTTTGCATCATTAAAACAAATGTTCCACAGCATAGACAAATGTAACACATTTTAAAATATTAATCTACAACAAAGGGGAAGATATTGATAGTCTTAGTGACCATTCTTCCTTAGGGGTGGGGGTGGGGATTCGTCTCTGTATAATTAATCAGGGGGATTAATTTTTTTAGAAAGTAGAAAACCACTGTTACTTTTTCTTCCTTTCATGCTACAGTTTGAGCACAGAACCTGTATACATGCCAGATACATGTTCTACCATTGAGTTATATACTTGACTTTCTTTTACTTTTCACTTTGAGACAGGGTCACTATGCTCCAAGACTGGCCTTGAATTTGTCACCTTCAGCCACAGGAGTAGGTGGGGTGACGGACCTGCCTCACCAGGTCTGGTTTACAGTGCATTTTTGAAAAGGACAATGAATTACGGTTCTTAGTGTCATAGAATTTGTAACTAAAGGGTTTTAAAGGAGAATCTGTACAAATAAAATGCTCACTTCTTGAGGGTTTGTTGACTGGGTCAAATTAAAGTGAAAGATTAATTGGTGTTTCAGGAGAAATGTCACAGGCCCACCTGACTGGTTCTTCTCCCCAGCACTGTAGTAATCAGGTCCTTTTGTGCTACTATTGTGCCTTTTTTAAAAGTCTTATTTTATTTTATTGTTTGAGTTTGTGTATGGTTTGGATGATGAACCTGGAACCAGGCTGGCAGCCAGAAAACCTCAGCCCCTCTCCTGTCTCTCGTCACTACAACACTGAGGTTATAGGCTCTCATGGCCAAGCCTGGCTTTTTATAAAACTTCAGGGTTGGGGATTTATGTCCTTGTGCTCCCACTGAGCCACCTCCCCAGCCTCTATTTTGGACTTCTGAGATAGGGGTTAGTCACACTCACCTTGGACTGGTGATCCTTTTACCCACCCTCCCAAGTTTTGGGGTTATAGGCATGTAGTATCGTGCCTGGCTTTCTTACTATTATTATTATTTTGTTTTTGAAAAAGACTAGCTATCATCCAAGCACACTCTTCCCAATAGTGACTAATGGGTCCTGTAAAAGACACAAAGCTGGCAGGGGAAAGACTTGGAGGAGGACTCTGGAGACCCAGATTCTTGCTCTGGCTTCAGCACGGTTGGTTTGCATATATTAAGCCCTTCTGGCTTCATTTCTTCTGAATCATGATGGAGACTGTAATAGAGTCTTACTTTCCCAGGATGATACTGAAATAAAACATTTCCCTGAGGGGTCCCTAGACCTTCTCTGTAGCAGCGACATCTTCTATCTTGATCTCCCACAAACCAACCATACCCTGATTCGGGTTTTGTCATTTGCAAGCAAGTTTGCATGAAGGCTCCTGCTAACTGCAAGCTAAATCACAGAAGAAAAAAAAAAGGCTGTAGACATTTCTGGAGTATGCAAAAGTCAAAAAGCTGCTGGAGTCCCACTGGTGCCCATGCTAGAAGAGTACAAGGATATATGTTAAAAGCATTAGGAAAAGCAGAGCTGCAGGGCAGACTTGTGACTGGCAGAGCAAGACTGCTTCATGACAAGCATTGCCACATGGGACCAGAGAGAGGGAGATGAGCATTTGTTGATTGTGGATTAGGTCATTTTCTTGCAACAGACTCCTGAGAAGGGAATTATTCCCAACTTTTTAACAGAAACTCAAACAGCAATTTGCCCAAATTTCACAACTTGGAAGAGCAGAACTAACCCACCAGGCCAAATCTGCTCCAGGGGGACATACTCCACCCATTTCCACCGCCATCTCAGAGCAAAGCAGAGGTGCTTAAAGGTGGAGAGGGTAAGATTTGTACCCTTGACCTTGGTCATGCCACCTTTGTAAGCATGGGCAAGATGGTGCTGCTGGCCCACCCTGAGTTCCCTGAGCACAGCAGACATTGCTCCTTTATCCGTGCTCCTGGATTTTACATAATTCCTTAAGTTTGTAAAAGTCTACATAGTTGGCAACAGAAATTACAAATACTGCCTCTGCCTCCCTGCACTCTCAGTCAGAATCCACATGTCCTCAGGGTGCTCGGGGTTGAGGGGACACGTCTTTGCTCTGGCAACCATTGCCACTAAGGAGCTCTGACCTCCAGAGAAACAGGGCACGTTCTGGCTGCATTTTTATTCTTTTTTTTTTTTTTTTTTTTTTTTAGCTTATGTTGGAAAGGGCGAAAGGCAAAGATTGGGTTCTCAGATATAGTTCCTAACTCACTATCTCCATCTGCCACCATCCCTGGACCTCAGTTTCCCTACCTTTTTCTTAACTGTTAACTTAAATAGATAAGGGCCGGAGGGCTCTGCAAACCGGAATTGGCTCTTACTATTCTTAACCCCTTGCCTGGGGCTTTTTGGTGGCAGGGGCAATCAACTCAACAGTACTTTGTAAGCTGACACAATGCACTTTCTAGGGAGCCAGAGCCTTGCTGGGCACACTCCCTGTCTCCTTGGCCTTCTAGTCATGCGTGACCTCACTCAAACACCATCACACCTTCCCTGCCAACTCCCAATAACGTGGGACTGGACTGTCACCTCCCAGCTCCCTTCCCAAAAAATCCCAGCCTCTCGGCTCCAGCGTGCTGAGTTCACCCCATAAACTCAGCTAATGGTTACCACATGCTGCTGAGGGTCCGCGCCCAACCTCACCCCTCCACCCCAGCAGGCAGGCTCCTCTGACCCTGGAATGTCCGATCCTTTACCCAGCAGGCCCTTCCTCCAGATCCTCCCCTGGCACAAGGGGAAGCGCCCTGTTGGTCACGCATGACCTTGGACGCCTCTCCAAAGCCATGCCCACTCCTCGGAACAGGCCGAGTGTTTGCTCCCTACGGTGCCTCCAGTTGCTGGGAATTGCAAACTCGCTCGCGCGCCTTTCTCCTTTGCAATGACAGCAACTTGGCTCACCACCCCAGCACCGGAGTCCCTGGCTGGAAGCAGGCTCCCGGGACTCACGGAGGGGCGTGCCCACCGGCCCTCTGCTCGGGGATCCCTCTGGAACGCCTGGGCCCGCGATGCCGGGGGCCGCCACACCTGTCATCCCATCGGCGGGATTCGAGGCTCAGCCTTGGGGGGCCCTGGTGAGGGAATAGGCACCGCCCGGCCTGAGCACAGTCCGCAGACAGACCCGCCGGGGAAGCTCGAGCCGAGACGGCGCGCCGGCTGCAATCCCCGCTGCAGGTCCCTAGGGGGCGCAGCGGGCGCGGGAAGTCGCTCTGGTCCCCCGCACGAAATTGCAAGCGGGCGGGCGCGGCGAGTTTGAAAACAAGCGAGCACCGTGGGGGCGGGTCCCGGGCGCGAGAGCCGCGGGGCTCGGCCAATCAGAGGCGGGCGGCGGGCGCGGGCGGCGCGTGCGGCCGGGCTGTGAATGGGGCGCGGCGGTCGCGGCGGCGGCCGAGGCGAGAGCCGGCGCGCGGGCGGGCGCACTTTCTCCACAGCGCCGGGCGGGGGCGGCGGCGGCGGCAGAGGCGTTCTGCTCATCTCCCCTCAGAGAGCGCTGCGGGCCCGGCGCTGCGCGGCTGCGAGGAGCCAGGGCGACGTGCCGGGCATTTCCCCTCTCGCTGACAACTTCTCCTCGGCCCCGGCTCGCTGTTCATCGGAGCCCGGACGCCGCCCCTACGCGCCCGCCGCTGCCTCAGCGGGTCTGCGTGCTCCCGCCCACCCTGCCCGTCCCGCGGCGCCCGGGGGTGGCGGCTCCGCGGCATGGCCCGCGCCCGGCCCTCGGTGGCGGGCGGCGGTGGCGCGGCGCCCCCTGAGCGTGCGGGGCCCGGGCGGCCGCCGAGGAACGGGACCGGCCACCACTGCGACCCCGAGCGCCCCGGGCTGCGAGTGGCGCCCCAGACCCCCGGGCCAGGAGCGGGCCGGCGGGCGGCAAAGTTGAGGCTGGGCCGCGGGCCGTGGGCGCTGCTGTTGCTCCAGCTGCACTTGCTGCGGGCGCTGGCGCAAGGTAGGTGCGGGCCTGGCCGGGTTGACACTCCCAGGTGGACTTTGTGGGCGCCACCCGGGGTGGGTTTTACGGGTGCGCAATCTCGGGGTGGACTTTTGGAGCGCGCGCTGCTCGGGGTGACACCCCAGGGGTGAACTTTGTGGGCGCCACCTGATCTATATTAGGGATGGGTATCTCTGAGGTGACTTTGCAAGTAGACACCTATGGGCTGGGCTTCAGGGCTGTACAGTCTTGGGGTGACACTCTGGGGTGTACTTTGTGGGTGCCACCTGGGATAGGCTGTGTTGTGGGTGGACACCTTGGGCTGAGTTTCAGGGCTGCAGAGTCTTAGGGTCACACCTTTGGGGTGTTCTAAAATATGAGTAGTCATCCCCGAGGTGACTTTGCAGGTGGACACCTATAGGCTGAGGTTTAGGAGTACACAATTTTGGGTTACACCCCTGGGGCGGACTTTGTGGGCCCCACCTGGTCTATATCATGAGTGGATATCTCCGAGGTGACTTTGCAAGCGCACATCTATGGGCTAGGCTTCAGGGGTGAATAATCTTGGGGTGACATCCTGTGGTGTACTTTGTGAGTACCATCTGGGATGGCCTATGTTATGAGTGGATACCTTTGAGCTGAGTTTCAGGGCTGCATAATCTTAGGGTGACACCTTTGGGATGAACTATGTTATGGGTGGTCACACTTGAGGTGACTTTGCAGGTGGATACCTCAAGACTGAGCTTTAGGGTCGCCCAGTCTTGGGGTGACACCCCTGGGGTGAAGTATGGATGCATACCTCTGGGCTGGGCTGCAGGGGATACACGCTCCTGGGATGGACTCCTGGAGTGGGCGCCACCTGGCACGGACTGTGTTAGGAATGGATATTCCCGGGGTGGACTTTAGAAATGGCTGCGTCTGGGCTAGGCCGTGGGGGTGTGAAACACTGGAGCGCACACCCCTGGGATGGGATGTTTGAATGGTCATCCCCTAGATTATATGAGTACACATCCCTGGTGGACTTTAGGGTTGACACTCGTGGGCTGGATCCTGTGGGGTGCATTCAGCCTGGAGTACGCTATGGCTAGGTATTTTTGGGGGTGTACTTTGGTGATGGACTCTACTGGCGTAGATAGCCCTCACACGGACCCTGGGAGTGTTGGCATTTTGGACGGACTCTAGATTGGCGGGCGCTGCTTGGAGTGGACAGTTTTGGGGTGGACTCTGGGGGTGCGCGCCGCCTGGGGTGGATCTTCCAGGGTAGACTTTGTGGGTGCGGCCTGGAGTGACCTCGGGGTTGTGGGTGCCCCTCGGCGCAGCGCTGTGAACGTTGCGAGCCTTTAGGATCTCCCACCCTCTGAATCAGGACTGTGGGTCACTAGGTCTGGAGGCCGCAAAAGGGTTAATGCGGTGTGCTTCTAATCCGCGCAGCTAGCGGAGCGCGCTGACACCGAGTCGCTGGAGAATGCGCCCTGTGTTGTGTCTTGCATTTTCTTTCTCTTTCTTCTTCTTTTTTTAAATTGGAGACCCGGAAGAACCTTTAAAGTTGAGTCCCAGCCACCATGGCTTCAAAGAACGCCCAGCGCGTCCTATTGCACTGATTAAACACGAGCTGATTCGTATCTGAGTCTGCACCGCCGAATCTTGTTAACGATGAGTGACAACCGCGGTGGACTTCAAATATCAAGTGCCAGTCACCACCAGCCGCCCTTCCCCCCCCCCAGGGCCGTCCCCCTCCCAGTCCTGATGCCTCACCCCAAGTGGGTGCCTTGTACTCGGTGGAGCAAAACTTTGAGAGCTCACAGCTTTGCCTCCGGGCTTTGTTTTTTCCCCCTCGGTTGACTTCAGTTTGGAGCACAGAGGTGTTCTCTAAAATAAGGAAAGGGGATCTGCGGATTCCAGGTGACCTTTTGCAAATGGAGATGGAATCTCTCCGGAAAGAGCTTTCCCTCCTAAATCTGGATTTCCCCTGCTTAAACCTGAAGCGTACGTGTGCCAGTCAGCTTCCTCTTGCCCGGGGAGGTAGCTGGTCTAAAAACAGGAAAAGCGGACATAATCGTGTTAACACGACTTCTGATAGAGTCTTTAAAACTGATTGGTGAACCTGGTTTTGCTCTTGGTAGTTTAGAAAAATTACGGAGTTCATTGCTTTTATCCTGGAAGCTTACCAAAATAAGGCGCTGAGTATTTGGAGATGGAAGGGAATAGGAACTTTATACTTACATTATGAATAGCTCTGTTCTGTGTTCTCTGTGCCAATGAGTTATGTGTGGTAAAAAGCCCAATGATTTCATTGTCATACTTAAAAGTCTGACTTTGAAATTACAATGAGATAGCTTAACATGAACCTTATAACTTAATATTTTATTTGAGCTCGTCTAATGTTATCTGGGTGGCAGCCCTCTTTCCCTTAGGTTTTAATAAATGCCCTTTCTTGTTTTCTATATGGAAACAAATCACTGTGTTTCTGGTTACTTTAACCCCTTCACACCTAATATACTCATTTCATTTTTGTGTGCCACCTTTTACCTAAGGATATTATCCAGAAGGAAAAGTGTTTACTGATGGTGTAAAATGGAATCTAGTTTGTGAGAAAAATCAGGTTGAAGTGAAGAAATTGAGATCACTTAGGATGATCTTCAGAGATGGAGTTCAGTTTCTGGTCGCAAAAATGAAAGTGACTTTCACTTGGCAGTCACCTGTACATTTGAAGATTGGTGCACCACTTTGAACAGTGGGAAAGATCTGCTAGAGCCCTTGTTCGAACTGTATCAGACTTTCTCAGCTGCATCTTGCAGGCTGTGTAAGACATTGTCCTTTCACAATTGCAGTTAGTGAAAATCATCTATTTTATAAATACATGTACTAAGGTAACAGCCATACTTTTCAAAGAGAGGAATCCTTTATTTACGTCTTGCCAATAAAAACACAGGCACCTGTTTCACATTTATATGGTGCAAGAAAGTATGCAGACCTTTTAGTGTAAAATTTCAAATAGGTTGTCACAAATTTTAAATTTATCAACAGGTTTCTATTCTTTGTGCTATGTGAAATGTGTAATATATCCATCATTTTTATATTATATTGGAAATTCATATTACAGAGGAGATGTCACCATTTGACAAAACCTCATGTATCTTGAAAATGAAAATTCCAGTGCTGCTGTCGAGATTTCTGATGAGATGATGAGTTGGTCATATGCACAGGAATGCATTCGCTACAATCTTATCAGATAAAATGTAACATTTTGCATGGAACAGTTACCATTAAGTTGAAACTGTCATAATGCCATATTGATACTGTGTATCTATCTAAGGCTGTTCCTAATTCCTCTGTAGACTTTTCCTCTTAGAATACGTCTATGGGTCAGCTTGGTGATTTCTAGCAGACAACAAGGGCAACATGTTTAGTAAAAGTTATATATGTATGGCTGAAGTTACAAGCAGGAATCAATTTCTGGCCATGATGTGAAGTACCAGGTTTGAATCTTATAAGTATAACTTCAGTATATACTGCATTCTTCTCTGTACATGGAAATGGAAATATACTCTGCTTATTGGTGTGTGTTTAATTGTTCATTACTCGTCTGGATTCCTAAAATGCCAAGTCATTAGTTATGGAAGAGAAGTGGCAATACATGCTTTCTTTATGCTGTGCACCAAGTATGAGTGGTTCAGAAAGAGAGCTGAGGCAAGGGATGCATCAGAGGGACAGGAGTATCTTGGGATGGAGAATTCTGTTTATCCGGAGCTGAGGAGATAGCTCTGTTGATAAAATGCTTGCTGGGCAAACATGAGGAGCTGAGTTCAGATCCATAGCATCCACTTAAAAGTCCTGATGACCCCAGGCCCTGAAGGAGGGGCGATCCCTTGGAGCTGCTTAGCCAATCACGTTAGCAGAATTGTTAAGCTCTGACTTCAGTGAGAGACCCTGTTTCAAAAAATAAAATGTTGTTTCCTGGTGCACATTAGAATCAGGTGGACATTTGAGGGTATGCAGGACTAGCTCCTTTCGAGTGAACCACCAAGTGCTTTCCTGGTGACTCTCATGTCCGCTGCCATTTAAGAATCCCTGGCTATGTTGCTTTGTTTTCTCACTCCAGTTACCAGCTGATTTCTGGAAACTTCCCTAAGCCAGTGTTTCACAGCTTGGCTGCACACTAGAATCCTTTGGGAGCTTTGAGGCAGAAGTATACTTCTAGACTTCGTTGACTTGAGGTTTGACCTAAGCAATAGGATCTCCAGACTCCCCACTTGGTTCTGATGATTAGTCAGGTTTGGGAACCACTGTTCTGTGTGACTCCATCCCCTCCTTTAATCTTGTCCCCAAGCCTTCAGATCCTAGTGGCTTTTATGGATCTGGTTTGCTCAAACCCTGCCTAGGTCCTTTCTATGCAGCCCTTTAGTCTGCATTGTGTTCCTTGCTAAGGAAACTGTTCAGCTCCTGACTTGTGCTACCCCTAGGATTGCATTAGAATCATTAGTGTCATTTATTTATATGACAGGATCCAGGCTCCCCACACAAACTCACTGTGTATGTAAGGATGACCTTGAACTTCCTTTGGTTTCTACATCCCCCGAGTTCTTGGATTCTGTGACATGTACTACCACACCCAGTTTATCGCTAGTGAAATTTAAGGGATACAGTTGTCTAGGCTTCACCCCAGACCTGCTAGGTTTCAGAAGAAAAAGGGTTCGGTGTACTGTATGACTCAGTGGTTAAGAAGCATACAGGGCTGCTCACAACCATCTGTAATTGATGTCCTCTTTAGGCCGTAGAGGGCACTGCATGAATGTGGTGCACAGGTATACCTTCAGGAAAAACACCCATATATATATGTATATACACACACACATACACACACACACACACACATATATATATATTTAAAGAAAGGGATTCTACATGTGAGATTATCATATTCTATTTTGTTTCTATTCTTGTGCTGCTAATCCCATAGTCTCACTTAATTTACTGGGACTCTTACCCTGCTTTCCTGTGGTCTGAGCCACTTTCTTTATGCCATTTTCCAGCTGTGGGTGAAGTCTGCTAGTTGTCCTTTCTGCCACTTGTTTGATGGAGAAATAACAAAGCAGTGTTAATTGAGGTCACTGCAAGTCTAGTCTCCCTTTAAGCTCCTATTGTTTTCCATTAATCCAGATGTGCTTTGTGTCCCCTCTTCCTCTTACCCTCTGAGCTAGTTCCTTAATTCTGTAGTTTGAATTTGAACCTGAGCATGGGTTCCAGACCACCTTGCTTCACTAGAGGCTTGTACTTAGTGCTCAGACACTGAATAGACTCTCCCTAGACCCCTGCACATTTAACAGAGGGCCGCTCGTCACTTGATTGGGTAACTCATTGTCCCTTTATATGAGGTCTGCATGTAACCCACCTTAATGGTCCCTTATGAACCAAGGGTGAGTTTCTTCACACGCCCCCAATTTTTAGGAAAACATTTGTGTGTGCGTGTACATGTACTACAGCACCAGTGTGGAGGACAGAAGACAACTTGTGAGGCCTGTTTCTCTCCTTCTACCATGAGGGTCCCAGGGATTGGCCTCAGGTTGTCAGGTTAGAAGCAAACACCCTTGCCGCTTAGCCATCTCACAGATCAGAATGACTCTTGAGAGAAGGTAGCACTTTTGTTCTCTTATCTGTAAGGAAGAGGTGTTAACTGATTTGCTCAGAGTCCCAGGAGGAGTGCCGGTGGAGCCTGAAAGAAAAGCCAGATCCAGGATCTGTGAACATAGCTTAGGTCTCCCTGGAGCCTGTGCCTTTGGAAGGAGAGAAGACAATAGGAACACTCTAATCCATAGTGCAGAAAGATGAAGGGTGAAACTCTAAATAGTCTGTGGACTGACTCAGTTTACCTCACAGTCATGCTCATGAGCCAATAAAATCATATTAGAGAATTCTGAGGACAGAGAAGAGAAATATGCACGCCATCTTCTGTATTCGAACCCTGTCCCCTAATAAAAGAGTTTTTGCCACTTTGGTACTACCTCCCTTCCATTCATTTTCCTTTCTATGCTATAACTTGAACTCCAGTGAAGTGGGCAGTGTGTTGCCATGCCAGGGTGGACCACCGGGAATAAACATGCTAGTTCTTTTTGGAGAACATTTAGAAAATTGTTTTTTCTACTTTAATGTGCACTGAATTTAAGACTTCTAGAGGTGGAGACTGTAGATCTTTGTACGGCAAAGTTACTGTGTGTTCTCTAACAGCAAACAGTTAAGTTCAGCCACCTGTTGGGATTGTACCCAGCTGGGAAGTCCTGTATCCTAAATACTGGCTTCAGACAAAGTGGACACTGTGAATGAGGCTGGTGTCTACGTGATACAGGTTTTGCAGTTAATTAAGTTTTAGGTTTCCCTTCTAAGAGCACTTGGGTCTTGGTTGCCACATGGGATTGGAGTTTTAGGTTGTATGGTACTCCGCTGCCTCCTTCTAACCATATTTAGGGGTTGCAGAGGTCAGGGTAGTGATATCTTCTCACTATAACATGTTGTGGAATGGACACACAGGGTAAGGAGGAACATTGAAATTTGTGTAGGCTGCTCTGGCTTTGGGTTTTCTAAGCAAAAATGGCATTGAGAGAGGACCCCATGAGTCCATGCTTGAGGGTAGTTTTGGATATAGTTTGAAAGGTGTGCTATAGACAGTGAATTATTTAAAAATAAAATTTTAATATGCATATCATTGCTCATGTAATAGTTATAGTAAGCAGCAATGCATATATGAACATTCTAAGTTTGTAGTTTCCTTTAATGTAATTAATTTGACTTCAGCATTTTTACAAGACATTAGAAATTCCCCCTAAGTTTTGCATCTCTTTTAATAAGAGTGTACAAATATTTGTAATCTTATTCCTGGGGGAGAGTGTATTTTGTCAGGACCATTGTTCTGTCACTTCCTGCCATCCATAATTACACATACAAATCACTGTGATAAGCTTTTTCAGTGGCTCCCTGGAATGCAGAAGTCTGTTCTTTGGTAGATACCTTCCTGCTGGTTACAGGTCTCACACCTGAGACCTTCTGGAGAAATACTTACTTTACAGCTTCACTACATTAATACAGTTTTCTCTCCCCAGTCTGTAGAAGTGAAACAAAAACAAAACAACAAACAAACAAATATCTCCGGAATCTTGCTGTATGTTTTTATACCTTTGCTGTTCTGGTAGGTACAGGTTTGACTCATGACAAGCAGCTCCAAAGCCAGAGACTATGGCATCAGCTTGTTCTCATCTTCTACTTTGTGGGAATGAGAATAATTTCTTTAAAACTTTTGTAGAAACATGACTGTGGTAGGTAGAAAAAGTGTTGGGCTAAATATCTGTAGCCCTGGTTTTTATCTCCATTTGAAACCACTTTGCAGTGTGAGCAAGCCTGCTAGCCTCTCCTGAGTGTATTTTCCCACCTGTGAAAGGTGGTGGTGGTGGTAGCTTAGATTAGTAAGATGTTCAGAGTCGTTCTGCTCTGATTCTCTCCTCTTCTCCGTGTCTCCAGAGTCTCCGAGTGTGCCTGCTGTCTGGGGTTCTGTAACTCCATATGTCTTAGCTCCTAGGAACTGCTTCCTATTGCCTCATCATTGTCAGGGTATATATATAGTGTTGAAGACAACTGGTGCAATGTAATATTTCTTCTTAGGTGCTGATGTCTAATGTGTGATAGATTTACTACAGCCTGAAAATGGTTCATGCTCAAAATTTTAGGTTCTGTAAAACAAATTAGTGCCGTAATTTATCAGTGTAAGCCTGAAGTTTGGAGAAATAAATATTCTTAAAATAGGAGACATGTATTTATCTAAATGGCTGGAAGAAGAAAGAGCATGACTAATCTAAATCTGGTGGCAATTAATGCAGTGAGAAATTTAAACAGAGATGGAATAATGATGGCCATGAGGATGTTTAGATTTACTGGACAGTGACCATCAGTAATTTAAAAATTACTTAAAATTGGCTGTAGAATAATTTTTCACTTTTTAACAGGATTAGCTGCCATTCTATTGATATACAGTGTCTAGAGAAGTTAATAGCTATCAATTAAATAATTCAAGTTCTTGACAACTGACTTGTCAGTCAAGTAAATTTATTAATTGACTGATCTGTGGAAATTAGCTTATTGAACATTTGGTCAGACTATGGTTTCTTCAGTGTTTTAAAAAATTTAGTTTTTATTTGTGTGTGTGTGTGTGTATATGTATGTATGTATGTGTGAATGCCATGTGTGCGCAAGTGCCCTTGGTGGCCAGAAGAGGGCATTGGGTTTCTTGAAGTTGGAGGTACAGGGTTATGAGCCTTCTGACATAGATGCTGGGAACCGAATTCTGTTCCCTGGAAGAGCAGAAAGGACCCTTAACATCTGAGCCATCTCTCTAGCCCCTTATGAATGTTTTTTATTTTAATGTTTTTATTTATTTTAATTTTATTATTTTTGTGTATATGTGCACAGATATATATAGGAGGAGGCTGCTTGTTTGTCCTGGACACCCAGAACCAAAATAACCACACAAAAAGTACATTATTTAAAACACTGCTTGGGCCATTAGCTCTAACTTTTTATTGGTTAACTCTTACATCTTAATTTAACCCATTTCTAGTGTTCTGTGTATTGCCATTGGCTGTGGCTTACCAGCAGGATTCCAACCGGCATCTGTCTCTGGCGTGGCTACATGGCTTCTCTCTGACTCTGCCCTTCTTTCTCCCAGCATTCAGTTTAGTTTTCCCTAACTACCTCTATTCTTTTGCCCTATCAGGCCAAGCCAGTTTTCTTTATCAACTAACCAATCGTATTCGCAGCATACAAAGAGGAATCCCACATCAGATATATGTGCATGCATGGAGTGTATCAGCACACACCTGATTGTGGTGGCATGTTTATGCTCAGCATGCCAGTGGAGGGAGCCCAGAAAACAACTCTCACGAATGGATTCTCTCTTCCTACTATAGTTTCCAGGGATCAGTCTTAGGTTATCAGCCTTATACAGTACATGCTTACCTGCTGAGCCATCGTACCAGTTAGATTTTGCTGTGTTCAAAACAGTTATTATTTTAAAATGGACAGAGCTGCTTCCAGAGGATGTGGGCTTTTAGATGATGGGCTACAGGAGACTCTGGAACTAATTATTAGTCAACGTTATTCTCAGGTATAATGTTTTGTTGTCTTTTCTCTCCTTCATAACTTTCTATATTCTCTGGTTCTTTACCATGAGAAGTTTGGAAGCTCAGTTTTACAAAGATGAATGGTCTTTATAAAATAAAAGCAAAAATAGTAGCAACCAGAGACTGCTTGAACTTTGGAAGGAATATGACTATTTGGGGAACTTTAGCACATAGTTACTTCTGATACTAATAGGTGGTGGTAATTTAGCTACTGAACCTGGGAACACTTGTCGGGTTTGGGTTAGGAAGGGATTTTGTATGACACAGGTATAACTGATCATACTTAGGTGAGAATGACCTTTTCCAGAGTTACTTTGTGTGTGTGGTGGTTTTCTTTTGAGGAAAAAGTCATTTTCAAACTGAAGGGCAGTTGTAGCTTGACTGTCTCCGGGTGCTATGTGTGATGCAGGAGAGACTGAGATTATTCCTGACTAAGCTCTTCTGTAAGGTGCATGGCAGCATCGAATTTATACATGAACCACCAGATGGCAACAGAAAAGGTGTTTGTATAGAATGCAGTTATTTCCACAGCTTTATTTATTTTTTTTATTTCTGTTGCATACCATCTCTCAGTATACTTATATATGCATTTTTGGGCTAAAACCATCATGAATTGATAATACCTGGCAATATAAGATCACAATCAGGAAATTGAATAGAGGTGCCATGCCACTAGAAAAAGATTTTATTTATTTTACATGAGCACATGTACTAACCATTGCCGAAAGAAATGAGCTTCCAGGGATGTGGCTTGTTCATTTCTGTCCCTGTGTAGTCCTTGCTTCTGCTCTGTATTCTTTTTCAACTCTTCTATAGCTCTCAGTGTAAGAAGCAATAATTCGCAGAACATTAAACAAATAAACAAACATGGCTCTTACCCCAAAGCATTTTCTGTAACACCTTTGAAAGGAGGTCATGAGCTTGTAAATGTTTAGCATATTTATGTAGTTGCTGGATAATGGTGCTTTTCCTTTAAGGAGACTATGTTTTGTGTTTGCCTCACAGGCTTATCCCCCCCTCCCCACTGTTGTCTTCTCTTTTAGACTCTTTTAGAGTCTTTTTCTTAGGCAAGTCTCCTGTGTACTAGAAACCCAACCTGAATTTCTTCAGGACAGAAAAAAAAAGAAATAAAAAAGATTTTATTGGATATTTCAAAGGGAGTCATAATGTGCCTAGCAGGATGCCACCTAGACAGACTTGGACATGTTCAAGACTTATTTTTCCTTCAGGAATGAGAGCCCAGGAATAATGCTGGTATGCATGAGGCTCTGGGTTTGAGTCACAGTAGCAGAGGTGTGTCTGCCCACCCACTCGCACCCTCAGATACAGCCTCTTTTGTGTGTCTCCTTCTTTCTGTGCCATTGTCATCTTGACTTGTTGAAAATGGCTTTCTTTGCACAGCTGAAAGCTAGCTGTTTTTTGTCTTTATGTTTTTAGTTCAGATCCTCAAATAAGGATTGACTGAAAGCTTTGGTCCTGAGAAATATGAAATTGTGAAATGATCAGGTTTTTTTTTGTTTGTTTGTTTTGTTTTGTCTTGGTACGTGTGTGTGACAGGATCTTGCCATACACTCAAGGCTGACCTAGGACTTGCAGTCCATCTGCTTCAACCTCCTGAGTTGGGATTACTCACAAGCACTACTGTACTACTGTGCCAGGGTCAGGTTTGTATTTTTAATTATTCTCTCAAGGGAGATAAAACATTCCATGTATTGCAAAAGTAAGATTGTATGGAAGAAACTAGAATGATGCCCATAGAAGATTGAGAAGCAGCAACTGTAGAGGTGGGAGGAAGTAGCAGATTTGGCCTAAGTACTGGAGATATGAGTATAGTTTAGGATTTGGGGGGCACAAAGTAGAGTTGGGTGGTACATTGGAGTATGAATGAGGAAGTGTCACATTCAGGCCTCTTTTAGGAAGATCAGTTGGTGAACATGGTTGTCCCTGAGCTTGGACCCTTGGGCAGCGTGGTCATGATCCAGGTTTTGAAAACATTAGTGTAAGGTTCCCTAAAGTTTCAGAAGCTGATCTCAGAATTAGCGGAGTAACCTAAACTTTGGCATAGCTATTTGTGGAGACACTAGCTTATTGCTTAGGAGAATGACCTTGGCAAAAACAAAAGCTGACTCAGCTACTTGGGTAGGCTATTTAGTCTTGTGTGTGTGTGTGTGTGTGTGTGTGTTTACTAGTTAGAGTTTCTATTGCTGTGACAAAACACCATGAACAAAAGCACCCAAGAACATCAGCCCAGGGGTGGCACCACCTACAAAGGACTGGCCCTCCCACTTCAATCACCAACTAAGAAAATGCCCTACAGGCTTCCTACAGTCTGATCTCACTTGAGGTTCCCTCCTCCCAGATGGCTCTATTTTGTGTCAAGTTGACATAAAACTAGCCAGCACAGTGTGTTTACTTGTGTACCTGTTCCTGTCTATGCATACATGCTTGTGGAAGCCAGAAGTAAATGTTGAGTTCTTCTTCAGTCACTTTCCAGCTTAATTTTTTGAAATGGTCACTAACTGAACCGATTGGAGCTTACCAATTCGACTATGCTGATTAGCTTGTGAGCTGGATCCACTTCCCCAGAACTAGCACTATAGCTGCATGCCACCATCCTTAGCTTTTTGTATAGGTTCAGGGAGTACAAACGTAGCCCTTCGTGTTTTAGCAGGAAATACTTTGCCAACTGAGCCATCTCCAAACCCTTAATCATCTTTAAATCTTGTTTTGTTGCCTTGAAGGATTATTAATTTTACCCTTTTCATATAGCCGTTGTGAGGATTGGTTGATATGGTTACATAGAAGGTGTTAAGGTCTTACTTAGTGCATAGCATTCAGTCAGTAAGTGTTGCTTTGTTGGCATTGTTATTGCTATTTACACTTCAGTAGACAGGAACCACACTTTATTCACTCCCTGGCTCCATAGTATTGGGGATTAATGAGTTTCTGCAGTACAGAGTGGCACTGTGAACAATTGGAATGACTAAAGAGCCATTATACTAATAGTGGCTTTGCTGTGGTTTACTAGATAAATTGCAAAGAGAAAGAGTGTGGTGATGGGAACTGATGGATGTGATTATATAGAAATAATAAACCATTGGCATGGTAGTAGTACAATCATAGAACATCCTGAATGGTATTATGGTAGACATGTGACTGATAGGACCCCAAGAAATGGCTCCTGACTTTGTTGATTTGATGTGGATTGGTAGTCTTTTCTAGAATAGTATTGCTGGGTCCTAACAGCACAAAGTTGATCACAGAATGAATATGTCAGGACCAAGTGGAGTTGAGGGTTTGTTCTCTTACTGTGGAAAATCCTCAAGAAAAACTGTGGGGTGTTTGGAATGCACAGTGAAGAGATGATCCTAAAACACCTTGGGAATACATATTTTTTCTAAGTTTGAAATATGTTCACCCTGCCCCTCATCAGCTGCAGCACTTGGGAGAGTGGCTGCTACAGCTCACTGTAGGGCTGGCCCTGAAGATGTAGGTAAGAGACAACTGACCCTGAGGACATGAAAGCCTGAGAACTGGTCCTGCCCCTTGCTCATTGCTGCAAGGGGTGAATTAGCCAGGGCCATGGGAGAGAGCTCACTCTGGTGGCGAAGACGGGGAGAGCTGGAAGGCTGATCACCCCATCTGTGATCTTCTGGAGCACCGGTGTGTGTGTGTGTGTGTGTGTGTGTGTGTGTGTGTGTGTGTGCGCGCGCGCGTGTGTGCATGCGTGTGCACGTGTGTGTGTGTTGGTACTGTGGACTCAGGACTGCTGGATTTCTATGGCACAGGGCTACAACAGGATGTCCAGGAAGAGCCCAGTGAGGACCCAGTATCCATGGTGCAGAAGAGACTAGGGCCCTTGAACTAGACCAGTGATTCTTTGCAGTGAACTTTTGCATGTAAAGATGTTTGGATAAAGGGGTCTACTTCATGACTCACTGTGTCACTCTGCAGTTTCCATGATGAGATTTTTCCCTTTTTCCTCTCCCCTTTTCTTTTCTCTTAAATTTTATTTTGTTTTGTTTTGGGTGGGGGCAGATGGGTGGATAGGCATGATGTGAAAGATTCAAAGAATAAATAAAAAGAAATAAATAAAAAAGTTAAAATATTTATTCTGGGAATAAAATATGGATTTTCATGGCTAAATGAGAAGTATTATCACAATTTTGTAATGTTACTTCAGTTTTATATTTCTTACATACCAATGCTTGCAGAGACATTACTACCAAAGCTGACATAGGGAGCTTAAATCTCTACCCTGCTGTAAATACAGAGAAGTTGTGGGCAAAATAAAACAAAAACAATCAATCAAACATAATCTTGGCTTATACTAGGGCTATACTAGGGACTTGAGGTCTGTAACCTCAAACCTGGGACAGCACCCAAGGGCTTAGGGTAGTGGAAGTGATGGGTATTTTGTAAGAGAGCAAAAGACTTGGCCTGACATTTGTATAATGTTGGAAAATGGAGTTGAGGCCCTTGGCATTAAATCTTAAAGAGTTATGATATCTATTAAGAGACTGAAAAAAACCTACCTTTTAGTTGTGGAAAGTATACAGAAACCTGCTGTTTTCTGGGGGTTGTGACAATTAGGAGGAAAAAGACATCTCAAAACCTGAAACTCACAGTTGGGATGTGCATGTGTCAAAGTTAGCATTTTTTTTTTTACAGCGCAATTTGTATAACAAGAAATTGGTTATACCAATTTTGGTTCAGAACTATGGAAAATGAGTGCTCCAAAGTGAGAAACAGTCTTGTAGAGCAAATGAAAAGCCATGACTCTTGCAGAAGAAAGCTCATGCTAAAAGATGAGCTTGCAGTACAAGCATGTCCCAGCCACACACAGAAAGGGGTCACTGTGAAGGAGAGCTGGCAGATGTTACACACAGAAGAGGGCGTGCCAGGAGGTAGGGATGGTAGGGCCCATGAAAGAGATGATTTTATTTGAACTTACTAGAGATAAAAACAGACCACAGTGAAAGGACATATTAGAAAGTGAAGAACAGATTTGGGAAAGAACCAAGTAGGACTTCTATAAATGAAAATTATGGTCATTAAATTTTAAAAAGTAACCTCAATGGATAGGTTATACAGCCAAGTAGATATAATTGAAGAGAAAACTATTGATTTTTAAAAGGAGATTTGAGGAAATTATTTGGAATGCAGTACTGAGGGATAGAGAGATAGAAAATGAGTGGTAAAGATTCATGAACTTTAGAATGAGAACATCCAATATCACCTCCCATGAGCTTTCAGAAAGAGAAAAGGATATACTACTGGAAGATATAATGGGCAAGATTTTAAAAATTGTTATTGTTATTGTATATGATGTATGTGGGTGGGTGTGTACATGCCATGACACTTGTGTAGACTAGAGGACAACTTTTCTGTTTTTCTACCATTATTTGGGTTCTGGGATTGAACTCGGGTCATCAAGCTTGCACAGTAAATGCCTTGCTGAGTCATCTTACCAGGCTCCTAGAAATTTTCATGAGTTCTTAGATTCCAGAAGCATATTGGTCCCCAAGAAAGATAAAAACAATTTCATAGATAGATACATTGAAGATGAAATACTAGGAAAGAAAACAGAATCAATCTAAAGTAAGCAGATGCTTAAAATGTCATGAGGGATAAAAACAACTGACCTAGTGATTTGTATCCATAAAAAAAAATTCAAGTGTAAGAGTGAAACAAAGACAAAGTAGATAATTTATAATTTAGAGGAACTACTAAAAGTTGTATTTCATGATGAAAGAACTTGAAATCAGGAACATGAGCTCCAAGTAGCTAAATGGTAGGAAACAATTTATCCACATGAGCCTTAAGTTTACTCGGTCACCTTGTGGTTTATAGGAGTGAATACCTTAGTTAATGAATATCAATGTTAATGAGTACCACTGTTAAAGGGCAGACAAATCCAAATCCATGGAGTCTGCCAACCACAACCACATTTGGAAAGTTGTGGATTTACCAAACATTCACACATATTTTCCCCCTTATTTCTTAAACAATTTAATATTAAGACTTTGTTACATTGCATTTATTACTGTATTAGGTCTTATAAGAAATATGATTTTTAAGTTTTTTAAAAAGAAGCACATAAGCTGTATGCGGTACATTATTTTCTCTAGGGGCCTGGAGTATCTGTAGATTTTGATATCTGGTGGTGAGTGGGGGTAATTCTAGCACCAGTCACCTTGGATACTGAAGGATGACTGTATTAGCATTTTTACTCCTAAAGTGTAAAATGACTGAGTGTGGGGGTAGTGGAACTGGATGGGCAGGTGGAGTCATAGAGATGTTGGTTAAAGGTTATACAATTTTAGCTGGAAGGAGTAATGCATTAAAGAGACACATAGCTAGCAACTGTTTTGCCATGCAGTAATTATAGCTTGCAACACTATTACTTGTGGTGATTCTAGCAAGCAACAATACATTTTATCCTTTAAAATTCGATAGCAGATTATATTTTCACCAGGTAAAAGTACGAAAAATGCATATGGTAATTAACTCAATTTTTCTCATTCTATACTGTATCCTTTCAAAATACATTATATACAGCAAATGATACAGTTGACCCTTAATGTTTTGAGCAGATGCTCACAACTCTTGAGCTTATTACAGTAAAAATAGAAGTGCCCCAGTTCAGTTTATGTAGTCAGTTTCTTTTCTTTCTTTTTTTAAAAAGCTATATCCCCAGGCCTTTTCTTTTAATTTTTAGGTATGGTCTAAGTTTCCTAGACTGACTTGAACTTGCCCCGTGGCACAGGTAGGTTTCTCTTGCCTCAGTCTGCAGTAGCTAGAATTGCAGGTATGTGCCACCAGAGCTGGCAACTATACATAATTTATTTAAATTAAACTGCAATTTAATAACTGTGATTAGAAGTTAATTCAGATGTTAATTGCACTGTGAGAAAGATAATATGAGATGATGTTTTTTTTTTCTGTCATGGTGCAGATAGTTTAGTGGGCATGTATGTGGTTCACTGGAAGGCCTGTATGCAACGAATCAGGGAGATCAAGGCAACTAGTGGAACCTTAGGATTCAGAGTATCACTTGGAAGTAGGAATGTGATGGACCGGCTAGAAAGAGAGGGTTGTCCTTCACAGCATCCTCTAGGGGTTTCTCACCAACTCCTAACTTTGAGATTTGTTGAAATCTAGTATAACGTGTTGGATACCATGGATGGTCTGCAGCTCTGGACTCTGAATCAAGATTGTGAGACAATGCATAGGTAGTTTATAGAAAGTTCTAGATAGTTTTTGAGATAGGGTCTCACTATTAATTCAAGCTGGCCTTGAACTCTAGATTTTCCTTCCTCTGTCTCTCAAGTATTGGGATTTCAGGCTTGTGCCACTATGTTTAGCTCCTTTATAGTAATTTTCAAGTTATAATTTAGCCTCAAAGCTTGAGTTTATATTTCTTTTTAATGCTGGTTTTCATGTATATGTGTGTCTGGGGACCAAAGGTTGATGTTGATGGTCTTCCTTGATTGCTATCCCCATTTACCATCCAGGGTCTCCTGCTGAATGCAGGAGCTAGTACAGCAGCCTATGTGCCCCCAGGATCTGTCTCTGTCCCCTGAGTGCTGGGATTGTAGGTAGACTTGGCTTTTATGTTGATGGGTACCCAAACTCCAGTCTTCACACTCACAGTACGTGCTTTATCTATTGAGCCTTCTCATCTCTTCAGTCTCTTGAGTTTATTTTTTTAACTATAACTACTTTGCATTGTATGTTTCAATTTCTTGGGTTTACAGGTGAATTACACATGAGATACTACCGGCAACTCCTCATCCCTTAAAAGCAAAATTTCACATGGTTTCTGGATTATATCCGGGATTGTCACATACTAGTTAGAGAGGGCATTTGGAGAGTGCTAGTCTACCCTGACTTTTTCCCCTCCTGATGGGAAGAAACTGCTTTGGCTGGAATCCTCTGTTCCTGCTGTGTCCACAACAGGTCACCCTGACCAGGATAATGAGGTTTTACATTTTTCTGGCTTCTTTCACAGTGACTCTTACAGCACATAAGAAGACTACTATTTTGTGTTGGTATCTAAAAGGACAGAACATATAGAAATAGTTCTAATAGGTGAGAAGACAGTCCAGAACAGTTGAGAAATGAAATTATGGAATAATTTATACAATATAACATGCAATGTATTAATATGCTTTATTTAATATTCTTAATGCATTGGACATTGTCCTTTCTGTTTCTTGTATCACTCTCTCTTCCCCCCCTGTATGCATATACATGTAACAAATGTGGGCATATGGATGCATACTTGTGCATATGTGTCTGCTTGTGGAAGAGAACAGGGACAAACCATGAGGCACCCTGAACCCTGAATTCCTTTTTTTTTTTTTGAGGCAGGATCTCCCATTGGCCCGGAATTTGCCTACTAGGCTAGGCTGCCTGACTAGCTAGACCCAGGGATGGTATAGACGTCAGAGGGCAACCTCAGTGTTGGTCCTTACCTTCTATCTTGTTTGAGGCAGACTGTCTAATGTTCATCAGTATGTATGATATTATCTGATGGGAAGTCAGCTGCTCTAAGTTTTGTGTTGTGCTGGCCCCTGGGAGTGACCTGAGCCTCCTCTGAACACAGGTCTCTCTCTTCCATCTCTTGGAAAAGTAGAGTCAGATGGCTTATGTCCTACTACTGCTCTGTTTTCTGATTTTCTGTATTAAGCTTAGATCACTTTTGAAATAAGAATATTACATATAATAGAAAAATATAAAGGTTAGAAAAGTAATGAGAATGTAATATTAGTGGAAAGTGGCCTAGAAGTTACTAATTTATAAAATGATATACTATGATTGAATGAATGGACCAGACTGCTTATGGTGTTTGTCTCTGCATTTCTAATATGTTGTGTTTTAAACAGAATCATTTAAAACTTTTAAATTGCAAAAGCAATTAGAATTATTTACCATAATGTGAGTCTGTGGGTTTTGGGAAGCATGTGGTTTACTCACTGAGAGTGGATGAATGGGAAATTGGGATTTTGGTATTTAAAAAAAAATTGCACTATTTGAGAGCCTTTAACTACCCGTTTTTTGGTATTTTTATTTTGTTCTTCTGCTTGAAGAAGGCTCACACTGTCTTTACGGGCTCTTTGGCAGAACAACAACAAGAAACTCCTTTGAAAGATGGATTGATAAACACATTTGTACCATTGATTTCTGCTTAGGCCTGTGTAATCTTTTTGATTCTAGTGTCAAATTCTCCCAATAACAACACTGATATTGAACCCATTCAGTAATTCAAGTTTTCACAGGAATATGCACAAAAATTTGAAATATCATTGTGCATGAAAAAGGAGTGAAGTTAAATCAGAACATGTGTACGTATAGCACTTAAAAGTCAAAGTATAACAAACGTAAATTAGAGCTTTAGGTACGAGTGCTGTGTAGGTGACTGTGTATGTGGGCCAAGGGCAGAGGAGGACATTTGTGTCCCACTCTGCATTCTTAACTTTATTTTCTGAAATCATGAGTCAAATTGCCCTTTTGCTTTATACATTTATTATCTAGGTATATTCTAAATTTATGGGATGTTTTTCTTTTCCCATCTCTAGCAAATTTTCTACAGTTTCTCCTTTGTTTGCAAGAACTGTGTTTTTCTCCACCTATGGTAACACATTTATTTCATGTTCAACATATGAGCAGTGTTAATAGGCACCTTTGCAGGTGTAACAGCTGAGAAGGATGCTTGATTAAGAAAGGCATGCCTTGGGACTTAGGAGGCAGGCAGCTCAGCAATTAAGAATGCTTGTTGATCTTTCAGATGACCAGAGCACTGTTCCCAGCACTCACCCATGCTAGGTGACTCCAATTCCATGTAATCTTTCTCGTTTGTCTCCCACAGGTGTCTGCAGGCATGTGCACATACACATGTACAGTCATATATAGATATAAATAAACAATAAATATTTTAAAAAGTAGATTGTGCCTGGGGCCTCCTGCATGCTAGACAAGTGCTCTTCCACTGAGCTACATCCTCAATTTACCTTCCACCTTACTTATTTTGGGAAATAAGGAGATGGGGTTATCATCTTTTCATCACAGAACTTGAAAGTTTTAAAAAGAATGTGTATGTATGTGTGTGAGTGGTTGCACACATGTCACAGGGCTTGTGTAGAGGTCAGAGGACAGCTTTGTCTCTTCTACCTTTATATGGGTTCTGGGAATTGAACTCAGCTGTTAGGATGATATGTCTTGAGCCATCTTGTTGACACAAAAACTTTGGGTTTTATTTGTACTTATATTGTTTTATGATGTAATACTAATTATGAAAAATAGCAAGTAGGTTAGCCTGTTCTTCCTATATGAATGTGTAGCCACAAGAAGCTCTGCTTTTCTGCTCCTCAGTCCCATGGTTCCTTCTGCTTGAGGTAATGATGATGTGATATGAACCCCCCAAACACACACACACACACACACACACACACACACACACACACACACACCTATATAGCATACTGTTAACTCTGGAGGTTGACCCCAGAGCCCTTGTCTTTCACTTACTGCGTCTGAGAGATCATTTCACATTGGCATGTATGAATGTATCTTGTGGAAACCTACAAATATGGAAAGTGGTTTTTGGGTTCTGGGACAGTAACTCAGTAGTGTCTACTGGGCAAACGACCTGAGAACAGTGCTTAGAAACTGTGTTTTATTTATTTATTTATTTTTATCTATCTATTTATTTATTTTGATTTTTGTGTTTTGTTTTTTTCTTAAAGCTGGTACAAGTTTGGAATACCAGTGCTGGGGAGGTAGAGAGAAGTGGGTCCTGGGTTTTGCAGGCTAGCAAGTCTAGCTGAATTGTTGAGTTTCAGGTTAGTGAAGAGATCCTGCCTTCCTTAAAACAAAAAAATAACAGCTGGGTGGATGGTGGTAGCACCTCTTTAGTTCCAGCACTCCGAATTTAGAGACAGGCAGATCTCTATGGGTTTGAGGCCAGCCTGGTCAGAGCTACACACAGAGAAACCCTGTCTCAAAAAAACAAAATCAAAACAAACAACAACATCAACCCCCCAAGCCTAACAACACAAACCAACCAAACAAAAATGTCTTGAGGAATGACCCTGAAGCTGACCTCTGATCTCCACATGTATACGCACACATACTAAAATAGTTCTAAGCCGTTTGATGATGTGTCTTGGCATTGTGACCTGACATTTATGATCTGTGTGACCTTGGGTGAGTACTGTAACTTGCTTTTAGAAGGTCATTTATAAAAACGAAGTTAATCTCTCCCGAGGTTTTTGTAAGGATTAGAAGAGATAATGCATGTAAAGCACTTAGTGTGGTGTCCTGCTTAACAAATCACAGTGATTATTGTGCTCATCCATTTATCAGATCAAATGAGTCCCTAATGTGTTTCTCCTTCCTCAACTGAAATGAAATGCACAGCAGGAGTGTGAGTTGCCTGTCACCTGTTTTGTCACCCTCTTATATACCTTGCCTGTTCCATTGTTTGTGCTAATGTTCTCCCTCTCTCCCAACACGTGTTACACATTTTCTTCTCTTCTTGATGGCCTCACTGACCTTTCATATCCTCCTTGCTGTCTTATTAATCAAGGCATTGTTTGTGGCTTAGTATGGAAACTCAGCAGAGCAGGAATGTTTCTGTGACTGGTCCTCCAGAGTCAGTTAATATTGCAGCCAAATTTAATTTAAATCACCAGACAGGATGATCCTTCTTGTGATTGTGATTTCAGCAGGGACAGAACTGAAGTCAGGAGCAGACAGCTGGCAGAAAGTGATGAATGTAGCCTGAGATGTCACAGAGGTTCCTTACCACTGTGTGCCTGTCTGAGGTCTAAGAAGTCCATTTCCTGGGGACAGCTAGGAGGGGAAGGGTCTGTGGGTGGGAATGGGGAACAGGACAACCCCACTGTTAAATTAACGTAAGTATGAGGACTCTGGCAGTGGGATGGTGTTCTGGGTGTGGGGTGTGTGTGTGTGTGTGAGAAATACGAGAGTGTGATGTGTAAATGAGAGGGCTGCTCTGATGTTCCTGTGCAAGTGTCTAGCTGTAAGAAGTGCCTACCCTTTCTCCAGGCCACTTGATGGAGGCTTGCAAGGCTGTCATGTTTATTGGGGTCAGGACTGGTACACCCAGAACCGTGTGGAGATTGTGAGAGGTTGAATACCTGGGAGGGTGTCAGTGTGACTCCTCCATACCCTCTGCTGCTGTGGCATGGCCAGGCTGGAGTGCACAGCACAGCAGTACTCCTGGTGAGTGATAGGCCCTCTGGCTTCTTGTCTGATGGGCTCACATCCTGTTGGATACATGCACGTACTGTTTGATGGTCAGTTTTCCCTGTTTGTTGTTGTGTGCTGCTCTGAAGAGGATGGATCCGTCCCCCACTCCCAAGATTTCTAGCTGTGTTCCTGCTTTGCTTATTGCCAACTCAGATTCCTTTTCTGGAGCTGCAGTCAGTGAAGGAAGTAGAATGTAATGTCTGAAACATTTCTGGAATATCTTGTTCGAGGATTTCATGGCTGTTGTAACTGCTTCTTCTTCAATATTAAGGATTTGCTTTCCTCATCCATTGGTCTAATAAAATCCATTCTTTTTTTTTGTCTTTCTGTTTTTTTCTGAAAAGTTGAGTACTTAAAATGAGAACTAGACTATATTCTAGTGCTTTTTGAGAGGAAATGAATTTACCTAACAGGATTGCCTACAACTGGTGTTGATAGTGAAGTGTGGCAGTCGGTTTTCAGTCCTTTGAAAGAGCCTATCCTGTTAGCTTCCTCCCCATTTCTGTTTTGATGAGTGGGTCCCAGGGCTGCCTTGTGCATGTATCCCTGTCTTTTCTCCCTCACACTTGGGTACAAGTGTCAGCCATCTGTAGATTCAATTCCAGTTTTCAGATCCCTTTCTTCTTTATAGCTACAACTTCCTTTAATTCTTACTTATACTGTGTGTGTGTGTGAGCGCTCGTGCATGCATGCATGCACGCATTTTGAGACAGGGTTCCACTATGTAGCCATGGCTGGCCTGGAGCTTGCTAGGTAGATCAGCCTTTGTCTCTGAATGCTGGGATTAAAAGGAGTGTGTCACCACTATATTGTGACTTCACCCCGTCCCTTCTTGAGTTCTCAGTTTTACAAATCTTGAACTCTGTGGAGAGAGTTGCTATAAGCAAAATGAAAGTGTGTTTTTATATTATATAGAAGAGGTCATGTTACTGTAAATTACTGCTTAGTATTCCAATTTATGCATTTCTGAGTCAAAGTTCATTCTTTCAAAAACTACCTTATTAAATATTGATTTTTCCCTTGGTTCATCCATGGAAACCCTAAAGATAGAGAAGGCATTTTCACTAGCCTTTGTTCTTCACAAATAAGTCATTAGAAATCAAACCAAATGCAACCGTGATGTGAGTTCATGGTCTTTCTAGGTTAGAGTCTGGGATCTTATATATTCTAATCATCTGCTCTGTTTAAGTATTAATTGTGGTTTTCCTAGACTAAGTCCTGTTTGAAGTAAGGATTTTGCTCATTACTCATCTTGTTAAAAAAGGGAATAAGACTTGTCATGTATCTTTTGCTACTTATATAACAAGAGTAAATTTAACTATAGAGTTAAGCTTACCCACAATTAAAAAAAGATACTGACTTTGGTTCTTAGGAATTAAAGGTATTAGTACACTGTCATGCAGAGTGTGGCTTTCAGAAGAGTCAGCTGAGAGCAAGCAGTCTTTACTTAAACCTTGCAAAACTTGTACGTCACCTGTAGACTCTGACCAACACAGTTAGTGGAACTTTTAAAATGTCTGTTTTGCATCTTCTGAACTCTGACTCTGTGCCAATGTAGTCCTCAAATCTTAAGACAGTTTTAGGGATCATCAACTAAAAGCTCTTGGCATGAAAATTAAGTTTTAACCATGCATGAAAGAAAATATCTTTTTGAAACTAAAAGTCTTAAGAAAAGAAAACGAAAGCTATAAAAACCCTCTCAAATTCTTGACACAGATGATAGATACTGCGGTACTTTCTGAATGTGTGGAAGTCTCACAATCAAAGTGAAAATGATTTACAAAGTCCTCTTTGATTTTTCTGGGTCATTTAATTTGAGTTGATTTCTTCAGAATGTACCGAATTTCTTAAGAGTACAGTACTGATGATACATCCTGGGTGGTTGCTCAGAGTGCAGCTGTGTCACTGGACTGGAGATTGAACCGAAGGCATGTGATTCAAAACTGCATAGCTGATATTAGGTCAGTATAACAATTTATATGAGGCTGCCTTTCCCTTTCCCCGAACAGTTCCAGTTACATCTTACAGTATTTGAAGTTACTTTGCAAGGAAACATTATTCATGTTGCAACAAGACAAAAAAAAATGAAACTTAAACCAGAGATTCAGGGGCTGGGGGATGGCTCAGTTTATGAAGTAATTCCTGCATGAGTTTGAGGACCCTGGTTCCATTTTCCAGGACCCACATAAAATCTGGGCAAGGGAGCACATGTATGTAACCCCAGTGTTGGAGAAGCAGGTGGATCACTAGAACTTCCTGGCTCTCCAGTCTAGCCAAAATAGGTTCAGTGAGAAACCTTCCCTCAAAAAATGAACTGGAGAGTGATGGAGAAACACACCCATTGTAGTCCTCTGTCTTTCACATGCTTATGCACACACACACACACACACACACACACACACACACACACACAGAGAGAGAGAGAGAGACAGACAGACAGACAGACAGACAGACAGACATATTGAAGTTTGACTCATATAATATAAAATTAACTATTTTTGGAATGAAAACTTTGGTAGCATTAGATATTCTCTGAGTATTACACAGCAGCTCCCAAGCCCTCATGCCCATTAAACAGTCTTTCCATATTCTACTTTCTCCAGCTCTTAGCGACCACCAATTGGCATTGTTTGTGTGGAGTTACCTATTTTGAATAGTTCATAAATGAAGCAATTTAATGTCAGCCTTTTTTTTTGTTAGCTCTTTTGAGTGGGCATCATTTTTCAGAGGTTTGTTCATATTGTGCATGTCAGTGTTTCATTTCTGTTTATGGCTCAGCATTGCATTGTGTAGACATCCTGCACCTTTTTATTGATCTGTTGATGAGCTTTGGCATTGTCTCTGCCCTTTGGTCATATGAATAATGCTAATGTGCATGCTGATGTATTTGCTGGAATGTTTGTTTCTTCTTTTTTTTTTTGTTAGACTCCTGGGATTAGAATTTGGGGTCATAATTTCATTTTTTAAGTTTAAAAAATATTTTCTGGGAGCTGGAGAGATGGCTCAGCAATTATGAGTGTTTGTGGCTCTTGCAGAGGACCTAGGTTCAGTTCCTAGTGCTCACATGGTGGTTCACAATCGTCTTTAACTCCAGCTCTAGGGAATCTAATGCCCTCTTCAGCCTAATGAAGGCAGTGGTTCATGCAGTGTACAAACATACATGCAAGCAAACACCCATACACAGAAAATAGAAATAAGTATATATTAAAGCACAATCTTTTCAGATTATGATGTATGTGCTTGTGTTTGTATGCTCATGTTCATATGTGTGAGTACATGGACTTGCCACAGTATAAGTATGGAGCTCAGACGACAGACAACCTTGGACCCCAGTCCTTGCCTTCCACCTTGTTTGAGACAGGGTTTCTGTTGTTTGCAGCTGCATAAATCAGATGAGGTGGTGTGTGAGCTTCCAGGGATTCTTTTATCTCTCCCTCTCATCTTGCTGTAGGATGCTACTGCTTCCAGCTTCCTGTGACTTGAGATCTGAACCCAGGTCCTCACACTTGTAGGACAAGTGTTTTATGTATTGAGTCATCTCCCCAGTCCTGGGTTTATTTAACTCTTTTAGTAGTTGCCAGACTGTTTTCCACAGTGACTTGGATAGTCTTATAGTATTACTAGCAATGGACAAGAATTATAGTTTCTCAGTATCTTGAGAAAATGTGTTTCCCTTTTTACATTATTCATTCTAGTAGATATGAAGTGGCATATTACTGTGATTTTGATGCATTTCCACAGTGATTAATGATTTGGAACGTTTTCATATGATTGTTGGCCACTTGGAAGAATGTCTATTCAACTTATTTGCCTATTTTAAAATTGTGTTGTTTTTGTTGAATCACAGGAGTCCTTTATATACTGTGGGTACTAAGCCAATATATAAATGTTTCCTACTATTCTGTTACCAATTTCTTGTTTATTCTTTCTGTATTTGCTTGCATGCACGGATGTTTTATTTCATCTAGTTTTACATAGAAGATAGCATTTATTTTACACACAATGTTTCTGTAATTTTTTCTCCAAAGATAACAGTGCAGTATGGAAATTACATATTAGCACGTGGAGATTCCTATTCTTTCCTTCTTCTGCCTCAGTCTCTCTCTCTTTGCACGTAGTGTCTCACTGAGTGGATGCTCTTGCATGGGCTGCCTCTGGTCTCCTTGTTTCATTGAGTAGTCCCACATACTGGTCGTTTAATGCTTGTGCTAGTGCTGTTCTAGGATGGGTTTATGGAAGTGCTACTGTTGCCTCAACTCCTGGAGTCTTTTAAACATTACATCTTCAAAAGATACTCTGTTAGTTTTTTTCCTCTACTACTATAACTGCATTATATAATTTCTTTATTCTTGCAAAGATTGGTCATATAGAGCATGGGTTCTTTGATCCTGGCTCTCATGTTTTTAAAACTCCAGAGTATGCAATGGCAAATACAAGAGGTATATGCTCCAGCCAATACATTTATCTCTACACACTATATTATCTTTAGCTAAAAAGAAAAAAGCCTAAGTGTTGAGGTGGACTATCATTGTGGGTTTAGATACTTGCTCATAGCAGAACTGAGAAAGATCTGCAGCACACTAGAGAATGGTGGCCCTCTCCTGCCACAGCTTGTTGTTACCTGTTTCTCACACCCTACTTCTGTCTACAGTGGCAGTAGTTACAAAGAGTGACTTACATAATGTGAACTCCAGTAACTGTTCCTGGCTACCACTTTCTTTTATTGTTTTCCTCTTGCCTTTATTTACATACTTCCCCTGCTGAAGTATTAACACAGGTACATTCTCTTTTACAGGTCCCTGGTTCACCCCGAAACTGTATGCTAGTACTCAGGAGCTTCTCTCTTGCATCGTGAAGATTCACAAGCCCTCCTGTATGCGCTATGCTTCTTGAGATCACAGGTTGCTTTCTTAGAGCTTGCTCTTTCCTGAAAGCTCCATCACTAACATCTGAGTTTAGGTGACTTCATACTTTGTTTTACACAGATTTCTCCTCTTCCCTTTAAAGCCTTGTCTAAGTATTTTCCAGGTTTCATCTCTAACCTTTCCCCCATGTCCTCTTGTCTTTGTCAGCTGTCATTCCTTAACTTAGGCATTCAAAGGCATCTTTTTGTCCCAGGCTTGAATCTGATCATTGCACTGTACCTTAGTACCGCCTCTCCACCATCTTGTTTATGATGGCTCTTACTGTAGTGCTCCAGGATCTTCATATGCTAAGCTGGTTTCCTTGAGTACTCCCAGAATGCTAGCTTTCTAGTGGTTCCCCTCCTTCACTCCTTGCTTTCTCCTTACCAACCATGCTGTCTTTTTTTTGTTTTTTGGTTTTTTTTTTTGGTTTTTTTCGAGACAGAGTTTCTCTGTCTTTGGAACCTGTCCTGGAACAAGCTCTTGTAGACCAGGCTGGTCTCGAACTCACAGAGATCACCCTGCCTCTGCCTCCCGAGTGCTGTGATTAAAGGCGTGCGCCACCACCGCCCAGCCCAACCATGCTGTCTTTAACATTTTTTGAAGGTCTGTTTAACTCCAATGCTGCCACTTCTTCACACTCTCCCCTCATTCCATGTCCAGCCAAGGCAAATTCCACCTTGACTGCTTAGTTACTGTTCAGACACCATGGCCTTCTGGCAGCCTTTGCTTTTTTCTGTGCTGTCTATAACAAGAGTTGTCTGGCTCGTACAGTGCTGGGATTTTCCCTGTTTTTGTACCTTCCTCAACACAGGTTGTGAACTTTAGGAGACAGGATCATGGTGTTCATTGCCATAGTCTCTGAATGTGGCACAGTCCCTATGAATGTTTGTTGAATGTATGCACAAGTATACTATATAATTCTCTTTATTTTTATCACCATTTCTACTGACACTAATAAAATTTCTATAGTTTGCTGTAAAAGATGGAAAGAATCTGTTATGTGGTTAGTGCTATTGGTCAGTGTTGAGGTAGATTGTAAAAGACTTGCAAGTTCAGGGAGAAACCCATTTCCATGCTCATTCCTATTACTGGTTATGTTCCATTCTTAGTGGTTGTAAGGCTGAGGTTGCCATTTCTTTTCTGGCTCTTAACAGGGACCATCCTGTTTCTTGAGGCCACATGTAGCTCCTCCATCTTCGCCCTAGCATTGCAGGGTCAGGTCCTGCTTGTACTGAGTATTTCAGACTTCTGTCTTAGGATGGGGAAGTTCATTTCCTGAAAGGTCTAGAGCAGGCCCAACAGGATACACTTTTTGTTTTTCCAGCCCTTTCCCTATGAAACACAGGGATGGGATTGTATAATAGTCACAATTTCTAGTCTGAAATGGAGCAGTTTGGGATCTGCCTATCGCAGCACTTGTAGCTTAGTGCTTGCTGTTGGAGCAGTGGAAGCCATCTCCTTCTTTGACGGGGTATTGCTCACTTTTCTCTTTGCTGTAATAAATATCCAACAAATGTGACTTGAGACAAGGAGGCTTTATTTTGGCTGGGGGTTTACGAGGGGAGACAGCAGCTGCACTGGCATCACCCTCTACTGACAGTCAGAAAGGTGAAAGGTAGTGCTCAGGTTACTTTCTCCCGTTTTCATTTAATCTGGAAATCCAGCCAGGGATGGTGTTCTTCTGTCAGGGTGGGCCTTTCCCCCACTTAACCCTCTCTGCACATAACCCCACACATGCTCCCAAAAGTGTGTCTCCTAGCTGAGTCTTAATCCAAGTAGAGAGTGAAGAGTAACCATCACATGGGGTCTATTTGACTTCTTTGGAATTAATCAACCTTCCTAGTGTCATATACGCTACTGTATATGACAAGAATCACGTCACATGATGTATCTATCTCATGTGATGTCACTTGAGACAAGAGAATGGACATGGGCTTCTGTCTCTCATCAAAGTCTAGAGAGCATGATTCCAGGGACTCATGGTTCCTGTTTAGCTTCTCCATCACATTTCAGTGTTAGGTTAAGATTGCCTTTTTTTCCTTCTGTCTTGTCCTCTCTTTGCATTTGAAGTCATTGAGTAGATTTTTTGGATTGTAAGAATTTAAAAAAGTAAGCTTTTTATTAAAATTGTAGTGAAAAGAACACAAATATCACTTGGTAAATTTTGCAGTGATAGATGCATAGCTAATAACCAAATAAAAACTCTAGACCACGTACCAGCACCTTATAAGACTGCCTACCACACGGCTTTGAGAAAGCTGTGTTTTACTCACCTATTAATTTGAATTTTCAGCCTATTTAATCCCTTTTTCACTACTTTTAAAAATCTTTTATTTGAGAAGTAGATCCAAAAAGCTAATCCTTAGGCTGTTTTGGAGCAGGGGATCAGAATAGATAGGAGGTAGCTCAGAAGATTGTGTGCCGCTGAGAGAGGCCTCTTGATCAAAGGTGGTGTGGGGCTGGATGCCGCCTCAGTGATATGAAATAAACTCCCCCTGGATGACTGTAACTTTTAGTTATAAATCAGGCTTTGCACTCAACGCAATAGTAGACTGTTCCCTTTACTGCTAAAATAGAAACTGAAAAGCCCTTTTAGAAAAGTCATCCTAATGAGGTCTATTTAAGGTGGCTGCTGGTTTTTATATTTTATTTTTATGATCAGTATTTCTAGTTTTTCTCCAATAACTTTATTAAGCCTGTACCAAGGAAAAAAGAAGTAAAGGTGAGATTCAGAATTGATGTTTGAAAGTTCTTATGGTTAAATAACCCTTTTCTCGGGTTTAATCTTCTGTTTTCATGGAAGGGAACGAAGCCATGTTCTGTTTGAACTTTCTTCTTCTTTTTTAACCAGAGGACAAGCTTTAAGAAACTGTATTTAGTACTGGGACCCAGGGTGCTCACATGTCTCTGGAAGTGCCTCTATCTTCACTGTTTTCAAAGGTCCTAGCCTTTGCATAAAGACAACCCCTTAATGTTCTCTGCCCTGCTGAGACACTTGGGTCTCACAGATTCTGCCACTCTCCACAGGAGAAAAGTGGTGTTTACAGCCATGGTCTGTATCTTATAGGTTGGGCACACCAAGATTTATGAGCATTAGTAGCTTGTTTCTAATTGCACATATCAGATTACTCCTAAGTTTTTACACGCAGTATCCCAAGCTGTACATGTAGCATCTTTAAAAAAAGTCATTTATCATTTTAAATTGTGTATATGTGTACGTCTCTGTGTGAGTATGTGCTTTGAATGTAGTTTACAGAGTCAGAGATGCCAGACCGCCTAAAAGTGGAGTCACAGGTGGTTGTGAGCTGCCCAATATGGGTACTGGGAGTCAAATTGTGTCCTTTCTTTGCAAGAACAATGCAAGCTCTTAACCACTGAACCATC